>JBAMIG010000015.1:7115419-7137552 GCA_037177335.1 Kiunga ballochi
TGGCTGCTGGGATAGGCTCCAGCCCCCCCGCGACCCCGTTAGGGACAAAGCGGTAGATGATGGATGGATGGATGGATTGGTTGAATGGATGGA
This sequence comes from Kiunga ballochi, assembly GCA_037177335.1. NCBI lineage: Eukaryota > Metazoa > Chordata > Actinopteri > Atheriniformes > Pseudomugilidae > Kiunga > Kiunga ballochi. The sequence continues at coordinate 7,115,513 of JBAMIG010000015.1, forward strand.
TGGATGTATGGATGGATGGATGGATGGATGAATAGTTGCTGCACAAAGTTGCTCTACAAAGTGCTCAATTTCAATGTACATGTGCATGCACTATTAATTTTAATCTTTTAAATATATGTTGAGAATTGAAAACTTTTTTTACCTAGTTTTTTGTCACATTTACCTTTACTAAATTGGGCTACTTACAAAATACCTCACAATAAATTTTGAGCAGTTACGCAAAAACAGGAAAAATGTCAAGGGGGCAAACACTTTTGTGAGCCACTCTAACTGGTATCTGCTAGTATGACTTAAAGTTGTAGAGTTTACAGTGGTAGGTTTGCTTCCCTTGTGTACTGATTAACTTGTAGAACCTGATTAGATGATCTGACCAATCTCTTTTTCTCGCTGGGTTGACTTGATATTTCACCTTTGCTGTTGTAATATTATCTTTGGGTCTATTTTAGTTCACGTTCAGTACCTCCCTTCAAATGGCTTTTGTAAGGGAAGTTCTGGGTGAATGTTATTAAAACGAGAGATTAGGTAAAATTCCCACGCTTCCCTCTCAGTTGTGGTCCCAGCTGTTGTCTCTGTGGGTCCATCCCCCACAGACTCGACCACGTCATTGCGGTTTGTCAGTTATTTAACACTTACTATTCTGAAGTCTCCTTCCCAACAATTTTGTAACCATGGTTTATTTTAAACACTGTTTAAAATGTATTGTATTGATAGTATTATTAGATCAAACTTGTTCTGAACATCATGCACACATTTATACTTTTTTGTGTGATCAAGACTTATTTGTTTTGGATATATTAAATTAAACAAACAGGAACTGCAGAGTTAGTTCATTTGTATGCAGTATTAGCTTTATATAAATATATAGATAGATAAAATTTTGCTCTCGTGATGTTAACCAAAGTGCAAACAACAGATAAGGCTTATTAGATTTTTGATGCAGTGTACTGTAAATGTTGTTGTATATGTTGGTCATTGCAAGCTCACATTATTATTCAGAGACGTTATCAGCCGTATACTAAGTTATTGGCAGGCCAAACCTCCTGTACTTGCCAATCAGAGTATGGTTTATCTAACAAGGGGGCCTTTCCCCTAAATTGATCAGCTCATGGAATCTAATGTAACGTTTGTTAGGTAACTAGGTCAAGCTCTTTCAAAGTCGTTTAGTTGTGGTCACTGTAATCGTTAATGGATCTCGAAAGAAGGATATAACTTTTGTTAAATTAATAATATGCATGTTTGAATTATTGTGTAGATATAAGCTGTTGTATTTTAGTTAAGGACCAGTATTTAGTTTGTTTTTGGAAAGAAAAGTGAATGAGACTGGCTATCCTAATCCTTACACTATAACGGATGGGTATAGAAGATGTAAGGATAACAAATTTAACACAATGCATGTTAAAATGAGCTTTTTACAATTATAACCAGGAACATTCACATCATACATGTTGTGACTTTTTCCTCTTTTACTCTCACAGAATACCTCACAAAACATGTTACTAATACTTTATATTTGTTTGGATCTGGCTTTGTTTGCTGTTTCTAATGTTTGTTCTATGTGGGGCATTCAAAGACCCTCATAACCAATTTAAAGCACGTTTTATTTGAACAATATAAATCCCTCACTTGAGAAACAATGTTTTAAAGTAACGGTTCCGATTAGGTTTTACCTTTTGAGATGATGAACCAAAACAAAAAGCGTTGGCTAATGTTGTGATGCATAACACATGCATTTATACTGATGTAAAGTGCTTCTGATGCATGTTTATTATCTAGTTTTTAGGTCCAGACTGGACTCTGGTGTAAAATAATGTTCTCATATTAACATAAATATTCTGTCTTGCAGGAATCTGCTGTATGTGAACCCTCAGAGTCTTAACTTTGCCAACCGCCAAGGTTCTGCCCGTAACATCACAGTGAAAGTGCAATTCATGAATGGAGAAGATCCAAACAATGCAATGCCAGTAAGTAAAGAGCAGTTCTGTGTCCAGTCATCCATTCTATATATGTAGTATCTGAGCTTCAGCTTCATCTTTTAATATTAACCGCTTCTGACTTTTAATCTCATAGTTATTTTTGGCAAGAGTACCCATATCTATATTAAGGGTTAGTAGTTGGATTTACATGTCTGGGCTCAAGACGTTTCCCCGTAGACTATCCCATTCAACCCTTTTCTCTCCTGCAAAAATACAGTGCTGCAGAGGCTTTCCACTCAGCCCTGTATCTTTTATTTTGAAATTTGTCAACAAGCTTTATTGCAATTGCCAACATGTATTATTCTCCCTACTTTTGACTTTAATTACAGTAAGTAATAAATCATTTTAACATGCCATCTGAATGCTGATGACTTTTTCAGGTTATATTTGGAAAGTCAAGCTGTGCTGATTTCTACAAAGAGGCATACACTGCAGTGGTGTACCATAACAGGTGAGTTATTTTAGGATATTTCTTTAACTGATTGTAAAGCCATTGTTTACCCCATACTAAAAAGTCAAACTCAAATTTTTTAAAGTTTTGTTGCTTTAGAAGAGCAAAGTTATCAGCAACCACACAATTGTAACCACACTTTTGAATATGTTGTTCTCTCTGCTATTGCCACTAAGAGCAAAAACAAGCTGACAGAGCCATCTCTCCTGTGTAAAACAAGTTCAGGTTCATCACGATGACTTCCCAGACCTCGTATTGAAACGAATCTTGGGTTATTTTATAATGTAATTATCAATATCTGGAACTATAGAGTGCCAAATGTCTGGACTGGACTGGATTACACTTTACAGCACTGTTAAGTAAACAAAACAACTAAAAAACAAAAAGAAAAAAATAGATAAAATGTGGTCCAGTTTGGAAATGTTCCATGGATTTGTGGAGGAATTCATCTATGTTTTAAAACTAAGCAGACTTTGGTTTTGATGTATTTATACTGAACTGGGGTTTTGCCTTAATGCTTTTGTGGTTTCAGTGCAGTGTTTTAAAGCTTTAAGGACCACATATATGCAACTACTTTATCTAGACTGCATCATTATTTAATCTTCTCTAACTCTTCCATTATCCTCACTTCAATGTCATTTTTTAGGGCTAAATAGCTTCTGGCACAATTTTCAGGTTAAAATAAATCTAGAAGGGCTTAAAATTACATTTTTTTTTTTTTTTAAAGAAATGTTTTTATGAGTTATGATGTTGCTTTCTTGCTACACTCCCAGCCAACATCCAAAGTTTTTAATTCCAACAATTATGGTTATTGCTTATGGTGTTCCTTCTCCAGAGTTTTCCCTTCTGGTCCAGAGATATGGTAATTGTTCCCATGAGAAATGAGAGCCCTTCTGTGAACCCTTTAAACAGTTGGGGTTGTTTCTGTGTTGTTTGTTTGTTTCTAAGGATTGGTCTGCAGAGAAAGTTTCTTCCTGTGGGACCTTAAAGAATTAAACTGACCTAAACTAAGCTGTGTTAGGTTATGTTTCTTTTTAAATTACTTAGCCACCACAATGAACCCCTGCTGTGCTTTGAGACAAAGATGACCAAGTCACTTATGGATGAATGAAAATGTACAGGCTCTTTTATTTTTCATGTTTCTACTTGGAGACATGTTACTATGGGTGTATTCATGTCAGGACCGCTATGCTCGGTCTGATTGGGGACTCAGTTTGGGAAGGACACTTTATGCAGGATTGAGATTGCTTTCACGCTGCGCTTTCCAAATAAATTAAACCTCTTAATCTTTTCACTCTCAACCAGAGGCAAGAAATCATAGAGCTGCATCAGATCCAAGTGGTCTGGTTTGATCAGATCCCTTATCAGAACGTTGACCAAAATCTCCCACATCTTCCCTGTGAATACTTTCTGATCTGCTTCCTGAGGTGCCTGTTATCCTCCACAAAAGTGTTTTGGTTGTATGTATTTGAATTTGTTTGCCCATTTGCAGATCTCCTGATTTTCATGATGAGGTCAAAATCAAGCTGCCTGCGTCTCTGTCTGACCACCACCACATTCTGTTCACTTTTTACCACATCAGCTGTCAGCAGAAGCAGAACACACCTTTGGAAACACCTGTGGGATACACGGTAGATTGAATTACACTAATATGAACATCTGTATTCTGCTGTATAAAACAACTATGGCTGTTGTTAACCCTTTACCGCCTGAAATAAGAAGACCTGGACTGAAAATTTAAAATTTAAAAACTTTATTTGACAAAATTGGGAAAAAAAAAAATAACCCAATTGTTTTTGTTGGTATATGTACTATTTATTACCATGAAATAGGTCAAAATATATTCTGCTTTCTGGTATAAACCAGGGTGCAGGAAACCAGTAGCATATGATGAACAGAAATAGTATGTATCAAATATAATACATCAGGTCATAAGGTGAAAGGATACAGCAGGTGAAAATGTGCACATTCTAATCACCACAAAACGCAAAAAATATATATTTGCTTTATTTAAACTTCTCCTTTCTAGTGGATCCCCATGTTGCAAAACGGACGTTTGCGAACAGGACACTTCTGTCTGCCTGTATCTCTTGAGAAGCCACCACAGTCATACTCTGTTCTCTCTCCTGATGTAAGTAAACAAACATGCTATTTATTTCATTAAAAAAATCAATGTGTTATGATTGTATGCAACCTGTGTGTTTTTCCTTGTAATCCTGAATGTGAAGGGGGAAAGAAGCTTTTCATTAGAAAAGTCACACTTTTTTTTTTTACTTTAATATTAGTTTTAGCTTATGTCTGAAATCTATAGAGATTGACAAATAAAGGTTTTATGTAACATTAACAGTTCTGACAGGTTTTTTTCTAAAAACTTCTCTGCCCCCGGCCACATTTGCCAGCTCATTATACTGAAGGGAAACCTCAGATATTGGTGTCAAGAAGTAAATGTGTTGCACAGAAATGATCAATTGGTGAAGATACTGTTCTCAGTTTAAACTTTACAGTAGGTTATCCATAATAGACAGTGAAACGTCTATTACATTTATTAAATATATTAAAGGAGAAATTAAAAATTTAGGGGCTTTTTTTCATATGATGGGGTAAGTTTCTCTTTAAGGGTATTTTCTGTGTCCTAACCTTTTCATTTTACAGTATATTCTGTATTTACTCGACTATTACTGTGTTTCAGGTTCCTCTCCCGGGAATGAAGTGGGTAGACAACCACCGAGGTGTATTTAATGTGGAAGTGGTGACTGTTTCAACCATCCATACACAGGTAACACTACTATGTGCAGTAGTTGTACAGTAGCTTGTTCTGTGGGTATATTTCAGGTTCATTGCTAAACTTCTCATTGGTTTTATTTTGATCTGTTTTGGTCATCTGCATATTTTAAAGCCTTAATATTGAGTAATAAACTCATAGCATATAAAAAGCAGCTTGTCTGTCATGAAAGTCAGTGTAGAATATTTTTCTTATAATCACAGGTAATAATTTGGAGTTTTAATTAAAGTTGGGTTCAACAGCCACTCGGTTTTATTACATTTAGACAGTAATTCTTCACCAACATTAATTTGTTAGGGGTGAATCCTACCTACAGTGATTTACTGAGGTCTGATCCATCTCTGTGTTGGCTGTGGGAAGGAAGGTTTGAATGAGGACCCATTGAGACTAATGTGGTTGTAAATCACTGCTCCTGGCTCAGATTAGATCCTCTGGATCCTCCTGTGTTCTTGTAATGTCCGTTTTACAGTTTCCATCTATGAACCAACTTGTTGACTTAAAAGCGAATAAAGATAAGAAGACCTAAACTTACTTTTGGTTTTTAACTTCTCATTTTATTCTTCATTTTTCACTAACTTTAAACACATTTGGTTTTTGTATAGGCTTGGTTACTATGACCTTTACTAGCATTTATCTTTCTGTGTTTTAGCAACTTTATGCAAAAACTACTGGATAGATTTTCATTATTTATTTATTTATGTATTTATTTATTTTCTAAGAATGGGTTTTAGTCAGGAGTCATCACCATCTGGATCCAGGAAGTTTTAAATATTCTGTATCAGGCTTTTTTTAAATATGAATGCACATACTGGTAGCTCCACAGAAGGTGCTAATCGTGCTTGGCTAAAAAATACAGGACAAGTTTTTAACAAGTATTAAAAATATTAAAGACAGATTTTAGGTCAGTTTAAAAAAGGAGGTTCAACAAACTTTTTAGTCCTCTCAGAAACTAAATGAACTTTTTCTGAGACGAGCACGCCTGAGTTTTCAATCCCAGATCAACTTCTTTGAGTTGGTTCAATTAACTCTGAATATTTTTACTTTGAATAACGAACTGCAAAAAAGGTTTTTAAAAAGGTCCTGATACAGGGTTACCATGGCAACTGCTGACAAAAAGCTGATGAGAAAAACAGTTTTCTTATTTTCTCACACCTATCCCTCCTCATGTCCTTTCCCTAGGACCAGTACCTGGATAAGTTCTTTGCACTGGTACATGCTTTGGATGAGCACATGTTCCCGGTCAGAATAGGAGACATGCGCATAATGGAAAACAACCTGGAGGCAGAGCTGAAATCCAGCATCGCAGCACTCAACTCATCCCAGCTTGAACCAGTGGTTCGATTCCTTCATCTATTACTTGACAAGCTAGTGCTGCTTGTAGTCCGGCCACCAGTCATTGCTGGACAGATTGGTAGGAGACTGAACACACTTGACACTTAATCTAGGAGCAGCTTTGAAGTAAAGTTGAATATATCATTGTGAAATGTTCTGTAAAGGTGTTTTGATTTTCTCTAACCTCTGCAATGCAAAGTCCGTCTTTTAATGCATTTGTAATGTCTTTTAGCAGCGATCAGTGTAATGCACACACAGCGCTAACACCAAATATTCTTGTGTGTGTGTGTTTAGTGAATCTGGGTCAAGCATCCTTTGAGGTCATGACATCTGTTGTGAACCGACTTCATAAATACTTGGACACCAGCCAGGACATGCATGGTCGCAACAGCCTGCTGTCATCTTACATCCACTATGTGTTCCGCCTGCCCAGCACCGACCCCAATTCTCCATCGCCAGGTATTGTATAGTCAGTACAGCTAACATTTACTTTTACTTTTTGTCTTTATCTGATCTTTTTTTTCTCCTTCTGAGTTAACTTCATCCGACACTCAGCCCACCCTCACTGCTCGTTTGTTACCATAAACCTGCCTGCCATAATTTTCCTCCTATTTTTTTTTTCTTTTAATATCATATCTTTTGCGTTTTTCCTCTCAAAACCATTTTGTCCTCTGCCTGGCCAACACAGACTCCAACTCACCCCTAACAGGTAGATATTTTCCACGACTTTGTTTTAATCTGTGTGCTACTTTTAAACAAAAATAAGCATCTGCTGTGTGATAACTGGTACTTATTAACTCATAAAACCACCCAGTACCTCTACAGACTACCTTCCCTATTCCCTCATTTTTATTTAGTTGTATTTATTAATCACTCTTATGTGGCAAGTTCAAAACCCTTTAGTAAAGTGAACTGGTAACTCGTATTACATCCTAGTTTGCATTTTTTTTGTCCTTTGTGTGTGTTGCCCCAGGTCCTGGAGGATTGGGGGGTTCTGTTCATTATGCCACCATGGCTCGCTCAGCTGTTCGGCCAGCTAGCCTAAACCTTAACCGCTCCCGCAGCCTTAGCAACAGCAACCCAGACATATCTGGCACACCCACATCTCCAGATGATGAAGTTCGCTCCATAATAGGCAGCAAGGTAAGGTGATCAGACAGGAGCCTGTAACTGTCGTCATCTTAATGTTGAGCAGATTTTGTATGAAGCTTAAAAGAGTAGATGTAGAAAGAGAGAGCTATTGTTTTCAGCACTTAACCTTGAGGACATTTCAGCTTTTCCACACTGCAAGTGGATGATAGATATTATAGTTATTCACTTAACATTACTGTAATCTAGCAGCTCCCAGTGATTTGTTAAGTCTTTTAGTTTGGTCTGTTTCTCTTTATCACTTAACCTACATAATGTGGAGGCATCCATGCACACTGTGACCCTGTGGAGTTTATCAGCTTGCTACCTGTATAGCCAATACGTAAACATAAGTTTGGACATCTTATCTCTAACCGCTGTAACGTCAACCTGTTACTCGCTGGTGCATGCACAAACAATGCTCAGTATGTGTCTATAATCAGAAAACTGGTCCATAACTGGAGAATAGTTTCAGTCTTTACTCTGTTTTTAAACATTTTTCTTTTTTTTCACTTGTTGTCATGTATTTTGTTTTGTATGATTTTTTATTTCAATTCAAACATTATATTTATCTCTGAAAGCAGTGAGTGAATGATGTAATGTGCCTTTCTAATGGTCTTACCGTACTTCTAACCATGATATGATGGATGCAGCCCCATCTTGATGAATGTTCCCTTTTCCTCTTATGTTCAACTGAACCTTTCTTTTCTCGTCTCTGAGGGAAGGGAAGGTATTTTTGCTCACGTGAGAAAGGGAGAGATAACCTATGTGCTTTGGTCCTTTGTCGTGCTGATTTAATTTTGATTTACTGACAGCTAACCGTTTTTGGAGCCTTGGCATCTTCCAGCATTCATGACCTTTGAACCTCTTTAACTTGTCATTATTCCTTCCCTCCTCCTTCCCCCGTGCTGCTCGCTTGTCCGCTTGCTTCCTGCCTGCCTTGTGTCCTTTGACCTTGGCGCCCCTAGGGCTTAGACCGCTCCAACTCGTGGGTGCACACCATGGGCTGTAGTGCCCCCTGGGGATCCAGCCCTGGGTCAGCTCCAGAAACCATGCAGGTGGTTTTATGAATGCCCCGTCCTCCACTTTACCTCACTACAAAAATAACCTTATTCACTCTGAATGGATACTGGAATATTTGGAGTTTTGGTTTTTTGTGTTTTTAGCTTGAATCACTGATAAAAAATATCCTTATTTGTTTTTTATATTATATCCTCATTTTCTATTTATTTCTAGACACACTTTTTTTTGTACTTTTCCTATAATAGAGCCACTTATTGTGTGCTTTAAATAACAACAGATGACCACTTTTTGCTAATATTTACCAAACCACAATGTCCACGTGCACTACAAACCTTGAACAGTATTGTGAGTGTTACACAAAGCAATAAAAGACCAAAACTGCTCAATATTGCAGCGTTCTTGTAAACTTTAAATCACACCCTATCATGATCCCACACATGGGAGTCACAGCCGCCTCCATGACCCTCCTACTGTCATGTTAAGCCTTGTTCACACATGCCACTAACATGTATCGTTAGTAATTAGATCACAAGCAAACAGATACGTTACTGATGTGAATGTTCATATGATTTATTAAGACCCAGTTTCTTATTGGATGAAGTTTTATCATAAATAATACATTACCAGCAAAAATTGACTTGCTTTCCATTTGTTGGAAGCAACTCATTTGTAAACATATATGGGGTTTTGTTGCTATTGTTTTTAGCACTTTGTTTTAAATAATGTGTAGAGAATCACTTTAACGTGTCATAAATGAGATAACTTAGCCTTCTGTAAGAGATCAAGATGGGTCCAGATGATATTTGAAGGATGTAAGTAAATTTACTGAGAACGTGCAGGATTTCATATTAAATACTTAAAAAAATAAAGACATATCCTTTTGTCAAGTAGAAACTTATAGAAAAACAAGTGTGCCCTTATGATTGGATCCCTCTGGATACATATTAATGATATGTGTGAAAAGGTATGTCGGCCTTTTTTGCTTATCACCTCTCTTTCTCCTTACCCACATAAAAAGCCATGCAGATCCAGATGTTTCTGAGCAAGCTTTGACTGGAGAGCAGAATGATTAACAGCATTAATTTATGAACTCTTAATCTTTTCTTCTCTACATGGTGGTTGCACTGATCATTTAAAGATTACAGTACGGCCATCAGTTAGACCTAAACATAAAGGAGAGACATTTCACAAAGACGCTTGTTGGGATAATGGAGAAAAAAGGAGTGTTGGTAATCATTTCCATCGTAAGCAGATTAGATTTTTTAAATGTTCCTTTATTTCTATCTTCCTTTTTCTTTTTGGGACTCCATCTGCTCTCAGTCTACCTGCATGTCTCTAACCCCATTTAACCCTTCATTCATGTCACTGGAGAATGGTGTATTTATGAGTATGACTGTGTTTCATCATGTCTGAGGGCTAAATTTCCCTTTACATTTCATTTATGTCTTCTGTCATTTTAAGTTTTCATGACATGAGACATATTTAATTTACACATCATGATTTAATAGTAAATTTACAATCCTAGAAAGGCAACTAGATTACCAATCTACTAGTTTAAATGCCTTTGACATTGTAGGGTAGTCTTCTTTCCTTTGTGTTTTGACAGTGTTGGATTCACAGAAAGAGATGCAAAACTGTGCTTCTATAAACAACTGGCTGTAAATTGGTGGGAAATTAATTTTGGATTTTGTGGTCTTGAAAGAAGCCATTTTGCATCTTTTCCTTAAGCCACAGATGTTTTAGATTGCAGGAACAGCCATTCAGTGTTGAGGTCCTGTCTTGTGTCTTAGTGTTTTGTGTCTTCATGTGTTAAATGTCTGCGCAACAGATCACAAAAAGTGTGTTTTTATTGCATGTGCGTGTGGGGGTGTGTGTCAGCACACACATTTGCCTGTGTGCTGAGGAGTAGCCCCACACTCCTGTTGCTCCTCCACTAACCTTGCTGTCACCGTTCCATTCATCCCACTCATAGGCCATGGAGCGCTGTGGCAATCGCATGTCTTCGCACACTGAGAGCGCCAGTTTCTTGCAAACTTTAACAGGACGGTTGCCCACAAAAAAGGTAGAGCCACTTGCACTGGGGGAGGAGCCAACCCAACCCTTCCTCTGATTCACCTCCTCACTGTCCTGTTTGTGAATGTTTGCCTTTGGGTCGTATTTGGTTGTTGTGGAGTCTTGCTGAATGCTGTATGTCACTGATTTGCCTCATTTTAAATATGTGGAGGAGCTTTAAATATCGGTTTCAGTCTGGCTAATGCTGACCGTGAGGTACAGGCAGCTGTATCCATATAGTCTGGGAAGTCTTCATCTGATGAAGAGTTTATTCAGAGATTTTGAGTTTTTCCAATTACCAGTAATGATCCCACAAGACATGGGAGTTCATATGAAAAGAAGGGAGCTGTTTCAACAATTAGCACAATATTTATTAAAGTTATTTATATAAAAAGAGATTGCATTAGGAACAATTCATTCATATCAGTTATCATCAGACCTGTTTGCTATTCTATCCTGTGTATACACTCACCAGCCACTTCATTAGGTACATTAGTTAGCTAATAACCTGGTTCTAATGATAACCTAGTACCAGGTTTCCTCCCCTTTTGCCTTCAGAAAACCCTCATATCTTTATGGCATAGATTCAACAAAGTGTTGAAAAGGTTTCTCAGGGATTTTGGTTGAAATTGACATGATGGCGTCTCTTGTGCACCATCTGATTTTCAAGACTCATAGCAGGGAACATTTTTCCAATCTTCTGTTGTCTGATTTTGTTGAGCCTATACAAATTGTTTTCTGGTCTTAGCTGACAGGAGTGACACCCATCCAGACAGCTTCTGCTCACTGGTTATTTTCCCTTTCAGGCTGTGTGAGAAAATCCCAGTAGACCAGCAGCTTCTGAAATACTCATTCCAGCATGTCTGACACCAAAAACCAACAACAGTTAAAGTCACTTAAATCCACTTTCATCCTCATTGCGATGCTTGGTTTGGACTTCGGCATAGTTTGATCATGTATACATGACTAAATGCACTGAGTCGCTGCCATGTGATGTGACGATGAGCTACTTGTATTAACGATCAATAAAACAGGCGGACCTAAAAGTGGCCAGAGTGTGTACATGACAAAAAAAGGTTTGTTTCTAAACTAAACTAAAATGATGTAGTCAAAGAATCTTTTCGTGGATAGCATTTTAAATTGGATTAATAATCGCTTTCTTCTCTTTTTTTGTAAATCACATTTCAAAATAATTAAGGAAGGCTTACCAGACAAAAAATGTGTTAGCCAGACTATTTTGGTCTCAATACTCAATACACAACTGATTATTATAGCTGCACTATATTAAGAAGAAATTAGTGCAAAAAAAATACAAAAAATTGTAAAAAATATTTTTAAAAATATTTTATACCTAACCTTATTTTGTATTTAATGGCAATATCCAGTGAGGGGGAAGCAGAAGCTTTACTGGATTGTTTGATTTTAAATGTTTAATGTAGTTGTTGCTTATCAATGATACTCTGGCTCCTACCTCCAGGTTGAGTAAACCAGGACCAGATTAACTTTCATTTATAAATCTATTGATTTTCTTTTTTAGGGGGCTCTAGTGGCCCCTGCTATACATTATTAGACAGGAAGTGGGGTAAGAGAGAGAAAGGAGCAAAGGCTGAGCGTTTGAACCTGGTCTGATGTGTCAAGAAGATGCAGTGTCTTCCTTTAATATTTTATCTTTGCATAAAAAGTTAGATAACGTGTATAACCCATTGAAATTGGTTTTATATCCTAACCTGCATTAGTATATTTTGGGCTTACGTTTCCTGCACAAAGCATTTAGAATGAGTTGCATTTTAAATCAAAGTAAGGTCAGAATACATTCGCAGGCAGCTCAGATTTTCTCCTCCTGGCTGTTTTGCATTTTGTTTTTATTTCTGTTTCCATCCTTTCCTCTACATCTTTTGGTCTTCATGTATTTTGAACGTGTTACTCAGCTCTTCCACGAGGAGTTGGCTCTACAGTGGGTAGTGAGCAGTGGAAGTGTCCGGGAGGGTGCCCTACAACAGGCCTGGTTCTTCTTTGAACTTATGGTAGGAAGCACTGGAAGTAAACCTTAAAGATACGTCTTGTTGTTACTTTTTTTATTTTACAAAGCTGAGACTTCCTTCTTATAAACTCTCAAACTGTAGGTTAAAAGTATCATCCACCACCTCTACTTCACTGAACGCTTAGAGTCACCCAGGAAAAACCGTTTTCCTGAACGCTTTATGGATGACATCACAGCTCTGGTCAGCACCATCGCTGGTGACATCGTCTCTCGCTTCCAGAAGGTAAGCCAAGGCAAAGTGAGATAATTTATGTCTAACCAACAGGCTTGCAGCACTTTTTCTATTTCTAATGTAAAAACAAAATAAGCAAAAAGAATCATTAAAGAAAAAATACTTTGCTGTGATATGGTAAAGAATTTTGCTAACAGCATGGTCCGGGTGAATACTCTATTCTGATTGGCGGCTCGATGTCCATTAAAAAGTGATAATGGACACCTGGAAAAGAAGTTCTGGTCAAAAATGTGGGTGCGGGGTCTTGCGATCCACCGTAATGATAAATACATTGTTGAAGAGGTCTGTTTATCTGATTTTTGGCGGTCTTTGAAATGTTAAGATCCGTTATAGAGTTCTGGAGTTATGATTGTAACAAATGCGCATGTAACATCCTGTCGGCAGCAAACAGGTTGATTGCTGCAGGTTCTGTGACCGGAGCCACTGTCCAAAGTCCACAGCCACAACCTTGGCTGTGGACTTTGTTTTTATGAAACAAAATTTTGCATCCCCTCTGGACACACAAGGTAAGCGGCGCAAGTGCATGGTAAGAGGTGCACTTGAAATGATCATTTGTATTGTTTAACATAACATTAAGCAGTCATCTCACTTCCCTCTGCTGATTTGGCCTAACATAACAGCTGCAGAGGTTCTGTGGGCAGAGCGAATCACCGTGGCAAATGTGACAGCATCATAACAACAGATGTTAAATAGTCCGCTTCTTGTGATAAATTTGCGATTATAATGATAAAAAAACAACATAATTGTAATATTAATTGATTTATTTTTTTCTTTCTTTTGTAAGTGACCATGGTATTGAAAATGATGGACTTTATTTAGTCCATTATTTACTAATAATATACACATCAGAAGGCATTATCCCTCACTTTAAATATTATGCAGTATATTTATACATACAGTATTCAGGATCAATCAATTAAATACTTGTTTAATTGCATATAGGAACAGTCATTTCTGAGTCTTAAAAATGTGTGTCAGTATTTTAGTTTGTTTAGTTTGTTTCTTGATATGATACCCTAAACCTGACCCTTACTTTAAATGTCATTGATTGTAATTATTTCCATACAAACAAGATTTTGGACTTTTGTTTTTTTCATTTATTTAGGATCTTGAGCTTGTTGAGAGGCTAAACACAAGTCTAGCCTTCTTTCTTAATGACCTGCTGTCAGTCATGGATCGAGGTTTTGTCTTCACCTTAATAAGGGCATATTGGAAACAGGTATGTTATTGTAAGTTTCATACCAAACCTGCATAGACTGCGTGTTAAATTGTATTGAATTGACAGCAAATGTTTCCATTTTTTCTATGAAACATTACAGTATAATTAACAGTGTTGAAAGACTTACATAGTATGCTCTATTTCATTTCTTTAGGTGTCCACGAAGCTTTACACCCTGCAGAACCCGACCCTGGAATCTTTAAGGCTTGATTTTCTAAGAATTGTTTGTAGTCATGAACATTATGTCACCCTCAATCTGCCCTGCAGCCTGCTCACCCCACCTGCCTCGCCTTCTCCCTCCGTATCATCAGCTACTTCACAGGTCAGGGAAAAACAGATTATAATTATAATGGCAGGTTTTTGCCAAGCTTTTTAGACAAGTTATATATATGCATATAAAACAACAATGAACATCTTGTTTTAAAGTTATCTTTTTTTCTTACACAGAGCTCTGGGTTCTCCACACATGTCCAAGACCAAAAAATAGCCAACATGTTTGAGCTGTCTGTCCCATTCAGAGAACAGCATTATCTGGCAGGACTGGTACTGTCTGAACTGTCAGTCATACTGGACCCAGACAATGAAGGGTGAGTATAAATATAATGTTTAAAGTGTGAAAACAATGCATATGTTTTTATTTGCTCTTATTTATTGTATATCTTTTTGTTTTGCCTCGCTGTAGAATGTTTGGTCTTCATAAGAAAGTGGTGAGCGTAGTTCACAACCTTCTGTCCAGCCATGACTCCGACCCACGATACGCTGACCCTGAGGTGAAAGCTCGGGTCGCCATGCTTTATCTGCCTCTCATTGGCATCGTCATGGAGACACTGCCACAACTCCATGACTTTACAGGTACAGTTGCTTTTTTTTTTTTAAATAGATACATTGACAATAAAGACCTTTTGATGCCTGCAAAAGATGCATTGGGTGTGACTGGATGAAAAATAATATTACATTGTCAAAATTACTCCGTTCTTAGATGGAAAGTTTAAGAATGAATTTCTTTATTGATAAAGAAAATGATTTATTCTTTATTTTATACTATGTAATTGCTTAATGTTACATTAGCATTTACCTTAAAATGTGTCTGTCTTGTGTCTTTTTGCTGTACTTGTTTTTAAAAATATATTGTGAAGCAGCCATTTAACAGCAGACTAAGCAAACTGGGGTACTCCAGCTTTTAACATACTTTAAATCTTTAAATAGCAACATCACCTGTGACCTAAAAGGTTATCAGTTGAGCTTCAAGGGATTTTGTTGCCCTATAACATCATGAACTCGTTAACCTGTAACTCCATGTCATGCTTGTCTCATATGCTCTTTTTAGCATTGATAAATCTGCTTAGGCCAGCACTTTATTGAAATTATGTTCTTGGAAATGTTTGAAAACCATCCATAATTCTTTACTTTATATACATTTAGTTTTTATTCCACATATTTAAAAGCATAAACAGGCACAGTGGTTACTGTTATATTAATTCCAATCCACAATAAAAAGGAGGAAAAAAAACCTGGGGAAACGCTATATTGTTTTTTTCTAAATCTCTATCAAGTGTTTGCCAGCATTGGTTTGTTTGTTTGTCTGTCTGTATGCATGCAACATAACTCAAAACGTTTTGGACGGATTCTCATTAAATTTTCAAGAATTTTCAGGTCCCAATCTGGGACAAGGAACAGGTGATTAAAATTTAGAGGTGATCCGGATCACAATCTGGATCCAGGAATTTTTTTTAAAGGATTCTTTATCATTGTGAGATTGGGTTGTTTTCAGCCTTAATAACTCCGGAAAAAAAATGCTCCGATGCTAACAGTTGGTCTTTATGGTTAAGGAATTCAAGAAATAGATAAATCAAAGGTAGGACTAATATTTTGGGATGTAAGTCACAATAAGCTGGTGGTTTGTGTGGCTTGGTGGAGGTCTGTGCACTCTGGTGTTTTTCTAGTTCATTTTTGTATTTTCCTTTGATAGAGTCTCTTAACCAGTGGGGTCGGCCAGGTGGTCCCCAGGGAACAGCATCTGGCAGTGGGGGAGAAGAGACAGAAGGAGAGGGAAACAGTTTGATCAATCAAACTGTTGCTATGGCAATAGCGGGCACCTCCACTTCATCCCCAATGTCCCGACCAAGTAGCTTCTTACTCAACACGCAGGTCATTTTTATTCTCTACATGCCATCATGAGAGTCAGTTATCTGTAAATGGCAGGCTCTCGCTTCACCACACAATATTACAATTTTCTTGTCTTGTACCTGCTGATCAGTCCCTCTTTACCTCCAGGCTAATCGGCAGCATGGTAGCTTCTCGGCTGAGTCGAGTCGCAGCCTGCTGATCTGCCTCCTGTGGGTCCTGAAGAATGCTGATGAACTGGTGCTGCAGAAATGGTTCACAGATCTGTCTGTGTCCCAGCTCAACCGTCTGCTGGATCTCCTCTACCTCTGTGTCTCTTGCTTTGAGTACAAGGTATCCACAACAATCATCGCTAAACACACTTATCTTTATACTTGCACATGGATCGATTAACTAGTTTAACAATATAAACACTATAGCACATGAAGAGCTTTTGCATTTGCAGTGTGAAGTACTTTCTTATCTTTATTTTTTCCTTCTTTAAATCCATAAAAACAATTAACCTTTTAGCTGTTATTACTATTAGTTGCAGTTAACTTGCTGCTGTATATGCTATAGTTATTTCTTTTCCTTTCATGTGTTTTAGAGCCTCCCTGCCATGCTTTATGTTTGCTCTTTTCCCCTTTGCACATTTGCTGTCATGCTACTAACCTGCTTTGCTTGCTGCGTGTTGTGCTTCAAATAACTTCCCTGCTGGGTGTTCTCTCTGCTGTGTGTTCCACTCATCATCATCATCTTCATGGATACAAGGCCCATGTTGTGTTCACCATGCAGGGAAAGAAAGCATTTGAACGCATGAACAGCCTAACCTTTAAGAAGTCCAAAGATATGAAGGCCAAGCTGGAGGAGGCCATACTAGGCAGCATTGGGGCCAGACAGGAAATGGTGCGAAGGAGCCGAGGACAGCTAGGTGGGGCAACACTTTTTAGCACTTGTTCACGCATACACACATAAGGATAAACACACATATGATCAAATGTAAGTTAATGGAAATTGCCAGCCTCAGAAGAGGTTAATTTGTTGTGCAAAAACTTAAAGAAATACTTATGATCAACAGTCATGCTCCTCTCCTACATGCATGTGTGCAGGAAACAAATGGTCAGACATGCATCTTTGACAGTAGATACAGCTATTGACAGTGAGTAATGTATTCCAGTGGATAAACCTCTTCAAGTAAAAATGTACTTCTTCTTTTAGAGCGAAGTCCATCTGGCAGTGCGTTTGGAAGTCAGGAAAACCTCAGATGGAGGAAGGACATGACCCACTGGAGACAGAACAGCGAAAGGATGGACAAGTATGCACTTTGAAACACTAAATCACTTGTTATGTTTTTGCTTGTGTCACAGAAAAAGTTAAAATAATATTTCTTAGGAAACATGAGCCTTTAAACTTTAAATGTTAGTATTTTATGAGACAAATATTTCTATTCTAATTAATTAATAAGTGGAAAATTAGACAAATACGCATATCTATTTTAAATGTTTAGCAAATATAAATGAAAATTCTGATACCTTTGATTTGTAACTCTATACCATTAAACCATTGCACATCTGCACAAAAGAAGTAGTAAAACAGAAGAAATTGGAATGACAAATAATTGATATTCTTCATTCAGAAAACAGTTTGAGTTTGCAAATTTGTCACTCTTTGAGCTCATCGATACAGCAACGTTCCCACCCAGCCAATTCTTGTTCCATGTTTATTGTGTTAATACTTATTCCATTTTTTAAATTGGTCATTAAGAGGCATAAGACAGTGTGATATGCCTTTCTTAAACTGTGTTAACCTCACCCCAAAAGAAAAGGAAAGGTTTAATTTGTGTTCTTTTGTAAATCCTGCATCAGCATCTGTTTTGTTTTAATATCCATTCGTTCTCTCATGTTGCTGTGTGTTTATGTAGGAGTCACAGATCAGTCAGGTACTGTATGGGCAACATTTGCTGTGTGCTGCTTTCAGTTTCCCCCCTGCTTTAGTGCCATTTAAAGGTGTAACATTATGCATGTCAGAATTCAGACAATGGAAGTGGACATAATGAATTCATTATAAGTCATTTGACTTTAAGCAAGTCCTTAAATAATTTTCAGATTGATTTTATTGTTTAAGCTTCTGGTATATTTTGAGCATGCGTTTCTTCTCTATTTTAACTTTTAAAGTTCTCACATGCAAATGAAAGCACCAACAGAGACCCCCTGAATCCTGGCTATGACCCCGAATCCTCTGCCCCATCAGTCCCTTTCTCTTGGTAACATGTCTTGGGGTTGGTAGTGATGCTGTGGGTCTGTTTGCTTTTTAACCAGTATGCTTCTTGTTTCTTGGTTTTCATTTGTGTGTTTGGGTTCTTTTTGCACGGAAAAAGGTAGAAATGGCTATTTTTCATTATTATTTGTTCTATTTCAAACAATATAAGTAAAATGTCACAAACCTAGTTTTTACATTTCTCCAATAAACCTTGATTTGCAGCGGGGTTTGAATCAGTTTGATTGCAAGCTGAAGGTTCTTTTTAATGTTCTTGTCCAGCATTAAAGCAAGCAGAATGATGGTCTGGGTGCTATGTTGTGCTGGGCAATTTTGCTCTATCAAGGGGTAATAAATGAAGATCTGCTTGGTAAACTGAATTCTTCGTTTAATTATTTTGAAAGAAAAAAAGTTAGTGTTACAGAGTTTAAATATGTTTGCTGAACTTGACTCGAGAGGACAGAAAAAAAAACACTAAAAAAGGAAATTATATAGGTAAAGGGAAGAAAGAAGAAGACCATGTCAAAAAATGATTGGATCACTGTTCCTGGATTATCTATTACACCTGTACCAAAAATGAGATATCTCACGGCGCCCCTGCAGGAAGATAATGTTAATAATGTTAACCACTGTTTGAAGCACCAGATATGAACAAGCAAAAAAAAAAAACAACACAAAAAGAAACCATGTATGTCAGCTGAAAACTGGTCCTAATAAAGTTTCCTTCTGTCAAACAGACTTTCTGGTACATGTATATTTTCAGCATTTAACATGTCGATGGGATGGATTTCTTAATCCTCAGTCAACATTAATTGATTGGCTGCCAAAGTCAATAAATGACATCTATTGCACTTTAGTGGTTTCTGTAAATTGAGAGCCAATTTGGCTGTGTGCATCAGAACATCCCCACTATTAAGTGTGCAGCCAACATGTTGCGAATGCACTGAGTGTGCACCCCAAGACGAGATGAGCCAAAATGACTCAAAAGGCTGGAAACTTGCAGGTTAAAGAAACGTGCAGCCATGTATTTTACCAGGGTCACCACACCTTCTTTGTGATCGTCTTTCATAGCATTTAAGATCTTCTATCTTGATTGCAGGACAAGAGCAGAGCTGGAGCACGAAGCCCTCATTGATGGTAATCTTGCAACCGAGGCCAATTTAATAATTCTTGATACTTTGGAGATTATTGTACAGGTATGCAAGAAAACACAAATATTTCAATCTTTTACATTTAGTCTTAGTATCCTATATGCTGGTTTACAGATCTAAGTTCTGACCTCTTCTATGCTGTTTCTCTCTATTAAAACCTATTTGTGCTCGTCTCCCTCCAGACGGTATCTGTTACGGAATCCAAGGAGAGCATCTTGGGTGGTGTACTGAAAGTACTTCTTCACAGCATGGCCTGCAACCAGAGCGCCCTCTACCTTCAGCACTGTTTTGCCACGCAGAGGGCCGTTGTGTCTAAGGTTAGCCTACTGGCCTGTTTCGATGTAGAGTTTTTGATTTAAAGATATTGCACTTTCTTCCAGAATTGCTTGTTATTCATCAGCTTGCGTGTTTCTCTACTCTTGTAGTTTCCTGAACTGCTCTTCGAAGAGGAAACTGAGCAGTGTGCTGATCTGTGTTTGCGACTCCTGAGGAGCTGCAGCAGTAGCATCAGTACCATCAGATCCCACGCCAGTGCCTCCCTGTACCTCCTCATGAGGCAAAATTTTGAGATTGGCAATGTAAGTGTCGCTCTCAGACAAGAAGCTAACAGCACAAAGTTTCAGTAGGCTTTTGTTAGCAAATCATTGTGCAAAAATCTGCTGTTTTTCAATCTTTTCAGTTACTTTTTTACAATACTGCAGAAAATACTCTGGTATTGGCTTGAAAAAATGAATGCACTGATTATCTTAACAAAAATAAACAGTGAAAACATGTGATGGACTGGCAACCTGTCCACAGTGTGCCCACCCTTTACCTGCTAATGACTGGGATAGGCTCCAGCTATGTGACCCTGAATTGGACTAAGTGGTATAGAAAAGGAATGGAGTGATTTAAATGACTACATAAGAAAAATAAAAACAATTTTCAACTTTATAAAAACAGCTTTGTCACCCTGTAGGTTGGGTTCAGGTTATGCTGTGAGTTACCTTGATGTGATGCTTTAATGATCACACATAAAAAGTCATTTTCTACTTCTGCACAATCCATTGATTTGATTTCGGTGTGTGGTAGGAAATACAAAAATCTGCAGGAAGGTAGACAGACAGGAAAGGAGATGATATTGTTTTAACCTGGTATGATTGATTAAAAATATTTCAAATTTGGACTTAAAGTATGGATCTACAAATGCGATTGACTTAACATTATAAAGTTGTATATTGCATGTTGTAGGGCTGCACAATATATGGAAAATGAACCTTCATCACAATAGTATCCTGTGCGATATACATATTACAGAAACTGGCTAAACTGAGACGAGTTGTAGCCACTATTTGCATGTTAGGGAAGTAATGTGACACCGTTCTAAACGCTACTGTGGATTCATGCTCTGTGTGTCAGTGGCCGATTAAATGGACTCTTCTTTGCTACCTGCTCCATGTCAGAGGTAATGGTTTTGACTGTAGTGCAGATGAAAGTAACAGGAAGAGTGATAAAAGTGTGTGCAGAAGAATGAGCAGCATGTCTGCTGTCTGGAACTACTGGTTTACACATAAACACAGTTACTTTACCAGTCATGCTTCATACTTGTGCCAAGCAGCATGGAAGCATGTCAAGTATCTGCTGTCTCCTCCAGTGCAACCACAAGCTGTCGACTAATCCAGCATCCGGGTTTGGGTGCGGCACCAGCATTAACATGGGTACTTGCTGGGTAATTAGTGGTATCTCATATCAGCAAGATGGATGATATTCTATAGTTAGTGAAGAGAGTGTTTCATGTGATCTTTAAAAATGATTGTTTCCTATTAATTAGACATCAGTGCATTAATGTCTACTCTGCTTGATCTAACTAAATAATGCTTTTAATAATTGAAAATTCCCTCCATGAAATATGAAACATGGATCTTGTTGACATGCCTTTTTATTTCTCCTACTTGTATTTTTCACTTATAGAACTTTGCAAGAGTGAAGATGCAGGTGACGATGTCTCTGTCCTCCCTGGTGGGAACTTCTCAGAATTTTAATGAGGAGTTTCTCCGTCGTTCTCTGAAGACCATCCTCACCTATGCAGAAGAGGACCTTGAACTAAGGGAAACAACGTTCCCAGACCAGGTACTAATTATTAAGCTGCTAATGCTGTTTAGTAACTTTATTTCCAACTATAAACTCTTGGGTAAGGCTTTATCTTTTTTTTTTAAACGTGTTTTGTTCATCATCAAAGCAGGCAGAACGATGGTCTGGCTGCTGTATTGTGCTGAGCAAATGTCCTTTTTAAGAAGATCTTCATGTATATATGTATA
>JBAMIG010000015.1:7143880-7158331 GCA_037177335.1 Kiunga ballochi
AAACCCACCTCACACTGGCACACACACAGTAAACCCACCTCACACTGACACACACACATTAAACCCACCTCACACTGACACACACACAGTAAACCCACCTCACACTGACACACACACAGTAAACCCACCTCACACTGGCACACACACAGTAAACCCACCTCACACTGACACACACTGAACTGACAGGAATACTTTATTCCAGAAGGTTTAAATTCCATCAATCTTTAGTTCAGACGTAAAACGTAACTATTTGTAACTATGACGATAAGGTGTAACTAGGTACTCATAATTTGAAGTAGTTCAATTTGTTTTAACACTTTAGCATAGAAGCTAACATTCAGCTGGTTTGTACACAACTGAAAACTTGTCACTCCTCCATCTCATCTGGGCTCTATAAACCTAGTCCCTCACATATTCCTCTGTTTAAATTAAGAGTATGTGTGTTTGAGGACATAAAAGAATAAACATAATTAGTTAGATTTTTTTCATGTCTTCAGTCAGTTTAACAGGATGCCTGCTGATAATGATTTGCTGTTAATAGCAAAAGATTTAAACAGACCAGTGCAGAGGGACTGTAAATGCAGAAGGATCTGAACTTCAAATTAAAATGACAAGAGTTGGAGAAGTAGTGGTTAATGATACTTTGTGAAACCTAGGAGTATGCAGAAAGTGCTAGGGTTTTATTTGTTTATTCTCACGTTTTCTTATACTGATGTAAAAAGAATTGATTAATTGTTTTCTTTTAAGTGTCTCTGAAGGCTGTTTTTCTTTCATTTTTAATTTCAATTTTATTTTTGCTGCTCTTTCTATAAAGATGTTAAATTTGAGGATCTAATTTGTAAAGCAAATGTGTGCGTTTTAATAGCTGCTTCATATTTATCTCATCAAGACTATCTAGAACTGGAGTCTGTTTACGTGCTGACTACTTTTCTGTGGACATCATAACTACATATGGCTACATAAACACACAGTACTTATCAAACAGAACAGGAAGATTTTTTTGTCACATATTTACTATTATGTCCTTATGATGTGGACATTGCTGTTTCCTTTTTGTTTTAAGTTCTATAAAGTAATATTTTGTTTCAGAGTTGACAAAAATCTTTTCAGATCAGAATTTCTACACGTTTTTTCATCTGTCTACCTAAAAGGCTCTGTGGAAAAGAAGTGATAGGTTTTGGACTTATAAAATTCACCAAAGTGCAGCACAGAAAATGAAAATGAAGGACAAAAAACACTGGAAACCTGCTTTTAAAAGGGCTTAGATCCTATGATGTGCCCCGTGTCAGTCAGCGACCTTTTTATTGGCTGCTATGACTTGACTTGAGTCCACCTGTGACTGGGATGACTGTATAAAATATACAAGTTCTCAGTTATCAGGGCTCAAATGAAGAAGGGGAGAAGTCACAATGTTTTGATAATGAGGTGACATATCAAACCACAGATCCTGGGAGGTATTCAGGGCCAAAAAGCTTTGATCCAAAACGCTGTCACTTTAAATGACAGCCAAGAAGTCTTATGAGGGGATGTCAAAGCTTACAGAAGGACAACCATCAGTGCAGATCCAACAGATTATTTGCAGTAGAGCGGTTCAACTCACTGAAAGTTTGTGATTTATCATTAAAAACTCATTTAAAAACATTTTGCTCCCATCAAAAACTGTGGAATGATAAGAAAGGAGTTGAATCTGCTTGAAAGAGTCAGAAACAGATAAAAACCTTTACAGACTCTGAGATGCTCGTCTGGTTAGCAGAACACAACATCGTATCCCTGCAGTGTCTCAGGATAAACCCTTATCCTGCATATTTAAGTTTCTTGTTTTTAATCTTCATATTCTTATCTGACATGCCTTTGCTCGCAGGTTGGGAAGAGGATGTTTGGTACGTACTTCCGAGTTGGATTTTATGGGTCAAAATTTGGTGACTTGGACGAGCAGGAATATGTGTACAAAGAACCTGCCATCACAAAGCTGGCTGAAATATCTCACAGACTAGAGGTAAACTCAGCCACACAGCCTTTCGTGTATTTATTTTATCATCCTATTTACCTGGTCTGTTTCTGGTTTTAGGGTTTCTATGGGGAGCGATTTGGAGAGGACCAGGTAGAAGTCATAAAAGACTCCAACCCTGTAGACAAGTGCAAGTTGGACCCCAATAAGGTCAGTGTTGAATAAAGCATATATTTCAATGCAGACTGGATGGCAAAACATGTGAATATGCTCTTCATTCCTGCAGGCATTCATCCAAATTACATACGTGGAACCGTACTTTGACACGTATGAGATGAAGGACCGCATCACCTACTTTGACAAGAACTATAACTTGCGTCGGTTTGTCTACTGCACTCCCTTCACCCTGGACGGGAGGGCCCACGGGGACCTGCACGAACAGTTTAAGCGCAAAACCATCCTCACCACCTCACACGCCTTCCCTTACATCAAGACACGGATCAACATCATCCACAAAGAAGAGGTAGGTGACCAGTATACCTGCTGTCAAAAGGAAAAGGTGACAGTGAGCTACAGCCACCATCAAGCAACCTTATTGGTTGGGGAAAAAATGGCTTTGCTGTTGTATTCCAGATTATTTCCACACCTATAGAGGTGGCAATAGAGGACATGCAGAAGAAGACACAGGAGTTAGCTTTTGCTACCCACCAGGATCCTGCCGACGCCAAAATGTTGCAGATGGTGCTTCAAGGCTCAGTGGGCACCACCGTCAACCAGGTGAGACATCAAAGAAAAGAAAAGTGAATTTGTAGCTTGAAACTAAGCAAAATGGATTTTTTCTTAGGGTCCTTTGGAGGTAGCTCAGGTGTTCCTGTCAGAGATCCCCAGTGACTCGAAACTGTACCGACACCACAATAAGCTACGGCTGTGCTTTAAAGATTTCACAAAGAGGTACATAGTAGATGGGGGTGGAAGTATTTACAGCATACTTGATCAATATTGACTGGAAGTATGTAGAATTAACATACCTCCTATTGTGCCAACTTCCCTTCCAAAGGTGTGAAGATGCCCTTCGAAAGAACAAGAGCCTGATTGGACCGGACCAGAAAGAGTACCAGAGAGAGCTGGAGAGGAATTACCACAGACTGAAGGAGGCTCTGCAGCCCCTCATCAACAGGAAGATCCCTCAGCTTTATAAACCTGTCCTGCAGGTCAATTCCCACAGGTAGGGCCGCACATGGTTTCTGTGCTGATTATTTTCTGTGAATGTTTCTTAAATGAGTCTTTTTGTTTCTGGAACGATCATGCAGCAAACGGACAGCGTGATAAGGTAGTTTTCACACTACATTGTCTGTTGTGTTGTTTGTCCATTAGAGAGAAATCCGTTTAGAGCAGTTTTCCAGAAGAGAAGTAAAAAAGAACAATGTGAACAAAAGAAGACTCGGAAAGACCTTAACCCCATTGTTATTTTGTGTTTGTGTATTTTATTTTTACTTTTTTCTATTCCAGTCAAAGGTGCATTTATAATTCATCTTTGTTTTATTGCATATTATAATAATAAGTTACCTTTAGGGCTGCGTAATGTTGCAATATAAACATGCACAATGTTAAACACTAGGTGGAAGCACAGTGGTATCAATGGGACTGCATTTACTAGAAGCTAACTAGCATTATAACTGGTAAAGTTCAATCCAACACAATACAGCTGAGATTACCACTATATATGTAATTATTTGTTTGTATGCAGATAAGGTTTAAAAAAAACAACTAAATAGTTAATTTAAAATTGAGGAGGAATTTGTTCAGCGGCCCAAACTGGCAACCAAACCAGAAGGAAGATGAGAAAATGCTCAAATCTATTTTTTTTACTCTTCATCACTGTTTTTTCATCTTTTTCTACATTTGCAGAGATTCCTTCAGCAGAATGAGTCTTCGCAAGCTTGATATGTGAAGATGAAGAGAACGCACTCGCACATTGTCCCACACGAAGACAAAACCGAAATTGCAATATTAATTTATTCAAGTGTAAATAAGAGTGTCTCTTGGATGGTGGTGTTTAGGAAAGCGTGTAAAAAGGAAGGCAAAGAGTTGCAGCTTGGTACGTCATTCCAGTGTCTTAATTTGTTTACAGACAAACTGTTACGCAATCAGCAATGTGAACAAGTGGATCTGAGATTAAATAGATACCTTGGCATTTATTAGTATGTGGTTGTCATTTAGTTAGTCGGGACGTTGGTCTCTGCTACCTGGGAGAAACAGCTAATGTCCATCCTGTTGGATATCAACAGAACGGTAGCTGGAAGCGGACAGACCAGACAACGAAGAACGCTCGGAAAACAATTTAAGTGCCAAATAATCCTTTTTTTTTTTCTCCAGCCCAACTTTTTACTTGTGTCTATAGAATAGGTACCATTTTAAAAGTCAAGGTGTCTTTTTAATCATGTACGATGTGTCAAAAGCTGTGTTCAATTTAATGTGCACTTTTTTATTATGGTGGAGCGATGCATTTTACAACTTGAAAGTTTATGTATTTCAAAGCTGATGGAGGAAAAAAAAACCATGCAAAAAATGTACCAGTATTTATCATGATGCTTTTATCATTTCTAGTTGAAGCAACTATGTTTTTAAGTTAGGTACTACAAACACCCTTGTATAATTTTACTAAATAAATATTTTAATGTTCACATGGTGTGAATGGGATTGTTCTGACCAACATGGAGCAAAACGGAGGACAGAAACTGTTTAAAGCATCAACAAAGAGGAGTAAAAACTTTATTGCTACAAGTGTGGAGCCTCCAACACAGCTTGGATGGAATACAGTTTCACCAACACAAACAGAGTTTTATGTTTTATTAAAAGAAATCTCGAGTGTTTTAGAAATCCTTTCAGTCTCTACTGTAAAGTATAAATGATGGCTTGTAAAATATTCCTTAAATCATGATTTAAAACTGGTGAACAAACTTATTCAGGCGCTGAAAGCTGTTCAGATCTGACAGGTCGTAACAAGCAAACATTAAATACCCAGTTTAAGACTTCAGGATTGATATGAGTTTTTAGTGAAGCTTATTAAATAAAAAATATATTCCCAACTTTTTTTCTTTTTAAGTTGGAAACCAATTTGAGCATGTATGGAAATATTGGGTTTATGTTTGAACAGGGGCTCCACAAACATCAGAATAGGGAATAAAAAGGTGGCGTTTGCTTCCAACAAGGTGAGACTTCTTTAATCTATGCCATGGATCAGGTGACAAACTCTTAAAACAAAGGGCAGCTCAAGATTGTGATCATCGAAACAACATGCTAGAATTTTGTTTCGGCTTTCCTGTCTTCCCTTAATGTGCCAACAAAAATCAATGACAGCTCAAGTGAAGCTATAAAAGAAACCGATTCAACATCCCAGGTTGCACATTTAAACATGGGGTTTGGTCTAAAACTTAATTTAAACAATGTTTGAAGCTTCGTTTCGACTTACCACACTAAGGTCTGAAAGTACGCAACTGAACTTCTCCAGTACCAACAACTTTTATAAGCATTATTTTAATTAGAGCAAAAAGAAAAGCAGTAATCTACTTCTGATGTAAACATGGGTGATTTTGATGCTTCCAGGAAACAGGAGCATCACAAACTGAGAGTTTATTTTAATCATGATTTAGCCATCAGCATGAACTTTAAAAAACAGAAATGATTTCAGAAGGAAAAAAAGGATAGAGGCAAACTGTTTATAGAAAATAAAGGGTACATGTCCAAATATTCAGCACAATCCTCAGTAAATTAACATAATAAAAAAACAAAAGCAGAACAAGACTCAGATTTTTGTATTTTAAGCTTTAGATAAAAAAAAAAAGCTTTTTCTACTTTGTAAAAATAAACCAAACTTTAACTAAGTGATAAAAATCTCAGTACAGACCGACAAATTATTAAACCCAGCATCAAAGAAATGACGGTCCAAACACAACACCTCACTCCCCGACGTAAAACTAGGTCTTTATAAAGCGCAAATCTGAACACAGCTGGTTTCCACAAAATGCTCCTTGTGCGCTGAATGGATCTTGGTCCCACAACGACTGCATAAACAACCAAAAACCTTTGAAGACGTTTTGTTTTTGGCACTGGGGTAACACATCGGTTTTCCTTTCTAAAAGCTCTGCGTTTATTTCTGTCCATGTTCCGGCAGCCTTTTGTAGAACAGCAGGTAAGGTGTTGATGAAGAACATGTGTCAGGAGAGCAGGCTCGGAGAAAATCCTCTTCCTCATATAAACGCACCTCGGAGTCATCGAACAGAAGCCATTTACCCTCATATTCCAGCAGGTTGTTCAAAGCCAGCTGCTTTGAAGTCTCCATCCCGCCACAGAAAGAAACCCGAGTCTCCTTTGAAGCATCAGATTCCTCTTTAGGCCCGGCTTCAGTGTTCTGACTGATTGTCTTCCTTTGTTTGGATCCCTCTGCTGCTCCGCTGCCATCTGCTTTTTCTGTTTGTTTGCTGCTGTTTCGAAGCTCATAACTGGATAGACTCCTCTGTCCTCCCAGGAGCCCTACACCACCTTCTGATAGCTTTTTGCTTCCCGGTTTAGAATTAGCCAAACTAGCACGTCTCTGTCCTCTTGTATTCACACGCAAAGGCACCTCTCCATCCTTACAGTCTGGAACTTCATCTTTTTTGAGTTCTTCTGTGCTTCCTTTGTCCTCCTCCTCCACTTTTGTTTCTTTTTTGTCATGCATCCTCACATCCTTTAGATCAGACATGTGAATATAGGCAGTGTAGTGGCCACTGCTAATGGTGACGCCACTGTGCATCACCACAGCAAACAGCTGGTACTGCTGCCCTTTAGGAGACGAGGGTTTGGTACACCACTCTTCCAGGGACAAAATTAACGGTGTCTGTAAGGGGGTATTCACTTTAGAGAGGCCGGCATAAGGGTCCAACCTGGGAGGAAAAAGGTGAAAATGAGGAGATGAACCAAAGAGGTGAATATAACCAGTAACTAGCTTGTAACTTTGAGAAGTTCACAATAATAAATAAACACCTTATTACACTAGAAGGGCATTTATATCCTAAACATTTTTGTGAGATGTGTTGAAAGCTCATGAACTCACTCCAAGCTGTTGGCAGAGAAGCGCTTCAGATGGATGGTGATGACTTCAGGAGTTTTGTCGAACAGCAGACTTCTCTCCGCCTCAGTGTAATGATGGCACGTTTCACAAAAGTATTTGTCTTCTCCAACAATCCGCTCCACTGAGGCAAACTGAGCAATGGCCCATTTTAGAGACTTCTGCTCTGGTTTGGGGTCTGGAGAAACTGGGAATAAGACAAAAAAAGTAAATGGCATTTTTCTGACAAGTCTTTCCAGACTAAGTGGGAGATCATTTCTTTATTCTCATCTACAAGACTTTAGTGAGGATTTCATTCTTCACTAAACCAGTCGATCACATTTAGAGCCTCTCACTGAGTCTACCTGTGAAATATCTTATTTCTTTGTTCATTCTTTGAAAACACGTCCTCACCTTCAGGGAGGTTGTCTGGGCTGATGGGTTGCTCATCGAGCACCGGGACACTGATGTCCTGGAAGTCTTCTTTCCGTTCTGTGAAGCTTTCACACTCCAGACATCGAGTCCTCAGGACTAAGCGACCGTGGAACAACTGGTCCATCAGGCCTAGGTCCTCTGAAGCAGACAGAAACACACATAGCTGAAAGATCCGGTTGGATGTTTACATGGCGATGGTACAAACTGTGTTTCCATCATGTTAGAAACTTCTCACAACATACCTTTATGTTTCGGTGTGCTTATGTTGTCATCATTTTTAGGTGGAAGATCCTGTCCAGCTTTTTGATTTTGTCCTTCTGTCTGTCCCTTTTCCGGCTCTGCTTTATTCTGGCTCCTCAGAGATGTGCAGCTGATTTTTCCCACGCTGCAGAACTTGGAAAAAATACTTGGCTGTTTTCCAGATGGTCTGAGCCAGCTCAGCTTTGCTCTCTTCTTCCTTTTTCCTTCTGTCTCCTTGGATGCATCCTCACATTTTCCTTCATTTCCTCTCTCCTTATTCCTAACCCCCTCCTTCACTGCCTCCTCCCCACCTTTATTCTGATTGCTTTCCACTGGGATCTCACGGGAGGACTTCCTCTTAGAACGAGTGAGAGGTCCGTTTCTACAGAGGGTTTCCTCTGCAGTGTCAGATTTGATTGACTTAACAGACTTGGGCTTCTTCTTGGCATTTCCTACTTCAGTGTCGCTCTTCCTCTTGCCGCTGACTTGCCCATCCTCATCTGTGAGGGTTTTGGATTCTGTTTCTAAACAGGTGGCAACTGCATGGATGCCATTTTCCACTTTAACTTCTCCATCATCGCTTTCCTTCCATTCCAACTCCAGCTCCTTCCTGATGGTGTCACAGGCCTCCTGGATGTATCCCAGGAGACACTGCAGAACCTCCTGAGCATCATGCTGGAGAAAACCTTCATACATAGGGTTTAGCTGCCTGCAACAACAAAGCAGAGTTCATAAGTAAATGAAGGTGACCTAAAACAAACTGTTCTCCCTGTGTACCACATTACTCCTCACTTTGTAGGAAGTGTTTGATCATACAATTAAAGCTAAAACTGACATTAGAATAAGATTTAGAAATCCTGGTAAAGCTACCTGAGTGTGTTAAGTACTTTTCGCGGTGGTGTAGCCAGCTCTCCTTCAGTGAAGCTCTCAGGGCTGAGCAGGATGCTGGACTGCAGCTCTTCTATTGAAGCGATCAACGTGCTGAAGCTACTGAGCAGCTCAATGTGAGCTGGCAGAGACTCAGACACACTATCTGACTGCTCACTCTGAGCCTAGAGAAAAAAAAAACATAAATGTCATTACAACATAAAAAGATCTTTAAATCTCGTCAAATAAAAAAAAGTCTAACAACATAAAAACTCATTTTCTCTTTTGTTACATAGATTTAAAATAATGCCACATTTGAACCGTTTGCATTGGACCAACCTCTTCATCTTTATCTGTTTCAGTCTTTGCTTTGTCTTTTCTTTTGGAGATTTCATACAGCTTTTTTATGCCGTCTCTGAACCCTGGGCAGTAATACAGAACCTGTAGAAGAAATTTAAAATATGATTAGAGCTTTTTTTTTTTTTAAACTCTGCTACAAAAAAAGATGCATTGTTGCTATAGCTTCTTTCTGTTTGTAGCTATAGAAGGGGAGATCTTTGGGTCAGCTAGATGACCAGCCACAGCATGCACAGAGGCTTCAGCAGGGGGGCTGAAATCCAGTTATTAGGATCTACCATCCTACAACTTCTAGAGCATCCCTTCTGTAACACACCTTAATCAAACAGCTGAACTTTCTCTTCTGTATGACATCCAGCTCTGCAGAGGCCTGGTAAGTTACAGAATAGAAGAACTCAAGTATCAAACCTGGGTACCCCTGGGCTGCACCATCCCAATGCATCATTTCCTGTCAAGCTACTGTGAAATAAAAGCTGCTACAGTGGAACTCAGCTGTCACGCTATTCATGTCTGATGTCAGCACTTTGAAAGGCTGCAAAGTAAAAAGTCTCTCCGGTGATGTGGTTTTGCATGAGAAGAGCCTACACATGATCTCCACTACGGGGAACGGGGACATTTTCAGCTTATTCAGGTGCGACTGTTGTGCTTTTAGTGGAAAAGTGACTTATTCACTCATTTCAACGTAATCCAGTTTGAAATGTCTTGTTGCTACACGACATGGTTTATAAAAGATATCTATCAAAACTAGTGAAAAAGAAGCTGCCAAAACATATTTACTGAACATGGAATTTGAAAATGCTTTTTATTTAATTAAGTAATAATTCCCAAATACAATTCTTTCATATGTAAATTCTTTAAATAACTTTAACAGGTAAATGTTTTCATTTTTAAGATACACCCTGCAACATTTATTAGAGGTAACAGATGTTGTACAAACACCTGCAGCAAACAGGAATACAGAGCTCAGGTCAAATATTTTCAGGATATTTGATCAAACTTTAGTCTATTGTCACGATCAAATATAGTCACATTTCAAGCAGCAGTCTGTATGATAAAAGTCCTCATCTAAGATCAGCCATTCTCAAAGTGTGGTCCCCGGTCCCATGGTGGTCATTGAGCGCCCCCTGGTGGTCCGCAGATTAAACAACACAACATTTCTCAATTTATTTGAATTAACTGGAAAAGATGTCTCGGTTAGTTTTGTGACAGAAACCAGTCTTATAACCAAAAAACTATGTAAGAGTGGCTTAGGACGTCACATAAAAGAAGAAAAATAAAATAACAAAGATATTTTACAATGGAAATATAGTAAAAGCTGCATTCTATGTTGTAAACTTGTGGTTTTTATTGGCATAATGTTCTTGGACTGTTTAGAGTTAGGTGGTCAGTGAGTTTTTGTTGTAAAGGTTAAATGGTCATTGATCTGAGAAAGTTTGAGACACTGTCTAAGATGAAGCTAGCTGTCTTTAAAAGGAGGTTGTGTGGTACAGCTTCATGCAAACAGCTGAGAAAGTCTTTTGGTGTGTTCAAAAAAACAAATTACATGTAGATTAATTCTTCTATGCATATATTTATACTTTGTGTAGTTTTAGAAAATGAATATTGTGCTGCTTTTAGGACACAACCCCACACACAGCACTGATTCCTGTAAAACTCTGAGTATGAATAGATTCTTTCCATCTTTTATGTAATAAATAAGTTTACTGCCCAGCCATCTTTTTACTTTTATCTTGGTTCTGCCAAACAAACTGGACTGATCACTACTTTTGCTTTCCTGACTGAATGAGCCTCTGATGCTGCTGCACAGAAACCTTTTGAAAACAAGTAACAAGATATTGTATTAAAACAATTATATACAGTATATTATAAGAAATAAAATTATTATAATTCAACACAGTAAACAATAAGCATACAAGTCATAGATATATAAAACCTGAATGTATAGGATGTCAATTTATTGTACAGTTAGGGCTTAAGGTAGTGTTTTCACTAGATGTCTTTCCTTTATAAGAGCATCTTATTCCAAACAAAAACTGACACATGACACCGCAGCTACAGACACTATACAAACAGATGTAACACAGGAGATCGCTTAAGTGACCTTCCATCTCTTCACAACCAAACGCTGCCTCTTCAGATAAGCTAAAATGAGACAATCTGGACACACAGTGTGTTTCAGTAAGGTACACAGCAAACATTGTAGAGCAGCCACTTATCAGCCCGGCTGTAGAGCTCTACTGTGGACACGTTTGATGGAGGTTTGGCTTTTAAGCCACCTCCTGCTTTGGGCCAGAAAAACAAAGACTTTCTAAAAAAAAAAAAAAAAGTTGCATCACAGAACTGCACCAAAGAATTTTTCCCTAAATAAATGCACTTAAAAAAAATCTACCAACAGTGTGTAATAACCTCCATGTTGCCACCTGAATCATGTTTTGAATAACATCAAATTAATTGATTTAGACTGTTTTCTAAAAGCACTGATGAATCACCAGATGGTGAGTTATAACCAACGAGTCATTGTCTGGATCACATTAAGCACACTCCTGTCCTCAACAACACACTTTTCAATTAACACACTTAAATGTGTTGCATAAGGATGAATCCAATACTGACACAGGCATTTTTAAACTATAAAATCTAGAGTACTGTGTTTAAATAAATTCACTTTGTTAAAGATATTCTCCTACCTGTAAGATACTGTTCAAATAGCAGGTGTTTCCCAGGTTGTTGAGCCCCACAAATGGCACCAAGCTCTCTCTCTTTTCACATGGCAAAGGAATACCAGGTGATGCTGGACAGGCAGCTGGACCATACACCACCTGTTCACAGCTGCAAAACAGAAATGTACTGGCTTTTAGATGTTTGTTTGAATATTATGGTTATTGTCAGGGTTTTATATGCATTTAATCTACTTAAGAAGAATATTTCTAACTCGAAGTAATTCGATGCTGGTACGCTTTTACTACAATTTCATTTCAAGGAAATATAAACAAGTCTTAAGCAAGATCAAATTCAAACATATCCATTAATAGCAACAACGCTGAAGTAGTGTGATCCATAGTATTCCAATAGACGGCTAGCAAAGGATTATAACATGAGTAGTTGACACTTATGCTCAAATTTCAAATGGATGAAAATGTTTTTGGGTTTATTTGTTTTTTAAATGATGCTGTCATGGGAATTTTGTATGCAAATTTATATATAACATAATTTCATAAGGGAGTTTCATCCTTTGACATGTTCAGCATAATGTTATTGAGGTTGATATTTGAATCAGCAACTCTCTGCATTGAATTCATGATAAATCCTTCACATTTCCCAATTGCCCTTTGATGAACAACTGAATATAAATCTGTGACTTCTAATGTGAGAGCTTATCAACACTTTAAGCTGATATCCACCAGATATTTTCCTGAATGACCCGGAGAGGTCGTTCCCACTGGTCAAGATAGTTTTATTGTTTTACAACGTGGAACTGGTGTTAGGCTCTACTAGGCTTAAAGTAATCTTTTATTCTACTTTGACAAGATATACGATTATGCAATGACGTGGGAACGAGGCTTCATGCGTTTCAGCCTGTATGCTCATGGTCAGACTCTCTGACCTCAGAACAGACTCTCGGGAATTGCAATTCTTTACTCTGTACTATTTACTTTGCTTCAATTAACTTGTAATCATTCTTCACTTTTACAACCATACTCCTTTGTCATTGACAGAGAAGTTTTTGCATCAACAATGCATTAAAATATATGTAGATTTTTTTTTTAAAAGTCACAATTTAAAAAAGTATAAACAATTATGGTATAAGATATTATGGTCTCATAAAGGTTGTAAACTGTAAACATTTTGTGATATCAACTGAGGTGAAAAAGTGTGAAAATATAAATGCTTATGAATTAGGCTGTTTTGAACATAAACTGAAACAATATATTTAGAACAAGTCATAATGCAGCATTATTGGCTTTGACGACATATTACAAAATGAAAAGTGGCTTTACAAACCCACCTTTCTTCAGGCTCCAATGGTTCTTTGGTTTTGGCCTCATCTGTGTGAGGTTCTGAGAAATCCAGAGCCCGTTTGGTTTCTTTCTTTTGGAAGAACTTCAGAGAAAGTTTGCTCTTCTTCACAGGACTCCCCTGCGCCGCCACAACATCCTCACCTTGAAGACCTGGCATGTTGTCCAGTAACTTGAGGGCGACTCCTTCCTATTGACACGCAACAGTGCCCCCCACTGGCAGAAGAGTGAAATTACAGTCTTTAATTTCAGTGGGCGCCATCAGAACACAACACGAACGACTGTAGCTACGCAGTTAAGTTTATGCCATAGTTGAGAAACGTGGTATGAGCTGGCACGACTTTATCTGTGTGGGCATTTCTAGTTTATCAAACACAATTCAGTTACCAAAAGATCAAAGCATTATATAACATATTAGCTGGCTAACGCTAACATAATGACATCTCGCTGGTGACTTCGTTCTCAACAACTGGCATGGATACGTTACTTGGTTAGACAATATTGAAGACGCTAAATCAACGCACACTAAACCGTAGTAGCACATTTTCTACACAACATTAACTAAACTGGGTCGACGACGCGGTTCGGTGTTGTGGGAGGAGTAAACAGGCAACACGCTTTTCTGGTCCAACCTAACGAACTTTTTCAGTTTATACAGAGAAGATATCATTTCAAAACTTACCTAAATGGACCATTCCAACTCTGAGTTTTATGTATTTCCACAATTATCAAGTCCTATTATCCTTTCACATTGACGTTTCACTACACAGACGGTGCAGCAGAAGTTGGCGCTTTTTCCTGCTGGA
Source organism: Kiunga ballochi (assembly GCA_037177335.1). NCBI lineage: Eukaryota > Metazoa > Chordata > Actinopteri > Atheriniformes > Pseudomugilidae > Kiunga > Kiunga ballochi. The sequence continues at coordinate 7,157,639 of JBAMIG010000015.1, forward strand.
AAATTTGCCGACTGATTCACCGCCAGTGAAAAATGTACACGGTTCCAAAAAGATTTTACCTTAAATATCCGAATTACAAGGATATATGTAACTATATAAAAGGTATTGTTTACTTAAAAACAACAAAATTGTGAAGATAAGCATCTGTATATATAATCAGAAAGTTCAACAATTCAGGCGTCAGGCCTAAATTTAGACAGCTAAATCAGTTAGGACCCCCCCCAGCCTGTATCAGACGCCACATTTGTAGTTTTTTTAAATTACGCAGTATCACGTAGCCAAGCAAACACCCCCACCACCACCCCCCAAAAAAATAAATAAATAAAATAAATTGAAAAATAAATACATAGATAAATAAAAATGGGAGGTATTGATGAGAAGGAAACCATAAACAGACAGTTTTTAGGTAAATATTTTTATTGTACACTTACACAATTGTGCATTTCCATAATATTTCTACTTGGATAACTTATTAAACCATTAATAGGCCTAGGATGAATAAAAAAACATTAATAAAACTAATGGCTCAAGTAAGATGTGATATGGTGACGAAAAGAAATGTTTTGCTTTAATGAATATGTGCTTTAAAATGAAAATAAAAAACACTTTTATACTGTATAGTTTTTACCTTATTATTTAGCTGAACGGCTACATAATTAGCACATATATATATACACACACATATATATATAT
>JBAMIG010000015.1:7175322-7186057 GCA_037177335.1 Kiunga ballochi
TAGGAGTGAGTCCGGTGGCTTAATAAATTTTTGAGAACTAAGACACACTGTCTACAGCTAAATGTTACTTAGATAATTTAATAGAAAAAGCTAATTATAGGCCGCCATTGTGGCTAACAAATGTAAATGCCTCTCTCTTCTTTGTTACAGTAAGCTACATTGTACTATTTAGTTGTTTTGCCCTCCTTGCATATTTAAATTCCTTTATTAGGAGATTGGGTACAATGCTGCTGAGTGGGTACAATGTTTCTGAAACATGGTTTACTCTTGATGTATAGCATTCTGTGGTATTTAACATGGTGGTGAATGGGAAGAGGATAAGCTGACAGGCAGAAAGAGCTCTCTATTGATGGGATTAGCACAGTGGCAGACAGGGACTAGTGCTTTAGATTGATTAAAGTGTAATCCTGGTGGATAATCATGCCTCCTGATGTGACATGTGTGGCCAGCACATTCAAGCAGCACCCCATATTTCAGTAAATACTCACACATAATCACAAACAAACAACATCTCTGTCGCATTTGGGCTCTCTGAACTGTTGCTCCGTGTCATCCAATGTCTAATTCTTCCATTCCTTATTATGACATTGGCCAGGGAAAATTTCAGGAAAAATAAAGATTAGATGCTAAAAATAAGAAATGGACGTTTCAGTTTGCTGAATTTTTTTAATTAGATAATGTAATCACAGGTTAAGTTTGGTTCATATAAGGAAAAAAGGGACTGCCATGAGTCATTTTACATGTGATATTTGTAGCAGACTGAAAGAAACTGGCAATGTCATGTATTGTTACATTGTAATGTTATTACTGTATTTCTTGTGTCTTCATTTGAACTGTTTTATATAAAACAAGGTTTTTATTCATAGTTCAAGCTATCTATTATGCTATCTAGACTGTAGGGTGTAGAATAAAGATGTCTGAAAGGAAACTGTACTAAAGTGCACTGTAGGAGATTAATAAATAAAAAGAAAGGATGGTAATGCAGGCTGTTAGTTATAAAAACAACAGGCGAGCATAAAATAACTCATGTCAGCTTCACACAACAGTCACACAAATACATTGTGAAACAGAGGAGAGTCACATCACACCTACACAAGCTGTTAGTTTCCTTCTTCTGCTCATTAAGTTTGTAATATCAGTGCAGTTCTAGTTGTCACATCTAATGCAATGAGAAAAAAAGACGGGACAGGAAAGGAAATCAGTCTTAAGACAATAAGACTAACATGATGTGAAATTAGATGAATTTTCTGGAAATGTGCAGCGGATCATTTTGATGTTGATGCCTGTTAACATATGGATGCACTAAATCCTAGAACTAATGACAGTTTTTACCCAAAGGTTATGATCTGAAGTGAGAAGTGAAAAAGTGTCTTGGTTTTTATCCCTCCGAACATTTGTTCAGCCCGTTCTGCATCACTGCCTTTTGTTTTTTCCTTGTCCTAATAATGTTTTCCTGTCTTCATGCCCCATGTTTAGGCACCCCGGCCTCAGACTCTGAGTTCATTTTCGGTCTCTAATGTATGTCTCTGGCCATCTGTTTTTCAGCCTCTCTGTGATCTAAATAGTAGTACTTTCAATGACAATTAAGCAGATTAATCTCTTTTCTATCCTTCCTCACACGACTCCCTGTGCAACAGTCAGAAATTACTCTCAAATTAAGCAGTACCACAGGGTTCCCGAACATCAGGACAGGATGGAGTTTGATTTAAAGGGGAGTTACAGTCTTTTCTGTAAACACAGCTGCATGTTCTTTAACAGTAAACTCATCCATTACACTGTACCTTGCATAAAGAAACCTGCTGATTTGAGCTTAGGGCTTATTGGAATAATTACTTGTCCAGATTGTCACTTCCTTTCACTCAATATGAGCTGTTAAGAGTACAAACATGTGACCTTTAACAGCATGAGAGATGTATACAATGGGTTAATGAATCTGTGAGTCTGTTTTCTATTTGTCAGAGCAGTTTTAGTAACCTTAGCTAAAAAAGTAAGGGATTTGTGTTTGGTGTGTTATTTTTCTTCTTAATAAGAACCATTGGTGCTGTGTTACACACCACTGGTAAGCCATAATCTAAATGGTGGAACAGTAGTTAGCACTGTGGTATCACTGTGGAGTTTGCATGTTCTCTCCACGTAATCCTGCTTCCTCCCACCAAGATATGTGTCTTAGGTTAATTGGTCATTTTAAATTGCCCTGAGGAATGAGTGCGAGTGTGAATGGTTGTTTGTTTCTCTGTGTTGGCCCTCCGAGGGGCTGGTGACCTGTCCAGAATGTACCCTAGCTCTTGCCTACTATTGATTGGATCGACTCCAGCTGCCCTAGACCCTGAATTGGATTAAGCAATATAGAAAATGAATGAATGAATGAATGAATGAATGAATGAATGAATAGTTAACCTTAATAGTTACATTTCCATCTAGGCATAGCTTGGAAGGTCTGTGTGTAGGCTTATGTGAAATGAGCCATACAGCTAAAGACATATATGATTGGTATTTGATTGGCATCTAATTGACAGATATCAGATCTGGAGATGCTGATGATTAATTTCTTTAGAATCTGGAGCCTTACTCTTTTTTTTCCCAGAAGACAGTCCTGTCCTCCACTGAGTTAGGATCACAGTACCCTGTGAATCTGAGAGTGGCGAGGATGTAATGACTTATTGTGAATCATGAGAAAATAGTTGAATATTTTACTTTATGATAAAAAGGACTAATCAGGATTTCTAACCATACATGATTAAAAAACAGCTTTATCATTAAAGGGGAATAGGATAGGAACTTATTATAATCAATAAGTCTAAGTTATTGCAAAATTTATTGCAACCTTTTTATTGTGTAAATTAAATTAACTGGGTCTCATGTAATGGTTCTAAAGTTACATGTTGGCTCATTGGAAGCTATTGATAATATTAGGTGGAAGCTTTATGATGGACACAAGTGAGTGATACAGACACCGAATATACTCTCTACAAGTAACAGGTATTGTATTTGATAGCACAGTGACTGCCAATAAATTAGGGTGAGATAAAGCCTCATTACATGATGTGGTGTTAAGTTTTGGACAATTTTCTCTATACCGTTAGACCAGCTTGTCTGTTTCCTGCTGGGTATTTATCATGCAAACAGTAGTTTGGATTTGGATCTTTGCATTGCATTAGAAAACAACTTGAATATTTTCTCAAATAATGTTGAGCTTTTTACTTCATAACATGCATATAATTGTTTATTTCTAAATCATGATGTTCAGTAATGATGTCATCTCATTCACCTACTCACTTTAAAGGAATAAAATATTAAAGGCAGCATAAATTAATCATGTATCTCTTGGGTATCAAAACATGATTGACATTCTATATTCAGATAAAACCAACTAATTTCTGTTGTGCTTAAATTTAAATTTACGTTGAATTACTTTCACAATGAGCTGTGAAATCTTTAGCTAAAAATAATTATTGTGGTGTTTCCCCCCTTTATTTTAAATTTTTTTAAAAACTCTTTTTAACATACAGCCTCATTTTAAAATTGATATTCTAATATTGATGGGCTTGGAGTGAATCCATGGCCAGACGTCCTGGAATGAATGGGAATAAAAGAAGAAGAGCATGAGCCAGACAAAGGTTGGGACAAGTTAGGCAGAGAATATACAGTACCTGCCAATAAAATTTCAAGCAACAAGTAGAATCCCCGTATATAAATATATTGCTTCATTGTTTCTGAATTTTAAGCAGGTGCAATCTGCTCTCGTCTTTTACATTTACAATCATATGAAGCCTAAACAAAGCCTCAATATGATTCTACTTGGAGTGTCAGTAAGTTAAACATTTTCATTGCGATTAATCACATAATGTCCTGAGTTAACTCAGAATTAATTGCATATTATCGTCCTGTTTGCTCATTGGTACTTGTGCAACTGAAGTTGGATGACTTCACACATATTAATGATCAGATTTATACACAAAAAACCATTTTGCAGACACTCTAGTATGGCCCTTCTGATATCATTACTGTCGTTAGGAAACAAACATGAATAGGATTAATTATCCTGCGAGGATTCAGCAGCATTTCCAGCTTTTTCAGTTTGGGCAGATCAGCTGCTCAATGGTTTCTCCTTGAAGAATTATAAAGATGTTTCTTCTGGAAGCTGCAATATGTGCTCTAACTGCACTAAGCAGAACTTTTATACTAAAATGTAACGCACTGGAAAAGACGGTACTTGTGAATGTCTGAGGCTGACGCATGTATTGTGCCCCGAAAAAACATTTATTTAAAATAACCGGCAGATCCGGTCAGTTCCTGTACAGCTCGTGGATTGTTTAAACAGAGCCAGTCGTAACAGAAGCTGTCCATCACAGACCATAATTAAAGGAGGAGGGCGGCTCGCTGAATGATATGTAAAGCCCAGTAGATTGTATTTGCGATGCAACACATTAAGGTAACATAACTAACTTCAACAGTAGTTTAATAAAAAATAGGCTTAGGCTTACTCAGAAAAGCATATTTTGGAGCTTTGAATCTCAACTGTCCACATAAAAAGCCCCGTTGTGTCCATTTCTGTATTAGAACCACAACTGTATTTCTTAATTTCTTCCTGAAACCATGCAGACTGTGTGTGCATTAAATAAATTATCACAGTTAAAAGGAATTTGCAATAATGCATTAACTTTGACAGCCTTAGTTTCTATTAGTCTTTAGTTCACACACACTCATCTGTCATGTAATTATAGGCATTTTTATTCCCTTTAAGTAATGTGACAGGGTCAAATTTACTACACAACCACAACCTCTGTTTTCAAAGCAGTTCCTTTAGGTCAAACCACACTGTGCTCTTTTCTCTTTCCCATTTTGCAACAGGCATTGAGTGTATTTATGATGACTGATTGCCAGCATCCTTACAATGGCAAATTTTCACAAAATTCATATAAAAACCATTGCATTTTTCTTTCATTAAGTCTTAAGTTAGTTTTATTATTGGTCTCTGGAGACTCTTACAAAAACCAATTTAAGTGAAGTAAAAAAAAAGTTTCTCTCTAAAAATACCAAATCAGTAAATATTTTTGGGAGATTTTTTGGGGCATTTCTGCTTGAATTACAGATTTCTCATCCTATCAAGCTCAACTCAGCTCAAATTAAGCTGCAGCCTGTTTGGCTGACTTCAAACTGTCTCCCAACACAGACATAATGTCAGTTAGTAGCAAGTCCTGACCCCAAGCGATGAAATTCCCCTAACAGAGCGATGGGACACATCAAGGCTCATTTCCTATATTTACTGTTTAAATAAGTCTAAAATTAATCAGTAAGAGAGAAATGACAGGATCCATGTTATAAACGGAAAGATTGTAGTCTCAGTTGTATGAAAAGTTTCAGCGGCTCTATGTGTGTGTACTTGTGTCTCCTCCCTTTGTCCTGCAGAGAACCTAAATACATGCATCTCACCAGAGAGCAGTCTATTTAAGGAAGCTGGTAATTTGGGAAGTTTTGCGAACAAAAGAGTAGTATTTTCACTCCATCTGTCTGCTCAGTCACAGCTAACTAATATAATTATGAGGTAACTGAGGTTCGGGAGTTGCGACAAGATGGAGATGGATGTGGCAGTTTGAGATTTTATTAAGCCTCCAAAACAAGAGCATTAAACTAAATCTTTAAAATATGTGTCAGTATGTATGCGTGCTTCCATATCCTGGGTCCATTCATGTGCTGTCTTATTTGTATTGACCTTTGTGTTGGGTTTTCTAAGCAAACTTCCTGTACTTTGGGATTCTGTAGTTGCTCTTGGTGATTGATGTGTGCATATGTTGTACTGTGTTTATATTCTAAGAGAGCTGAGCTATGTTCTCCTGACAGATAATAAATTGCAAACCTCTTCATCCCACCCTCTAAACTTTGTTTTTTCTTCCCATATATTCATCAGTATTTTTTTGTCTCAACTTTTGTGCATGTCTTCCTGCATTTAACTATTTTCTCTTCTATAGGTTTTAAAAGACGTCTAGTTAGATTTCCAGCAGAAAATATTCTTTAGTGGCATCGATTTGTCTTTTCAAATATTTGTTGTGTTAAGTGATAAATACAGAAATACTGAAGAAAATAAGCAACCAGCTAATGCCAGCTTATTTACAATAACTTTTATATGTATTGTCCCACATCAATAAAAAATGTAATAATTAAAACAATCATTTAAGCATAATAATAATAATAACAATAATAACAACAACAATAATAGTAATAGTAATATTATTAATAACAAATTAGTATTAAATTATCATTATGATTATTATCTTCAGTGATCCACGGGATGGAGGTTGTTACCACAGATATCAATGTCAAATAAGTGACAGTTAATTTAGTTGTTTATATAATTAATATAGTTAATATATGTTAGTGTCTAGCATTGCTATGTCAGATAATTATCAGTTGTTAAATAAAGGCGGTATGAGGCAGCCTGGTGACTCAGCCAGTGGGAACGACACCAGTGTGGCCAGCTGGTCAGCTGGTCATGTAATATTCAGGTCACCCTATCTCAGCCTCCCTGCACCACCGACTAAACTTAGTCAGACAATAGGGGATGGTTTGAAATTTTAATATAAATGATTTTGTTTCACATCCTTTGTTCTTCACAGATTACTAGGATGCAGTGAAGCCCAGAATAACCTACACTTGTTGACCATAAATGGAAATCCGAGACATTTGGTTTGTAAATGTTGTGTTTTACCTGTAGAGATTTCAGATGTCCATGGCTTCTATAGGCATTCAGTCTGCTTTACTTTCCTGGTTGCAGATAAGAAAAGGAAGTTTCACATCCCAGCTTCTCCCTCAATTTTGTCCAGCATGAGTGTTCTTGTCAGGTTTTCTCCAAATTCAGCTTGGTTTCTGGAAAATACTCTGGTGCTGTCCATAAAGTTTGTTGCATGCTTGTTATTTTCTTTCTCCGGGTTGCAACCTGACCCTATTTGTTGTGCTCCTGTTGGCTATAGCTCCTCTCAGCTCACTTTATACCTCTTTAAAAACATAGTAGAAGCATCTTTCCAGGGGTGTTGAATGTCACACATCTGTTTTGTAGCTTTTGCAGATAATTATTGATTACTGTCTGAACAGCTGATTTGCTTTAGATATAGACAATATGTATTTTAGCACTGGTTTGTGAATGATCACTCCATGGTGTGACCAAACGTTCAGGCAACCATTAGAGTGCAATACTCACATGTCTCAAGCAAGCACCATTTTGTCTCCTCTTGGTCTCAAAACCTGTGTTTCATTGTTGAATTGGTATATTTGATGCTCAGCCTTAACAGTAAATCCATAAAAATGCTAAAGCAAAGCTGATATAAGTCACAGCCACCCCTGATAAAAGTCTCAGTTAGCCTGCTTGATGTTTACTATGCAGTAACAATTAGAGTTACAGTCCAGTCCTGTATCAGTGTTTAGATGCAGTAAACCCAAAGCATGTCGTAAATGATTTCACTGGTCTATGTAGTCTGTTTTGGGTGTGTAAAATTATATACATTTTAAATGCATACAAAAATTGGGCATTGGTGTTTTATTAATATTTATAAAAAGTCTTTACAATCCTTAATGAGGCTCAAATATATGCAGAAGCCACTTGAACACTGCAATAACAAAGCCCTGCTCTCATCATCAGCGGGAACGATGCCTATCTTGTGTGAGTGAGAGTGTGAGAAAAGGATAAAAGTGACCTCTTTCTTTCTCTCCAATTTATTTCTTCTTGCAGCATAGGAAGAGGCAAGCAGAGGAGTGGGAGACGGATTGCATTTGATATCCCCCCCGTACTCAGGGAATACTTCATCCTTCCTGTTTCAGTCCAGCTATCTGTGTGTCTTTCTTGTTGGTTTACAGCAGGATGAAAGCTGTCCTTGGAATTAATGGCTTGCTGCTTCATTTCCATTAACTTGGCATTTAGACATGAATTGCTCAGGGATCATGGTTCTTATTTATACTAAATAAGGTTATATAGAAGTCAATCAAATTAAAATAAAGTTGAGATCTTGTGACTATGCTGTGTCAGAGCCATTTGCAGACACATACACTGACCTTTGTCATCTTTTAAAAGGAGAAGGTTTGATTAAACCTTGACTCAAACATGAAGGTTTTGGAGTTACTATCCATTTCCCCCTCTCCTTATAGCTGTAACAGCTGATAAACTGCCTTAAACTGAAGCCAACCAAGGCTCACGTTGTCATAATGCTATGAGCTCCTATACAACCCAATGAGTCAGAAGCACTTAAATAATAGTTATGATGTTAAGTATATGATGTGAGTGGTTTAACTGCTTGCCTGTGGGGATGGAGGGAAATAAAGACATTCCACTCTGGGCACTGAGCTGAACATGACAAAAGGAGGAGTCATGATAAAAAAAATGAAAGATCAGAGAGAGAGGAGACCACAGATGGCACAGATGGAGGCAGACAGACAGAGAGGGGACAATAGCGGTGGACTTGCTGTGTAAGTAAGTTGACAAAGCCCTCAAGCTGTGGGTCAGAAGAAATGTCTTTTGCTTTTTGCACAGAGGTTTTAATTTACTGGTAATTTACTGGTAATTTACCCTCTGCCAGTTGCAAGTTTACCCTGTAAGGTGATGCCTCTTGATGAAGAATGTTTACTTTACATTCTTGTCTTTCCATCTATGTGTGGTGGTGTGTTGTCTGGTAGGAGGCATCTATGAAGTAAATCTTTCCTAAATAATGCAAGCACACTCGGATCACAATTGGCTGGCTTTTGGTCAGCTTTCTGACCACTTCTTCAATCATCCTAAATCAAAACCTGATCTTGTAATCTGTAAATCTGGTCTAACTGCTTAAATTTTTTTGCTAGTTTCACAAGAACACCTGTCCCTTGCTAGCAGAGAGAGAAGGAGGAAGGAAAAAAGAAAAGACTGAAGTTTTCTTCTGTTCAACTGTCAACAGTGGTTTACTAAAACCATTGCATTTAACAGATGGGATTGTTTGGACATGCAGATTTATTCAGATTTTTCTCTCTTCTACTCCGCTAAAATCAATCCAGTTAAAAAAAAAAACTTTCTAGCAAACCACATACAGCTAAATTCACCTATGAGCCTCTGGACCGACACTTTCTTGATGTCAGCTGTGCAAGATGCAGAAGTGATGGATCATGCCACCGTTGCAACTGAGTGGAAAATCCATTTTCCCCTGAGGAAACTTTCTCTGATATGCATTATTACATTTCACGCTGTGTGACATAGACTGAAATGTTTTCTTTTGAAAATTTTGTATTCTGCTCACATCTCGGAAAGTGGGAGTTGCTTAATGAGCTAAAGAAACGCAGTACAGATATAAAGCTGTGAAAGAGTTGTTATTCATCCAGCTATTTCTGTTTATTAGTAGAAGAAGACCTAAAGAATACTTTTGTTTGTTTGCTTGCATGCTAGGATTCAGATTTCAGCCTGGACTTTAGCTTACAAAGAGGGGATGGGCTAAAATCTGTTGGTATAATAAAGTTGATATCTTTGGTATATCTTATTTTGTAGACCCATGTAAGTGAACTGCACTTTTTTACTTTAGAAAGAATCAATAATAGCACCCAGAATTGTGTATCCAGTATTCAAGTACCAAGTCACTATCAGAATAAGTTATAATCAGGGCCTGTAAATGAGGAGGGACAAGAAAAATGATGGATCTACAAACCGAAGCTATGTAAGCACAACAGCATACCACAGGCTATAGAGCAAAGATTTGGCTATGATTTATACATTTTAACCTCACAATCTTTGTGTAGCAGGAAATGTGTTTATCAGGCCGTGATAGAACTGACACATTCACGGCCACACACTCTTGCCTCAGAAATGAAATATTAGAGCGAGCTTTTCCCCATGTTAGCACTGATGTCTTTACTTAGTCCTCTGTATCTGTCTCTGCTTTTTGTTTTTGTCTTTCAATAGGGACACACACATGTTTGTTTGTTTTTTCTTTATCAAATCTTATTGGAATTTCACATTACTTATTCATAATACAGTCCATGGCAACTGCAGAGATAAATGACTTGCATTACACTGTGCAAGACAGAATGAGGTGATTTTAGCATTGGTTTCCTGCAGATACACCTTGTCCTTCTACCCTGAGCCACAGTGGTTGAGGCGACTAAAATCATATCCCCATTGATCAACAGAACATGTCCCAGATACTCTTCTCTCTTTGCATATACACCAAACTCCCCCGATGCTTTTCATATTTGTTTACAGAGGTATGCTTTTACTGTGTCTGTGGTTGGAGTAGTTATGAGATCAGGTCTTACAGAAACTAACAGACTAATGGATTCTGCAGGAGTCACAGGCTGCATCACTTTTTAATTTCTGAGGCAGGAAAACTATGGAGTTGAAATGGTCATCAAGTGGCTCCCATTTGCAGAAGGGCTGAAAGAGGGTTGTCAGACATACTGAAAATGCTCACGGCGTAAGATCAAAAGCACTTGTAAACTTTAGTTAATTTAACCGATTGCACAGACGTGATCAGAAAGACGAAGGAAGAAGAAAGCAATGCGAACTCACAATAATTAATAAGGAGCTCCCACTTCCCATCCTACATACACACACCCGTTCATGGCTCATACAAATGCTGTACAAAAAAGCACTCTGGCAAGGACTTATCTTAGCTAACAGTAAGATGGGAAAGAAGGCTTTGCTGCTATTAAATTAATAATAATAATAATAATAATAATAATAATAATAATAATAATAATCAGTGCATGATGGGTATGGTCAGTTATTAAC
>JBAMIG010000015.1:7193782-7207799 GCA_037177335.1 Kiunga ballochi
TATTACTTTTAAAAAATTTTCTTGTAAAGTTTTGATGGCCAAGTTTATTCACTCAAAATTTGGGGAGTTGGTATATTCTATTCATTTAGAATTATTTTTTAAAAAGTTTACTTGAAAATTGACTCAACATTTGGATGCATATTTTTTACTGTATGTTGCACTTTTAATCTGGAAATAACTGCCCTGATTATTTCTATACAAGCATGTGAGAAAGACAAATGTCTGACTTTGCTATACTGTACAAAGAAAAGACTCAGGAGAAGTGAGACTCAACAGGTCCTCAGGGTCTGAGGTAGAACATGATCCCACCTGACAAGACGAGACTCATGTGATCAGCGAGAGAGGAGCTTAACCCCCTTGGCTGCATCACACCCTATTTCAGCCCAATGCTTTAGATGAAAGGATGTGAACTGATGTTATGCGGTGTTGGATACATACTCAGAGGGGAGGATTTAGTCACAGAATCTGTGAACATTGTCTTAGTTTATGTCTGAATAAGGTTCCCTGTATGAGTCAGCACCCTTAAGAATTTTTTTTCTATTTTTTTTTTTTTTACCACAGTCACAGAACATTTGTTACACATCCTGACATGTTCTGCCATTCTTTAATTTGACCAGTCATTAAATAAAAACATTTTTCATTGCTAATAGTTTTGTTCATGACACACTTTGAACAGGTAGCTTATTAGTAAGAGTTCCCAGGGCCTTAAGTGTTAGCATCAACGTTAGCATCAACATCTTGATTCCATTAAAATGTGACAACTATGCTATAAATCCCCATGAAAACGTCAGGTTCCTCTTTATAGATGTACTTTCACATGGGCAAATTGAGTATTCTGTGCAATTGATGCAATGTAGGTTTTAGTTGGATGCTAGCTCACATTAATTAAATGAAAAACTAGCTCTTGTGATCTGAGAGTTATGCAAGAAAGATAAGAAAGCCAATCCATTATCCCAGGAAGTTAGCTTATTTAAAGAAAGTTATTTATTTACCTCATTTACACTACAGAGCCAACTGGGCTCAAACCATGGTTTACCCATTAGATAGCTTTAAAATTGTCGAGCCATGCTAAGTAGAGGGGTTCTTTGTCAGATTCTATAGAGATGGATGAATATATGTGTCTCCTATAATCTGGTGCTTCAGAATTTTTGGATGCAGTATGAAGTTTGATTTGGCCAAAGCTGGACTCGTGACCCCCTGGCAGCACAGCAGGGTTGACTTTAAGTGCTCCAGTAATAATTAGAATGGTGCATGGCAGGAGTTCACTGGAGGGCAGCCTCACGCCTGCAGGCTAACACACTGACAATATGACACACACACTAAACAACCGTAAACGCATGAGTGAACACCGAACAGCACACAGAAAGTTTGTAGGCTGAATACAGCAACACATGAAAAGGCTCAGCATTACTTTTCCCTCGTGATCGTTTGCACTTGATGAAATATCAGCACTTTGCACTGCTCTCTGTAGAATGACAGTTGCTGCGCTATCAGCACGGTGTAGGTAGCGGTCGATGGTTTTGTTTTTATGCCCGTGTTTTTTGGCTGCAACTGAAAGTGCTGATAGCTTTTCTGTTTAGATTGCTTTTCTTCTCGTCTTCCATTCTGCATCATCTGCCAACACGCCAACCCTTTCCCACCCTTCACCCTCCTTTCCTGTTTATCTCTTTGTTTTTGTGAGACAGAGTCAGTAGCTTTCATAGAACAGGAGGTGAGAGTAGCTCCATAACAGGTGGGAAACAAATAGTTCCTTATTAATTTATCCCAGTCTTCTACCTTATCCTTTCCTTCCTCCCTTATTAACAGACTCGCTCTCATTTCTTTTGTCAAAAGGATTTTTTGTATTCCTCTCCTGAACTCTGCCATAATTAACCATAATTTTGCCTTCTATTTTCTGGTAACTTCATACTTTGTGCTTCTTTGATCTGCCACCCCTCAGTGCTATTCACAAGCTCTTTTGTTATCAAGGGAAAAGTGTGAAAAAGTGGAAGATTATGTACTTGTATGTGTGTTGTTTCTGAGGATTGTTTTGTGGTAGCAGAAAGCTAACACTCACCACATATTTTTGGCTGTTGATACGGAGCGGGAGATATTAACGGGTTTACTAACACAAAATACTGCATCCAGACTCAAAGTGTTGCTGTGCTGAATTTGACTTCATAGTTTGCTAGTGGACCCTAAAAGTTTGTGCTGAATTACAATAGGTAAAGAAATTCTACAACATGAGCAAAGTGAACTAACTAAACAGGATAAAAATAGTCAGGCATTTATTTATTAAGAGGAACAATCCATTTTTTTAAACCTTTGAAATAATTCATAATTTGAAGGTAAAATTAGCCACTGCATTTTCAGTTGATAATATACAGGTTGTTATTTTATTCAAATAATGTTTATGCACATGTTTATTTACCCAGAAAGTCATTAAACTGCAAAAGATCACCCCAACATATGTATGGATTTGTACTAGCCTGCATTTTGTACTAACCTAGTGATAGTTAGGTGTGAAACCCATGCTGACCTCCAACAACTATCATCACACTGGCTAATGTTAATGTTCATGGGTTCTTGATAAAAGCAGCAAAAATCACAAATTTGCAGCTGAAATCATCATACAGATACACTTGTCATTTAATAGAATCAAATAAATTTTGACACCAACTAATCCAAAGTCAGCCAATCTCTTGTATGAAAATTCAACCTAGTTTACTTATAAAGTGTTGTTACTATAATCAGGACATTTAACATGTTGAGATAACCCACCAACCAGCAGAACAAACAATACTTATTGCACAAAGAGATTGCATGTGTAGAGATGTCAGAGATTGTGACTAATTTCATGCTTGCATGAAGACCACATTAACTTTCTTACCTATCCTGCAAGAAAAAGCTTCCAGAGTAAAAAAATAACAAACTGCGATAGTCTGATGGCTGTTTGCTGGAAAAAAATGTTTTAAGTCCAAAGCGCAATGTTTGTGTGACAGAAACAATTTTAATCTAACAAAAATGTTATAAATGGGCCTAAAGCAAAAATTTAATGAAGATACATTTGAGTCTTTTAGCTGTTCAGTGGAGGGATTCGCTAAACTTTCTCTAAAATGATTTACAGGACGGATTAGACCAAATATGTCAAACAAAGGTTTGCACATCTTCACACCTAGATACATAGTTTTTTATATACTTCTTAAATCTTTGTATGAGTGCACGTATCTCTTCCTCCATCTCCTTTCAGCACTCTGTAACATCTGCACCCGTGGCATAGTCAGATGGTTATGTGCTAATTAGCTTTATCGCTCTAATTTACATCCATGGTGGAAGTAGCAATAATGCTAACGTAGCTCCAGCTGGAGGGGGTGGTGTGCTACTCTAAATAATAGATACAGTGTCACTTCCTTTTTCGCTAATGAAAGCGGGCAGCTGCCCCTCCAACTGGAATGCCACTACATGGCTGTGTACGGTTGGCAGTCTGCTGAAGATGGTGTCATTTTGTCTATGAAGGCATGAAGAAATTGTGCAACAGAGAGGGGAAAATAAGATAAGCAAACAGTTACAGGGAAGGTGTGGTATGAGTTATCTGTTCTTAGACAGCTGTAAGATGGAGGTTGTAGGTCAGGTCAAGTCCACAGCAATACAGATAAAAATGAAACTAGAGAAACTTTGTCCACATGTACCGCTTGAAATAACTCCTTTTCTGTACTTAAAACATCCAATCATCATGTAAATCTGATACTAGACAAAAAATATACTGAAAACCTTTAAGAAAAATACATTGACTCAGTTTCTTTTTTAGTAAATGTAACGTGTAATAAAATATAAGTCTTTTACTTCCAATTGGATGCATAGCAGTTCAGTAATGTCAATGTTTTCTTCAGATCTTAAGTTGTAAGTAAAAACCGAACTAGTGATTGCTGCAGGTGTGCCTCCTGTATATTTGTTATAATATTCTTAACTGTAAAAAGAAACAGAGAAGTACTCTAATGATGTATTTAAAGGCTAAACAGGCAGTCTTTGATTTTTAGATAAGCAGCACTTTGTTGTTTATAGTGAACTCAGTGATTTAAATTCCGCAGTTGGAGAATAAAATACTTAATTTAAGTATAATCCTTAACTACTGAGGAGAAAGATCTGCTTGTGTGGGTTAAAATAGATCCGATCCAGTACAGCAACCTGAATTTAAAGCTCATAACAGATAAAAATACTCTTTGATCTGGCCTATATTAAACAGTTTTCCACTCACTCAGCCCTGTGGGATCATTTTGATGTTTAATGAAGCCTGTAGACAAAGGTTCTCATTTTCTCTGTGGAGTTGAGAGCCAGATGTTGTTTGACACAGAGAACAACCCAGCCTCTCAGACTGGACTTCACTAGATAACACCGTGTTAAGACTGAATAGAGGATGTCTGGAAGATAAACTAGAATGGATTGAGGAAGTAATACAGAGGACAAAATGGTCCAGAACATTTATTCTGCTTGGACAGTCTTGCCAATATGCTATACATAGACAGAGATAATCTTAGACAGACGTGGGATGGAGCAGACTCTTCTCAAATAGCAGTAGTAGAGCAGGAAGATTGATCTGTTCCTGTGGAGCAGGCTTATGCGCACGCACGCACACACACACACACAGATGCCATTGCTCTAAGCTATATGATATGAAATAATGCCTATCATTATAATGCAGAAGTTAACAGCATCTATCATTTGATCTAGTTCTGCAGGAAACTTTCCTGTTCCTAGTTATGTCAGAGCTGAACTGTTTTCCCAGTTTATAAGAGACAAACATCTCCATATTGTGGATGCTGTTATGCAAAATTGTTGTCCACAACTGCAACTCAAGACTGTATAAACATGAGTTCTGCCTCTTAACCATAAGGGGCCACTTACATCCTGCTTGATCTAATGAAAAAGAAGGAAATAAATCCACAAACTGTGGATAAAGAGTGGCTATAGTGCCGATGTTGATCCAATCCTCTACAATAAGGAAGGTTGCTAAGGTTATTAAAGTGACCTCTTCAAATACACATCTCTACATGAGCAGTGTTGTACAACATTCAGTTGACATAAATGGTATCTTACGCATGTCTATCTGTTTGCTCATGTATGTCTGAAACAGTTGAACTATTTTTGTTTGAGAGCTGCTATATTAAGTTGGACAGATCTGCTTATTTTCTCAGGGTATTCCTAGGTAAACAAAGATAGCTGGTCTCATGCTCGGGCAGCGATAACTCGAGACCTGCATTCTTGTAGCTTGCCTTGCTTTTTCTCTCTGATTTGCAGCTGCCGGCAGTTCTTCATTACTTTTTCCTGTGGCTGATGAACACCAGAGTAAAGTGGAGTGCTTCAGATGTAGTCATATACAAACATGATGCATGTGAACATTAAAAAATTATTTCAAAATATATATGAGAAAAAACATCTTTAAGCACTGGAAAAGAGGTAAATGTAACAGTAAAGCTCATCTGCATGTATGATATGACTACAGCTGCCACTTCCACCTCTCCTTTTTCTCTAATTTCTTCTCCCATCCGCCCACCTCTTGTCCTCTGCTTGCTCTCTGCAATCTTATTTCCTGGTGGTCTGTCTTCTGTTCAATCTTGCTTTGTCTCAGTGTATCAGACTAATTCAATCTCCGGTACACAGTCACTCCAATGTAATGACCCATGACATTCAATTAATGCTTCTTGGTGTGTTAGGTCAGCAGTAATTTTATGTGTGTAGTGTGTGCTTCTGCGATGTGTATATATCCCTTAGTTCTTGTTCTGACTAATCAATCAATGCGAATCAATGTAACCTTGTTTCATACTGTTAACACATTGTTTCCGAAAACTGACTGCTTCCAACGTTAAACCTGTGTTTTTGAACACTATGTTTAATCTCTGAGTATCTTCTTTCTTTAAAAAAGTTCTGCAAAATTAAACTATATTAGCATGATTGATGTTTCTTGGTGTTGATGGATGAAAGCTGCTTGCTGTCAGTATGAGCTTATTTACTGAACTGTCATTATACTCGTCTTCCGGGCTGCACATTAACAATATCATCGCCTCTCACCTCAGCTGTCACACTTATTGGATTGGCGCTGACAGATTGCGGCATGTCCTTAAAGAGGTTATGTGCACGTGTGAGACATTGGAAGCGCTGCTGTTGAAACGCTGTGACTCAGACACACCAATATAGTAACTAATGTTTGAGCAAACACAAACACGCCTTCACTGAGAGAGACACACACACAGTTTTCGGATGCACTTCATGGTGGTTTCCTTTTGGCCTTTTTGTGTCCTGCAGCAAACACTTTCAATTTGGATTAGCATGCCCTTCATGAGCTTTCAGCTCATATTCATTATGAGTATAATCCAGTTTGGATTGTGTGACAGCAGTGTCAACACAGGCTTCAAAAATTTAATTACCAACTCGACCTGCAAAATCTACTAGTTACAATATTATTAGTGTAAGGCTCATCATCTTTTAATGTAGGTATTCACCACATTACTCTGTTAATGTGCACCAAATGCATGGTTCTATTGTAGCATTTTTTTTGTCAAGTTTATTTTTAACACAATGTGTTGGATGTGAAGATGGCACAAGCGAATTTGCATGATGCACACAAGTGGTGTGAGGGAACAAATATGACTTATAATGTAAAGAAATGTGGCCAGGGTCTCTAGATATTTATTGCACATTGCACATTGCACACACACACACACACACACAGATATACATAGATAGTCATCTACAGAAAGACTGACTCATTCTAAAAGCTAAAGACTTAAGATAGGTGAATTGGACCCAATCCATCAATCACTATTTCTTATATAACAAGCTCAAGCATATCTCCAAAAGATTCAAACCTAGCAATGGCTAGACATAGTGTAAGGATCCTTGTTTGTGTGTGTTTGTGTGTGTGTGTATTTGCTTGATGGCAACACGGCTTATGATGGAGTAACTCCCATAACAAATCATACAGCAACTTCTCAGCAGGTTTTCAACGGTGCTCCTGTGGAAACTGGTGATTATATGACTTAATGATGAACTTCTTCAGCCTTTTTAGGAAGTGGGGCCTCGGATAAGTGTTCCTTCAGATCGGGCTCTGATTAGACAGAGGGCCGACATGATATATTTAAATGCACCAGAAAATAACAAACTCTACTTCCTGTTTCTAGTCTTTTCAGCTACAACATGAAATGCATAAGGACAGTCTTTGAAAAATATCTTCAAAAGTGAAGCAAAGTACCAGCACATGATAATTCAGATTTAAAATGAGACTAAGCCTGCCAATTTAATTCTAAATGGTCCTTTTTATTAGGAATTAGGTATTTACATGGTCATTTGTCTTCTCTTTAAAGTGGGTATAACTTAACTTAATGGCCATTAAGCTTGGTGCTGACTTTTTATGGCACAATGGTATCAAACGTGATGCTGTAATTGATTAAAGGCATTATAATTTGCCTAACTTACCTTGGGCGAGCGCACTGTGTTGCAAATTTGATTGCATCATCAGTAGTTCTGTTCCAGTTGTTTTGAGTTCAAATAGCTGAATATGGTTGGCATGTACTGTATTTCCCCTGCACAAAATTTGTCCCTCTTATCCTCCCTCATGTCATACCAGCTGCCACAAGTTTGGTCTGTATTCACTTTATCAAACTGGTTATTTCCCTCCTTTTAATCTCCCCTCTTTTTCTCTACACTCTACCTCAATGTCTACTTTTAACCATTAAAAAATGTTTTGTTGCCTGCAGTAATTGCCAGCAGAGTGTGCCCACACTTCACTCAGTAATTACTTATAGCATTCTTTTGCTCCCTGAACAGCTAATTAAGCTTTAGGTACAGTGAGCTGATCATTGTCCTATTAAGCATCACGAGGAGTAAGGAATGTTTGTGCTCCTCTTCTTACTCCTGGGATGCACAGAGGATTATAGAATAGTTGCCATAGTAACAATCACACACTGTCGGATCCCGTCAGTCAGTTGATCTGTGTGTGTCTCCTTGTGAGTGTTTATCTGCTCATCTGTAGCAGAGACAACACTTCTGTTCCAGGTCATATATTTTTTTCATTATTAAGGCTCAATCTGTGAAGATGGGACAGGGGCCAAATAGAGCTTGTCACATTTCCTGTTGAGGTCCCAGGGTGGACTGACTGTCATTTTGATTGATTACATTGCCAGCTCATGGAATGCTTGCCTTGCAGTATGTCACTATTTAGCACTGCACAACACAGTTTCCTCCAAGCCAAGGACTGTAAATGTTACTTCAAACTAATGTAAATGATCTTACTTTGGTGTGGCACAGACACACACGTACCTGAATATGATGCTGTAGCTGCAGTTTTGCACTTCAGACAATTTACAACAGGGGCTTTCTCCACAAAAGAAAAACACGGTTACCTTTAGTAACATGTTTTAGCGTAAGATCAGTTTACAAATTCTATTGATACTATAATAATTGTAATAACTGCTACAGAGAAAAACTGGTTAAGCAGACAGACATTCAGTTGTTCGCTCTGCAGCTTCTTACACACAGATTAAGCATGGAGAGATGAGCGTTTCCTTTAGCAAGGCATCAAATGAGAGACTTGAATTGGAATTGAAAACCACTTCCTGTGACACAGTCTCCATGTTCCCACAAGGCTTTTTTTCTTTTTGCTCTTTGAGTATAAAAATTGCATTAAAATAAGAAATCACATACATCTCAGATGATTGAGAGAATACCACCACAGTGAAGTATGCAATATATTTTTCTAGCTTTGGTATCTGCAGACACCTTGAGGCATGTGCGCATAAAGTACAATATGAAAAAAAAAGACGTCATTTCTATATAAAATGCATAAAAGTTTTTCTTTGTATTTGTTCTAACACATTTTATACACTGATGAATCACCTAAAGTAATAGACACACTGAATTTACACCTCTGAAACTGCTTTACACCTTGAAGTGAGAAGTAATCAACTGATAGCTGAAGACACATATACATTATGTCTTCAGCAGTGAAGGTTTTTTTTTTCCTTGAGACAGAAATTTGCATGGAAATTGCGTGAAAAATGTGGTTCCTTTCCATTAGTTAAACACCCTTAGAACTAATATTTGGCTTCAGGGTCTTAAGTGTGCATTTAAAATTAATTTGAGGTGCGTACCTCATTCAAAGATGGGTAAAATGTCTAGAATTTATTCTTAGGATTGAATATCCTATTAGAAAGTTTTACACTAAGCCTTCAAAATTTTTACTTGACTTTCTGAATTGCTTTTTATTTCACCTACCTCTGTACTCTGCAGAATGCAACTCTGCTTTTTCAGCTTTTACAACTGAAGCAATTGCTGAATGGCATCAAATGAACCTTTTCCAACAGCCTGTCGAGTTAAACTTATTGAATTAAATTAGACTAATGGACATAATAGCACTATAACTTTCCTCTGACGTGAATATTTACTTAACTGGGATTTCATTGTGTTTGCAAATAAAGGAACTGAGTTTGCCGAGTTGTTTGACTGCTTACAAATCCGTAAATGCAATTAAAACATGGATTATTTGATGACAACCATACCAAGTAAAATTCCATTATTTTCAGTAGGGCCATCTGGACTGTTATCACTGCTACACCAATTTCTGCCAAGTTAGTCTGAGACAATTGCATTGTACTGTTAAAATATTTATTGTTTGTTAGATGTTATGTTAAGCAATGTCGTTCTTTAAAAAAGGTGCTCTTTTAAAAATCTGAGATAAATTTAATGAAATGGGTCATTTCTGTTTAATCCAGGCTGCAAGCTCCAGCTGTAGCAAGCACAAGTAGATGACTGAGAACTCTGCCACCCAGGATGGACAAGAAAAGTGGTGAGAACTATTCAGCCTATATTATTAGCCAAACTACACACATGCACTACCTCCATTTCTAACATGTATTACAGATCACATTCTGTTCTCCAGCAGTAAAATATGCAAGCAGACATGCACAATTCTATTTTTGTTCATTAAACACATTAACATCCAACTCTAGAGAAAATAGGTTTAGCTTGATTATCCTATATGCAACCAAAAAAGCAGCTTTTTTCCTCAGGTGTTAACTGGCCCCACCTCATACTCTATTCATAAAATGGCACAGCGTAAAAAGCATTTTACATGCTGACTAGTTTGTTTTGGCACAATCACTGCATGATAATTACTTCTCAGTGAGTGATATGGCTTAACATAATGAAGAAGCATGTGTATAGTACAATAGTCTACATGCATACCTTAAAATGAATACAGAAAAACGGATCTGGTTCATCCACATTTTGTATAGTAATTGCAATTTTACACTAACATTTATTTAACCTTATATTTATAATTATTTTCTTCTTTTCAGCCAATGGCTTTCAGAGCAAAGCCAGTGAGAGTGGTGTTCAGAGGAAGCAGCTGCCATACTCAGTGGAGACTCCTTATGGCTTCCACTTGGATCTCGACTTCCTCAAGTATGTTGATGATATTGAAAAAGGCAACACTATCAAAAGGGTCCACATCCAGCGCAGGGCGAAGGGACCACCTAAATTCAGCACTTTGCCTAGAAATTTTAGCCTTCCTGGTCATGGAGTCAGACCTTCTCTTAAAGAAAAGGACAGCGCATGGTCTGGGACATCCACCTTGGGACCCAAGCCTAAATCCAGAGTGACAGAGGTCCAACAAATCTTTGACTTTAGAGCAAGTGAAGGGGGGACTCCTGGCCTGAGCAGCCGAGGGACATCCAGTCAAGTAACTGGATACGTTTCAACAAAAGCTAGAGATGAAGCAGGAGCGGGGGTTCGAGGTGTTGAAGACAAAACTGCTACAAATCAAAGTCGGCCAAATCTCCTCAGAGCATCCAGCATGCCCATTACTCTCCAACAGCGTAAAGGTTCAGATTCAAGCAGCCCTGACTGTGGAGTGGGAACACCAGAAAACGGCTCAACAGAAAACATGTTTCGTCCTTCACCGGACATAACAGAAAGACGGTGTCTTCCACAGGATCGGGCGGGTCTACACCAGCAGATTACAGTGGCACTAAAGCGGGTCAGAGAACTGGAAGAGCAAGTCAAAACCATCCCAGAACTAAAAGCGCAGATTTGCTCTTTGAGAGAGGAGAGAGAACAGCTGCTTCTTCAGATACAAGCCCAGAGTGAAGCACAGGTTTCCACATCATCTTTTAAAGAAGCCTCAAGCTCTGATGCTGGGGCCAGTGGTCACTTACCAGTACAAAGATCTTCAGAAGAATTAAACTTATCTCAAACGCTTCAGTCTTCAGAAAAACAGACAACAGTAAAAGGGGCACAAGGTGAGATGAAGGAACCTGAAGTTTTATCAACAGACAGAGAGACCTCCATAGCACAGCAAAAAACACTACCATCGGAAAAATTAGATAGTCAAAAGGAGACATTAGAAAGTCCTCAGACGTTTCCAGTGCAGAAATTGTCACAAGACATTGAAGGAAAGGAATTAACATTGCATCAGGTGATGATAAAAGAAGACACCTGCAGCGAGGACCCTAATGCAGCAAAAGAAAGACAAGAAGGAATGCAGAAACTGCAGGAAAAATTAATGATACTAGAGGCAAAACTTACTCAAGCAAGCCAAGAACTGGAGAGAACGAATACTCTGTTGAAGGAACAAATAAAGGAGAACAAGGCAAAGGAGCAGACAATTCTGAAACTAAGTGAAGGTATGAGAGTGGAAATTTGTAGCACACCTTCATTTGAGCAGCCAAGACGACAAAGCATTGACACAGGGACAGTAACTGAAAGAATCGATTTTATCAACCAAGAAACAGAGACAGAATCTCCAGGTACCGTAGATCAGGGGACAGATACTGATAGAATCTGTGTTGAAGTGTGTGTACCAAAACCAAGGGCTGGTAGCATAGATCAAGGAACACTGACTATTAAAGTTGACACACACGATCAAGTGACAGAGATAGAGGCCGAGAAAGAGGCAGAGATGACAGCTGGGATTCCTCCTCGACCCAGAGCCAACAGCATGGAACGAGGCACAATAACAGAGAGCATCGTCACTCAGGATCAGACAACTGAGACGCCTATAGCTGGAAGGCTAAACCAAGTCACAGAAACGGAGGGAGAGACAGTGACAAATCATTTACAGAGGCCTCGGGCCAGCAGTGTGGACCGAGGGACAGAAACAGAAAGAGTGAACACTGTGGACAGGGTGATTGAGACAGAAGTAGCAGAGAGGGCTGACCAGCAAACTGAAACAGAAACAGAAAGAAGACAGGACAACAATCCAGGCAGAGATACAGAGGCAGAGAGCAGGGTTATAGAGGGTGAAGGTATACCTACTGTGGTCACTGAAGGAGAAGAAGATAATAAAACAAATGAAAAAATTCAAAAAGAAATAGCCGAGAATGTAGTTGAAGTCTCTACGCAGAGTTCAGTGGCAGCTGAAGACATAGTTGTGCAAAGTTCAGTATCAGATGTTAGTGAGACTGATGCCAGTTCCAATCTAGTTTCTGCAACAGGAAACTTTCAGGCAGAAGTGAGTTCTGCACAAGATGAATCACCAACTCAAGAATTTAAACTCATCAAGAGTGTAGAAAAAGAAAGTGGTGAACCTAAACAGGACTCAGAGGCGCTAGAAAAGAAAATGACAGGAGAAGGACAAACTGTGTACGTGCCAATAAAAGAAACTGTGATTACCGAGACCGTTGTAGAAACAGCAGAGAATTCAGCTGCCAAAACAACAGCACCTGTAAGACCACAGAGAGGCCGGAAGACCTCCTTGGAGCAGCCACAACCATCCCCTCCGCTTCAGACCGCACCGGTGCGTCCTCGTAGGGGATCTAGTGAAACTCAAGGCCAGCAGACCCAGAAAAAAAGTCAACCTCAGGCACAGGCAGGACCTGAGCGTGTTGCTCATTCTCCCGCACAGCACCCTGAACCACAGGAAAAGCATCAAACCCCTTCTGTATCTCAGCTTGGAGATCAGGGCCCAGCTAAGAAGCCTCCTGAGGAGACAAGTGAGAAACGGTCTAAAGCACTGTCTCGGGCTGATACTCAGGGCCCTTTATCAGGTCCCAGCGGAATCCAAATGAAGCCCAAATCTAATCAAGTACAATCTCAGTCTCAAACTACTTCATCTCGTCGGGATTCAAAAGAGCATAAAGCACTACAGAGGGGATCTAGTGTATCACACACGGCTGCTACTCGAGGATCAGGAGAAGGAAAAAGTCGCACAACTCGACAGATGTCAAGTGATGTCCAGCCTCAGTCTCAGGGCTCACGTAGAAGCTCTGCTGAGACTCAAGCACCTTCTAAGGATGCTGGTGAGTTGCAGTCTCTCCGAAGAGGCTCCAGTGAAGCAACTCAACGCCGTGGTTCAAGTGAATCCCAGGTCTCACGTCGGGACTCTGGTGAAGCTCAGACTTCTCGTAGAGGCTCCAGTGAATCGCCAACATCGCCCGCTGCTTTGGGCCAAGTTGTAACCAGGTTAACAGGACTTCTTGGGGAGCAGTGGGCACAGCTCGGGAGCAGCTCTGGAGCTCAGCAGATGGCCAGTCAGCAGGAGAGCACGTTCACTCAGAAACAAACCATAAGCAAAAACCCAGAGGCAGGAAAGCCTGCAGGGAAATCAGATCCTGCAGCAACAACAGTAAAACCAGTAGGGAAGCCGGGTCCTTCCAAAATGAGCTCTATTCAGAGTCAGCTGGTCAGCTCCCTCAGTGTCCTTTCCGCTTTCTACTCCCCAGGCCAGAAAGGAGCTGCTGCCAACAAACAGCAAGAACAAGGTAGGCATGTAATTGCTTTGTTTATCAGACTGTCTGAAAGCTTCTTACCTGATTTGCAACAATGAGCTGATTCGGTTTCCCTCTATTTTATCATATTTGTCATGCTTCCTTTGCAAATTAATATATCCAAACTACTGAGTTACATAAAAACCCTATTCATCTCAAAACACTGACAGTTTAGCTCAAGTGTACTTAAGCTTATATATATATATATATATATATATATATATATATATATATATATACACACACACACACACATTTAAATGGGGTGCAAGCCTGGTCTC
>JBAMIG010000015.1:7207899-7219034 GCA_037177335.1 Kiunga ballochi
ATCTCAAAACACTTACAGTTTAGCTCAAGTGTACTTAAGCTTATATATATATATATATATATATATATATATATATATATATATACACACACACACACACATTTAAATGGGGTGCCAGCCTGGTCTCGCTCCTGACATAAGATCTAGATATAAATAATTTTTCCCCAGAACACTACACTCCTAAACAAAGGATATTAGCAACAAAATACTCAATCATCCTGTAGTAAATGAGAGTAACCCCAAACCCATGTGGAGGTGTGGATCCAAATGTAGGATAAAGGCAGAAAATAGAAGGAATGGCGAGAAACATATATTTTTTAATGGAATTAAGGCACAACAAGTGAATAACAACAATAAACTGCTCCTGAAACAGAAACTCAGAAGAGTCTAAATACAAGCAATAAAACGAGACACAGGTAGAAATGATATGCTTAATTAACCCAGGTGAACTTGTCATGGTTCAGGGCTAGGGTTAGGGTTACTCAATCACCTTGTAGCAAATGGAAGTAACCCCAAACCCCATTTTATGAAACAAGAATAATAATAATAAAAATATATATATATAAAACTTGCCTCATGTGTTCATCTTTATAATATTTCATTGAAGTAAAATAATTTTTGCCAGCAATATTAGCTGTTGGAGAGTGTTTTCAACCTGACAAAATAGTGACCATCTTACAATAGGCTGGTATATTGTAACAGCACAGGATTTATACATTAGAATAAATAAACTATTGATGAATATGATAAATAAGTAGCACATCTGACTTGTGGTCCCATTGGAAAGAGAAATAAATGTTATAAGCTTCCTTTTTGTGCTATACTCTATTACTTGTCGCTATTTTGAATGATGTTGGTGCCTTGATTTAATGTCACATTCACACATCAACACCAATTACTTTCAGGGACTTTCTGAAGGAAAGATGTTTGCCTTGCCAGGGTTGAGCATAATTGCTTTCCCACTCTGTCTTTGTCAGGTTTATTGATTTTAATTTTAGGCTGTCTTCTCTATCGTCACCCCCCCAAAGCTTATCTTACAATGGCTGCTAGCAGTTCACACACTTGTCGTTTTTCCCTTCATGACTAAACACAAACCAATTTTCTATTTATCTTATGCAACATGTTTATATTATAGCTGTGATGGCAGCACATTTTGTAGGCATTTATTTGCTTCATTTCAAAGATACAGTAACTGCTGCTTGTCAAGTAGATAGGGAGGAAAAAAAGCACATGCTACCAGGCAGTTGTTAAATACAGGGTTCACTAAAATACTAGTGCACATCAACCCCCCAATTTCTCATCCCACTCATGGTATGAAAACAACAATACAGCAAAGTGGAACCATGTATGTCAACACCTTTAGCACAGTCAAGTAGACTCTCAAGAGCAAACCCTCTCACATTCATCAAACAACCAATGCCTCCCTTCCCTCCCTTGATGTCTTGCAATGTATCTTGTGCGGAGCTTGCACTCAGCTATCAGAGATATTTTTATGTTGAAAGTTCACATTCAGTTCAATGCAGGGAGGATTGTGCACATGGGTGTTTTTATACAAAGGTGTGTACATAGCATCAAATGTGATGTATGAATATCAGTGCTTCTCCAAGGCTGTTGTCTAAATTGTAGACTTCTGGCCTTCTCAATATCAGCATTCACCTAATGATAGATTGATATCAAAACCACTGTTGTTGCATAAAGAGCCTCCATTCCTTGTAACAGTAGCCTTCAAAGCTTTGGAGAGTAGAGCAAATGAACACATTGTCAAACCCCTCTGACACAGAGGAGCTGATAAGAGGATCCATAATAATCCAAGTGCATACACACCACCTCTTCTCCATTTACATCTCCCAAAAGAGGAAATCCTACAGCATCATTCCTTTTTGTGGTTGCTTTGGCTGGGATCTTCTTGGCTGGTGGTTTTTGGCACCATTTCTTTGTATTTGTCTAAAATATTTTCAGTTTTCTGTACCATGTGGGCTGTTTGGCACAACTTGCAGTCTTACTGGGCTCAGAGCCAACAGGAGTCAGCAAAAAAGCCCATACAGAATCAATTATTGGTCAGTTACATGCATAAGACCTGACAATGTCAAGGTTGTACATTGTCAGTAAAGTGTATAACACTGACCTATGTATTTTTGGCCAAGGAAATGTGTATCTGTATTTGACCATCATTTCTTATGTGAGTATTTTTGTTGTATTTTCAGAAGTGTACAAAAGCACCCCAGCTTATCCTTCCTTTCTTGTCATAGGAGTTTGTTCAATATAGAATACATTAACATAATAAAATGATTGCATCTCTAGTATAAATGCAGTGAGCGTATATGAAAAGGGACAGTGTAAATGAATTGATTTTTTTTAACGCATCTTGTCCAGCATCTAAGCACCCAGAATGGTGGTCTGGCTACTGTACTGTGCTGAGCAAATTTGTTCTGTCAAGAAGATCTTCATGTATATGTGTATATACAGAGATCCTCTTGATAATCAGAATTCTTTATTTATTTTCATTTTAAGTGAATAGTTTTGCTGGTTGTTCAAAGGCTGATGGTTGTGTACATGTTTTTTCCCCAAATCCCAGACCATTTGTAATGCATGTGGAGTTACAATGGTAGGATGACATGTGAGGTCCCACTGTGAGCAAGGAGGAAACCATTCTGCATCTTTACAGAAGTAGAAAACTACTTCCATTTATTGTGCTTTCTAACCCACCAGTTAAAAATGACTGATCAGACCCAACCAGTCTGTTTGGCAGAACCTCAGATATATACCCTGAGACACCACCCACTGAAATTCTGACCAATCACAAGAGATCTCAGAAAAATAAGTCAATGAAATCATTAACAGAGTAGGATTAAATTGAAACTTTTTTCAAATTTATTATTCATTAATCTAAAATTAACAAAAAATCACAGAAAGACATTTATATAATTTTTATTCTTAGTTTTGTCTGTTTTTTTTTTTAACCCTAATTGCATCCACTCAATTATTTAATTAATACTAGACACACCCATGCTCACTCTGCAAGAGAACTAATTGTTTGCAGGTTTTCTCACTGATTACTAACAAAAGAGTTTGTTCACCAGAGACATTATAAGGGGCATTATTCTAAGCAAACACATGATTAAAACCACAAAGCAGATTAATAAACAAATGTTAGGAAGGAGTTAGTGTCCCCTAACAGATATATAAATATATACAATGTATTTACAAAGTTTGATTTGACATTTTAACTGATATGCTTCAATCTAATTTTCAATCAAATTAATTAAATTTAATTGCATGCAGACTTTAAGGTTACTTAGTTAGTAATGTTTAGAGCAAATTGATATCTAATCTGATTAGAAAATTAACCTGAAAATCACCAACAAATGTATTTGAGCAAAAAACTGGGTTCAAAAGGCAAAATACAATAACACACTGTTTAAAGCTTGGCCACAGAATACATGCTTCATTGTAACAGTTGTTGCAGATGGATCTAAAGCAATAAAATATCTGAGATTATTGAGTTATCAAGGAAAAGCAAACATAAGTTGAACCCTTTTTGTGTTGTGATGAGAATTTAAACCACATTGGAATTTCTTGCATTATTTTATGGATGTCTAAATCATCTGGAGTTCATTGAAATATGTATACAAATCCCACATCCTGCAGTATTTGAGTGAAATGGAAAAATTGAAATTGAATTAATAGATGCAATTTATTACATACAGTATTGGACATCAATATTAGCTGCATTTAACTTGGTGGTCAAGCTGTCATGTGGCTTGTCTGTGCAAACAAAACAGAAAACGTAGTACATTAATTACAAAATGGAAATAAAACAGTAGAAATGAGCCCTTTGAATAGCTTTTTAGTTATATTTTATCAAGTGTTACTGTATCTCATTTCTCAGTAGATTTATAAATGTAACTTTTACTATGGAAACCTGTACATCTTGGCATTAAACATACATTCATTAAGACTCGGTACTGTTTTTTGTTTTATGTAACCCTAAGCAAACATTGTACAAATTATAATAATTTAAATTGTGTGTAATTATGAGAATAATTGGTGAACACGCCTGAATTCTACAGAAGCCTAATACATTTTCTTTTGTCTTGTTATTTCTCTCTCACTATCTCTCTCTGTCCTCCTCTTCACCAGGTCTCAAATCTATTATGAAGAAAAATGGAGTCACCAACAAGCCGAGCAACAAGGGAGCCAAGAAAAACCTCAAATTTGTTGGGGTGAATGGAGGGTAAAACCTGCTTTTTAATCAGCATCCAAACTTATGTGATTTATATGCTTATGTTGGCTCCAGTGTAGTCAGATTTACTATTCGACAGGAGAGTTAGGGAATTGCATTCTAAGCCATTTTATGTGCACTCAAGAGCTCCTGTTTCTTGTTCTTCTAGGGTTGTTAAAGACAGATTGGGTCAGTTTTAGGGCCTTTGTCTTTTCAACCAATATCAACCAAAGCTGATATAGTATATACCCTACCCCTGGAAAACATACCATTTCAGGTAAATAAGACACAAACCCTGCTTTCCAGCAAATTTGAAATCTGCAGAGACTTTGAAATAATTCCAAAACATATGAAAACATCCACTTCTAAGCTCCCTATGCTACAAATGCTGACACAGTTTGATGATGTCACATCCACATGATTGGTTGTGAGTTGTGCTAAACTACAAAAAAAAAAAACTATACCTAACATCTTTTATTTAGTCATTTTAAGTTACTGGAGACTATGCTGAAGAATTTGATAAAGTATACATACATGCAGAGCAAAAGTAAAAACCAATACCAACCAATGGGACCTCCCTCTGCTGCCTCCTGGGCGGATGCTGCTTTTGACCTACGGTGGGGTGACTGGAGTCCTAGTTCAGGGCTGACTGCTGTTTGCCCTGGTCTTGAGTGGTCTCGGGTGAGGACTTTAGATTTCAGTTTTTTTTGTGTGTCTGTCGGCACTTGTTTGTTTGTTTCTTCTTTTTTTTTCTTTTTCTACATTGTATGTATTTATTTAGATATGTTGCCTTGTTCACTTCTGGCGCTCTTGGCATTTGACGGTTCTCTACTGGGTTCCCAGATATCCTTTGTTTTCTACGCAGTTATAGCCGATTGAATAATATCTGGTTAGATTGCAGTGTTTCCTTTTGTGATGTCTGTCTTTCTTCTATTTGGATTGCGTTTACTTTCCCTTTTTGTTTTCAGTTTTTTCTGGTTGGGTCCAGCAACAAGTGTTAATTTAAAGTAAATAATTAATAGAGAATTCTGATTACCAAGAGGATCTCTGTGATACATGAAGATCCTCTTGACAAAGCTAATTTTCTCAGCACAGCAGCCAGACCATCATTCTGCCCGCTTTAATGTTGGACAAGACAAGTTAAAAAAACAAAACAAAAACAATACCAATAATTTCCAATATTGCAATTAATGCAGATATTGACGATCATGTCATTGTACATTTCTAGTTAAAAAGCATAATTTATTCCATAATAACCTGTCAGATTGTGTAAGTCCTGCTGTGCTCCCTGCACCACATCATTCTGCCATTGCATAAATAAATGTATAAAAAAAACTTGTTGATTATACTCTGCGTGCAAATATGCGTGTGTACACGATGCACTCAATAAGATTTTAAGTGATAGCATAATACAGCTCGAAGGACAAGGGAGCGTCTTCTAACCCAGTTTTTTTTTCTTTTGCTGCCTGTTCAAATCAATCACTAAATCAAAACTATATAAAGTACATCAAACACATTTTTAATGGTACTTGGACAATACACATAATGTTTACTAGAAAAAAAATCATTTAGATTTTGTGAAAAGGCATAATCTAAAAAAATACTCTTTAGTAAATTGTTTCAACGACATAACAATAGGAATTTATTTAGTTGTTTCTCATTATCTAGAATGTGAATGTTAAAAAACCCCAGAACAGATCCCCTGGAGCGGCATGCATTATTTCTTACCCTTCATGCATATGTGTCTACCTACAGACACAAAGTTTTTTTTCTTCCTATTAGCCCTTAAAACTTTGCTATATTGCTGGTGGCAACAATTTATCAGGAACGGCAGTGTGATTGATAGGTTACCCTTTAGGTTTAGGTGATAAATGAAGGTTTGCAGGTATTATTATCTGATCCAGGAGGTTCACAATCCACGTGCAAATTATAGTGTTTATTTCACACTCTATAAGATAAATTTTAAAAAAAAGGATCCACAATAATATGATTATTTGTGAGATTTTCATAATATGAACAAGCTCATAATCACTAGTGTTGCCGAGAGACCTCTATTATTGCTCTGTTCTAACCCAGACATTACATAGATGTCTTACATTGATGGTAATGTCCAATCAAGAGCAGCCAAAGCTCAAGAAGTGACAACAAAGTTATATTTCAGTCTCACTGAAAAAAAACTATGTAATGCAAAATAACGCAATAATCTTTATTGGCTGGGATGTAGCGTAGGGGACATTTTTGACACACAGTGATGACATAAACAAGCTGATTTTTAGTTGGTTTGTGAGGATAGTAGTTATATATTAGTATAAATAACTTTAAGTGACACCAAGAAGACAAAGGGTATGTTGTATGTCTGCTTCATTCCTGGTATTTTTCTTATCTGAAAGCCAAGACTTGAGATGTGTTTTGCATATGAGAAACGCCTTAGTAACAGTTGATTTTTCTGTTACTTCTATAAAGGGATGTTTGTCATAAATGCTGTTTTGGTTATTTCATTGACCCTTATGGTTGCATATGTATTGATATATTTATTTTAAATTATTTTAGCCTCATTCTGATAAGTGAGGCTGTTCTGAGAGAAAAATGTATGTATGGTGACTGTGGAAGGTTGAGGTTCTTTATGCATTTTTACATGAAAAAAAACCAACTTTTTGAAGAATCTGCTTTTACCCCTCTGGAATCCAGGGAATGCTGCGTCTCATGAATGCTCCTTGTGTGGTTTCTCAGGGTTGCATCTACAAATGATAGCATTCAATTTAAGGCGAACCTGATTACTGGCCTCACAGGTGCCTTCACGATGCACTCCAGGGATCACAAATACTACACTACCTTTTAACTTTACATATATAAACAACTTTTCCTGAATACTAAACAAATCTGTACTTGTCCAGGGTTGGCATGTGCATGTTTAAATAAGCCTCTGGATTTTTATGTACTTGCTTAACCATGTATGAGATGTTTTAAGATATCTTTGCCATTGCTGCCCTACAAAAGCATCTTTTGTGGTGTTTAATTATTGTAGCTCTTTTTATCTAAACAGATATAACGAGGCTTTTCTCACTTTTAAGGAAAGCCAAGTAGAATAACATGAACATGTTCTTGTTTAGTTCTCATACTTGTTCATATACTCTCCTAATTGTATCCTTTTCTAGGTATGAAACTACTTCCAGTGAGGAATCCAGTGGAGATGAGAAATCTAAAGTGGAAATGGAGGAGGAAGGTAGTTCAGAACAAGAGGTGGAGAAGGAAGAGCATAAGGAGCCTGAGGAGCCAATGGAGATTAAAGGAGAAGATGCAGAGGCCAAAGCTGAAGGAGAGGGTACGGTGCCTGCAGAGAAGGAGGTTGAAAGAGGTTTGCTGGATCCAGAAGAATGCCAGGATCTCCTGGAGGAGCAGGGAGAGGGGTAAGCCACTAATAAGCGTGAAAACTTTACAATTTTAATGACTAACGTATCAAAAATACTGTACTGCTTCAATTCAAGTAGATAACCTTAAATTACTAATATGGAATACAACTCCTAGACACAATTTTAAAATAAAGGCAGTTTTTAGTTGTAAAAACTGCCTTCATGGGAAACACGTTCACTTGATGACTAAAAGTAGTGCACTGTTTAAATTCACACAGCAGCAGCAGTAACAAAAACACTGCAGGAATAAATAAACCTTTTGCACATGAATAACTATTGTTGCTCATATCTACCAGTCAGCACAGTCAGAGGAAGTATTATACCTGTAATTAAACATTCCTCCCACAATTGCTTGTAACAAATACATTTAGAGTGGAGAACACAAGCTTGAGCTCCTTAGATCACATTCAGCGTGGTGGAGCAACTCCGTGTTGTGTTTCCGCTTTTGCTTCTTTCCTTTCTGCATAGTAAATGACAGGTGCTGGAACTTGCTTCAGTAAGCAGAAATCTGCCACATCTGCAAAACCACATGCATCAGGATGTTGGCAGTAGTTTGTTTTGGATGTTGGGCTTTTTAGCTTCTTGTCTACATGGATCAAGTACTTTATGCATACAGTACTAAGGCTTTGTGTGGAACACTGCTGCTGTTAAGACAGATGCTTTTTATTAAAGGTATCAATTTAAATGCCAGTTGCCAAAATTTCCCACAAGAACATTGTACTGTAATCAGGTGTACACATACAAGTTTGCACATTAATATTCATTTAGACTTGGTGCTAATGTCTAGCAGAATATGGCTAAAGACTGCTAATGTCTTTGCCATATTCATATACACTCACAAACACAATAAATCTCTACATTTTATACTAAATGTAAGCTAAACTACAGGCTAAATTTGCACTAAGTGGTGTCCCAGACGATCGTATGGTCACTGTTTATTTCTTTAAGGTGCAGCGGTTAGATATGATAGCAAATAGCTAATGGTGTTAGTCTTCCATGTCACTGACTGATTGCTTATCTGCCTCAGGTATATGAATACGACTGAGGATTGTGGGTTCTGGGGTACATGGGGTAGCTAGGAGAAGGCAGGACTTTTATTAGCTCATCATTTAGTACCTGTCGTATCATTCCCACACATGTATATGTGTGTGTTAAGGCTATGAGACAAGTACTTTACAGATATGTAATCTACCCAGACTTATGTATCCTGATTCCTCTGATACAGAGTTTGCATGATGTATAACTAGTTTAGCTGCATTTAGGATATTATTGAGCCGTGAATTAGAAAAAAAAGTCATTCAGGTTTGCTTTGGCTGTTAGCAGGTCAAACAGTTCACTTGTCTATGAGCTCTAAAAATTATCATCACATTCTTGTTATCCTTGTTTTTGTGTTACACTCACTTTACCCATATCAGAATAGACATTTCTTCTCAAGCCCATGTGTTTTTCCATATTGAGCGTTTGGATTAATTTTTTAGGAAAACAACAGAAGGGCACGGTGTGGAGTGTGCTTGTAGATCTGAAAATACTGAAGAACCTGAGCTTGACTTAGGATAAATCCAAAGTCTTCTTTGTTTGCCTCGTTTTTAGGGGAAAAGTTGACAAAGGATTCATAGATGCCTGCATGTATGTAAAAGACCGCATGGAAGAGGTTTCATCACCAGATAAAGAAATGGTAAGAGTAGATTGAATCAAATCTATAACTGTCTTGGCTGCAAAGTTATGCACTTTTCTGACCTCTGCTTCAGAGTTCCAGTTGCATTCCACAACAGAAATAAAAACTGATAATTTTGTTTCAAAATATCAACTCTCTATCAACTCTCAATTGCCTCAGATGCTTTTTAAAATTTCACTGTATTATCTCTCCTCCATTTCCCTTCAGCGCCAAGTATTAGTGGTGCTCTACCAGGAGTGGTTCAGAGTTTCCAGTCAGAAAGACTCGCAGGCAGACACCGTTAGATTATACCTGCGACAAGTGGGATTGACCACCCCCACTCTCCTGCCATATGTTGTTAACTTG
This sequence comes from Kiunga ballochi, assembly GCA_037177335.1. NCBI lineage: Eukaryota > Metazoa > Chordata > Actinopteri > Atheriniformes > Pseudomugilidae > Kiunga > Kiunga ballochi. The sequence goes on from JBAMIG010000015.1 coordinate 7,217,552, forward strand.
ACAGATGGCAATGGAAATATGGCTCTCCACTACTGTGTGTCTCACTCTAACTTTCCTGTGGTAAAACTGCTGCTAGATACAGGTAATAAGCAAAGACACATTCAGCTACAGTGACAACTGAATATAAAGCAGATTAATATTTATCCTGGAACAGATTGTTCACTAATTCACTCCTCGTGCTTGTGTCCAGGTTTATGTGAAACAGACAATGTGAATAAAGCGGGCTATACTCCAGTGATGCTGGCTGCGCTCACGGCGGCTGAGAGTCCTGATGATCTGGAGGTGGCACAGCAGCTGCTGAAGCTGGGGGATGTAAATGCTCGATCCAGACAGGTAGTAATACTTAGCAGGTTAGGCTTAAAATGAAATATGGATTGCCCCAATTTCACTGAATGTGAAATAATCTGCCGGGTTGTGTAAGAGGTCTTATTATTGTAAAGCATGCTGTATTTTAGTGGCAGCAAGTCTAGAGATTAAATAAGTCCTCCAGGAAAATCTGGGGTAATTAAAAAGATGTTTATTTCATCGTGAGTTACTTTGCAGGAATAGATGCAGTACTCTGTTTTCTTCAGCTGAAAAAAAAAAGAGTTTTGAAAGAATTTATAAAGAAGAAAAAAACAAAGCAAATATTTAACTTTGATGGTTTTTCTGTTTAGCTTGAAGGATTATGTGCAAGTTGATATTAACAATTCCTTCTGCATTCGTTAGTTTACATTCTGTATGAAATCTTTGTTTCTAGATTAATAATAGATGTGTGACGCTCACACATGCCCCAAAGTCAGCAGCCAAAGCCCATCATTGGGAATATATTTAAGTAACATTTTGGGAAATTTTCGATTAATTACATCAGGCAGCTAGTCTGGGAACGCCTCGGGTTCCCCCCGATGAGCGGGCAAAATGTGGCTGAGGAGAGGGACTTCCCTCTATAGGCTGTTGCCCCCACAACCCGACTTCAGATAAGCAGTGAAAAATAGATGGATGAATGGATATTTTGGGAAATGTATTTACAGATAAATACAACCCTTTTTTTTATATCTAAAAAAAAAGCCATAAGAACTTATGGAGTAGTTGTTTTTTTAAGTCTGTTGGATAAGAACAGGTATGTCTGTAAAGGCACACAAGACTGAGCCTTATATTGTGTTTGTGGAAGTATATAGCGAAGGAGATTCCTGAGTATTTCAGAATTTCTGTTAAAAAATCTTTAATGCAGATCTGAGTTTTCTTTCCACCAAATAACAGTCTGGCAGATTTTACTGAAAAGGTCTAAATAAAACTCCTACATACTAAGAGCTAAGTGTGTGATGGCTAGTAAGGCCAGTAACAATTTAGATATTAGTTTTAAAAAAAACTCATTTGCTGTCAGATTTTAACCACAAGTGGGTTTAACTGACTCAAGTGGGTTTTAACTCCAGCTCTCACTCGAGCGATTCGCAGCCGAATGTGAAGCGGCCGGGATGAGGATCAGCACCTCCAAATCTGAGAC
>JBAMIG010000015.1:7235969-7254683 GCA_037177335.1 Kiunga ballochi
AAGGTGGGGCGAGGGAAGAACGGCCCGGGGGGAAGGGAAAGAAGGGGGAGGTTGGAAAAAAGACCCCCTCCACCTCTCCCACCCCCCCCCCCCCCCCCCCCCCCCCCCACATCCATCCCCACCCCAACCCTGCATATCCTCCCGCTGACACACAACATTGAGAATGAAAAAAAAAAGAGAAAAAGTATACAGGAGCACATAACAAGGCACCAATAAATTAAAATGATCCCCTCTTTATAAAAAAAAGGAAAGAAATGTAACAGAATTAAATACAGTGTGAACTCTACAGTCTGCAATGCTGTTAAAACGCTAAAATAAAACAGTGAAAACAAACGGAACAGACAGGAGAAAAAAGTAAAAACACTTTGGCAGATTATTAATTTTTAGTTACAATCAAGTAGTAAAGAAACCAGTGCTCTTGTGTACAAATAAATTCATAATATAGTCTACACTCCTTTTTACCCCAGCAGCTTATGTACATCTTTTTTTTCCTGTTTTTCTTTTTTTTTACAGATACATTTAAAACATTATCAAAAAGTGTTTTTGCTGTATGAAAACGAATTATTTACATGTCATGATTCAAACCCATTGGACTACCACCGTCCCCCCCCCTTTATTACCTCACCTACTAAGAATGTTATTTCTTTACACAGTGCAGAAGGCTTCTCAAAAAGTTTTGTGCAACAAACAGCATAAAAAATGCCTGTGGTGTGGCTGAGGAATAGACAGAGCCCCAAATGTTTTTTTTTCTTCCTTTTTTGTTAGTTTTTTCCTTGCAGGCAACGACACATCAGCAATATTTTGAGAAAATGCAGATGCACAGATTTGTAAAAACTGGAGAATTTTTTTTCCTTCCCTTGCAGTGGATTTTATCCAAGTTTAATGATCAATTAATGTGTCCATACTGGCATTTATCAAAATGCTGTCCCCATATATGATCAAATATACAAAAAACTTCCTGTTCAAAGTCGTTATCGTGGAGTATCTTCATTTCACACTGGCTGGGAGGAAACACATTGCTATTCAAGTATTCAAACATTAAATTAATCAAATATGAAAGTGGGAAGGTTTAACAAGTAGAGCAATAACTACAAATGATTTGCAGATTCACAGTACCACCCCCCCCCCCCACCTCCCTCCCAAATAAAAAAATAAAATGAAACTATATAAAATCACACCTAAAGAAAGAAACTTTGATCAAGGAAAGTCACTGGGTCAACAGGAGATAAAGGTCCACCAACTAGAGTCATGGACGTTTGCATTCACAGTCTGATAGTGTACTTGGAAGGAGAGGCTGCTTCTCCTGGCTGTGCGGGATCTTTGTCAGCCAGCTGGTTCACATTTCCAGCTCCGAGGGGTTTCCTTGTTATTTTTGGGGCTTCCGTGTTATTTCCTCCAGTGTTTTCACGCTTCCAGTGTCTGCTTATCAAAAGACTGAGAGCCCTTGCCGAAGGAATGATGGCTGAGATGAGATGGAAGGGCCAGAGGGTGAGCGTACACAGAGACAACAATACTGACTTGGCTTTCTAAAAGCTAGAAATTCAGTAGTATGATAATCACAGAAGGACTTGAAACATCACCGCTGGCATTACATGTGATATAACAACATGAGGAGGTGAGGTGGTGGAGCGATGTGAGTGATGTTAGAAAGTATTCTGGTAAGAGCAGCTGGGAGCATACTCTGCTCTGAGACAGGACTATTTAAGATTGGAAGGAAGGAGCACAAATCAGGAACAGTGTTAATTCTGCCACAGTTAGGAGGATTGTTAGAACTCAGTGTGAGCCGATGGTATGCATCAATAAAAAGTGTGTGAGGAAGAAATGAACTTGACTTATATTATTAGTGAGGTATATGATGCAGTAGTTAGTTGAGGATTAAAGACACGTTAGACTTTATAAAAGGAGGTAAATATTTAGATACATAATTCAAAATGAACCGGGCACAATTAGTGGTGCATTTAAAAATAAAAACAATTGTAATTTTAGTAAACGTTTTGTATGCTACAAGCTTTATAAAAAATAAAAAAAACGTTTGCAGTGCCCATCTGCAGCTCTGCCACAAAAACATGAATTGACTTCGGTGGGATAGTTTCATCATAATTTTAACCATATACTCATACTCCTAACCAAACTGGTTTTTATATCTGGAACATAATTACAGGTTAGATTCAGTATGGTAACTGTTTTCAGCTTGGTGTAAAATCCATGTGGCTTTGTACATCCACTACCTACCCCGACCATCTGCCTGTCACCCTATGCAGAGCAGCACATGAATGTTTTTGCCTTATTGACTAAAAAATGTCACATCTTGAATGAACCCAGCAGTTTTAATTAGCTAGAAAAGTAAAAAAAAAAGAAAAAAGAAAAAAGGTTTAGTACTTTATAGGTGTTGTACACACCAATAACCAAACCTGGTGTACTGTAACAACATAACAGCTATATTAAAGTAAATGGAAATCTAAAGATGAACTAGTGCAACCAACCCAGCATGAGGCTGAGCTTTCAAACTGATCCTTACAAACTAGACAAATTATAACTTAAACTACAAATAACCCAGTTCGAGTCTGCTGCACGGTTGTTCCTGTAAAAATGAACCAACTGTGAAGCAGGTTTATAGAAAGCAAAAGGTCACATCATGCCCTTTATTATAACTACTTGATAAAATGAATGATGAAAGCCCCAGTCTGGACTTTCTTGGTGTCCTTCAGTTTAGGCGGCTCCTTTGGAGGTGACCACAAAGTGGACCAGCCAATCTGTCTTCACACTGTAACCATAATAACTTTCCTACAATGTCACGCTCAGGCACCTAAATAAATAAGCAATTTATTCTCCTAACTGCAAACCCTCAGCATGGAACTCCATTCGACCCGAGGCAAACATGGGCTGAAGGAAGTGTAGGGTGTAAAGCTGACTCAGCTCAGGGTTTAATTGAACTGCCTGCAGTTTATTCATTCTTAACTCACAAAAATGTCTGATATGTGGCATCTGTCTTCTGATATTCCTGATATTTTTAAATATAAAACTGGGAATATATGATCAAGTCATCATCATGTCACTATTCCCCCAAAGTAACTGCAATTATTATCAAAATGCAGCTGCAATTGTCGTTGTATATACACACACACACACACATATATATATATATATATATATATATATATGTGCGCACTGCAGGGGGCCACCATACTGCATAAACGCATGCTGATGTGATGTCTTCCCCACTATGTAGATGTCTGATTTTGCTTTACATAAGCAAGGTCAAAATGGAAACAGAGGGTTGTCTGTTGTGTTCACTTAGCCTTATCTGGACAGACGTACGAAAGCACATTAATAGAGAAGACAACAATACACCTTCCTAACATGCCTGGGCCTTCTGGATGTGCAAAAGTGAGGTGGGCGGGTGTCATACTTCTACAGAGTGAAAGTCAGTAGATATCCTTATTATTCATTCATATATTTCCTATCCTACCTAATCAGATTCATGGTAGCTGTGACAGCAATTAACAGACGAGAAGCAGGGCCTACACTGAACAGGCTGCCAGCAGTAGATATCCATTATAATGAATTATCCACCATTTATTTCCCAGGACAGTATAAATGTTGTCTTTCCCTGCTAGGTGTTTTCCTGATCTTTCTTTTAACCATCTTTTTATTTGAGTCTAAAACCTTCATTATTCCAAGAATGCAGACTTGTGATTCAGTGGGAAGACTATTTTTTTTCTCCTTTTTTTGGCAAATTTGCCCATTTTAGTTAAAGAAAAACTGATAATAAGCCCTGCAAAATCACTTCTTAATTGAACATATGTAAAGTGCAATGTTTGCTCTGACCTGCTACATTACAATGGAAGACAAGTGTTCAATGTTAGGCATGACAATAAAAAATCTTTTCATATGCAAAACATTGTTAGGATGCTTAACGCTTTAAAATGCTAAATTCTTTTAATGATTTTCAGAAAAACAGAGTTGTTGATATGCAATGGCTTTTTGTCATTCTGCGACAGCCTCCAGGAATCCACTACTGGAACGCGATATGAGTAATTATTACAATATTCAGTGGGCATAAATTCCATCTGATTCAATGGGTTGGAAGCATGTCTCGGACAAGCCAATGGAAGATCGACTCTTTAAGCTGGCTCACACATTTCCTCTCTATCCAGCTTTGAAATCAAATCAGTTCTGGGCTCAGTCAACCCTGGCCTATTACTCATCTGCTCACACAAAACAGGGCCACTCGAAACCACAGTGAACCTTTGGTGACAGCAGAAAGCGATTCCTTCCCAATGCCTGCTGTTTTTCCGCATCATCTCATACAGCTACTATGATGGGGGAGGGGGGAGATGGAGAGGTTGTAATGCCATAAAACGAAAGGGAAAACGAGTGCCGTGAAGTCACTAAAACAGGGTCACTGTTCTACACTAATAAATCTGTTATGTAGCAGCTTTATGATCAACAAGTCATGTCAAATCGAGGGAATCGGATCAGATAGGAGCTGCTTAGTCAAAATCTGTTATAGTTTTCACTTCTGTGATTTCGATGCCAACATATTTTGAAGCTACTTAATTTTTTTAAAAATTCAAACACTGACGGTTTAAATGAAGACAACAGCAGCTGACGTGTTTTATCCCGAGCAGACTGTACCGCATGTTTTGTTCTAAATGCTTACAATAAGCTACAATATCAATACCTCAAACAGTCAGTATTTTAGAATTTAAAAGATTATTTGAAGACTGAGTACAGAGCACCTTCCTCTAAGGCCTGCTGACATTAACATAAAAAGTCAGAGATATGAATGGGACTCATTACATCCAGTCGAGTTAGGATGTTCTGTGTAGCTCTGATATCAGGTTACAGGATTACACATAGACCAGAGCTTTTTTAGTCCTGCTGTTTTTTTAAAAATATTTTTTTACCTCAAGGCATGACACACTAGTGGGACAAATCCCCTGTTCTCCACCAAAACAAAAAAAAAAAAGAATATCCTTCCCTCACTCTGTCACCCCCAAATCACCTCCATTCGTGCAAGCCGTTTTTTCTCTTTTCTCCTTGGCTATATTTAGCCTCATAGTATATTAGGGGGAGACTCTGGGGGGAGAGGCTAGGTGTGGAAAAAATGTCTCATTCAAAACTATATTAATTCAGCTTTCATTATAAAGGAAACAAAGAAACACAGCACCCTCGCTGACTACCTTGCTGCAAAGCATGGTTTTGCTATCTTTATCAAACCTGCCTTTAGTAATGCGCAGAGCAGTTAATTATATATCCAACATATAAATAAATAGTCAAAACATGTGGCATTAAAATCCTTCACAATCTTTTTTTTTACTTTTATGGTGGCCAGAAAGCCAGACAGCAAAATGAGGTTAGTTGAATTAAATTATTGAGCAGCAAATAATACACCACTACTGTAAACAAGAGGCAGAGGGAAGAGAGGAGTGGAGCAGAAGGCTACTAAACTAACATTAACAGAAGTATAAGTGGCTAGTAATGGTAGTCGTGTTACTTCAATGGTAAACGAAGGTGAACAAATGTCATTTTTTATGATCTATGTGTCATTCTTGCTCCTTAAAAGGGGGATGCAAAATGAAGACTCCATCTCATTCTCCTCTCCGTTGTACTGGCCTCATTGTAGTGGTGGAGAGACTGGTGAGAGGAGGGGCCGGGAATGGACTGGATGGGGTAGGCAGCATGCCCCATCAGGGGTAGCCATCATCCTCCAGACTGAGAGCCACACGCTGCAAACAGCAGATAAAAACATGGTTACCACAGTGGGCGAGTGAGGAGGAGAGACAGAGCAGGAGGTGGGGAAAAATAAGAGCGACACAAAGAGACCCCCAAAAAACAGCAGGTTAAAATTTTCTGCTTTTTTTCATCTCAAAATCCTTTCCCCTGTACTTTCCTTGACCTTTACTAATTTTCTGCCTCTAGCTTCCTCTCGTGGGCTTTCCCTCCTTCTTTGGCTCTTCATGACGGGAAAGAAGGGGAGAAATGTGGGATGCTTGCTTATGACTACAAATGTCTAGCCAACATAAGAACAACCTTGGTTGCCTCCACAAAGGGTAAGTGAAGTTAAGGAGAGCAGGAAAGAGAACAAGTATAATAGTAAAAGAGATTAAAGGAGATTTGTACAGATGTATATAACAAAATGAGATGCCAAAAAGAAAAAAAAAATAAGAGTCCCCTCTCTCCTTCTCCTCAGTGAAGGCAGCTGTTACTTTGACCTTGAATCCTAGTCGTGCACCGATTTCATGTCTATGCATATGTGTGTACTTCTAACCTACCGTGCCAACAATATCTCAGAATTATTGGCCACACACACAAACACACCCTCTACGGAGTATCACAAAGAAATCTGTGTTACCATGCCAACCGATCAAAGCACAAGCTTCCCATCCCCCTTCAAATAATCCTATTTGGCTGCCCTTCCCAGTTTCTTCTCTAAGACACCCCCCTCCCCCCAACTAAAATAAATAAATGAATAAATAAATAAACAATAAATAAATATTATGCATGTTCGGAATTTAAGTGAACATGCATAAGTGACACGGTCTCCAAAATTCCTCTAAATGCAAATGCATCTGTGTCAGTGGGAAATCAACAGGGTAGTGTGGAAGTTGTGATTCACGGCGACGACAACTGCATTCGAGACGTTTGGGACAATATTGGATTTTAGTTTGTCCTCGGTCCTGATTTGTGCTCCCTCGTTATATTTGGCGCGCCTTTTGAACTAAAAATGATTAAAAGAATAAAAGAGCAGAGTGGAAAGTGGAAGCAGTCGTGTACTCTGCTGCTCTTAAAGCCAGCTTTCATAGTGCCTGCAAAGCTGACCCCCTTCTCCTTGAAAGAACCTCAAAACTTCATTTTTAAAACTGAATCATTTTTGCTCTAGTAGGTGGTAATTTATCCAGCCTTATGTTATCACTTTGAACAGTAAAACTATTTCTTTCTTACAAGCATGCTACTTTGTGGCACAGGTTTAGCTTTCAGGTGACAAACTTTTAAAATGAGACCTTTTGATTCAGGTGCTTCTATGATGCTTTGATTAAAGGAGTTTTAACACTTTAACGATCTGAAACACTAACACAACGTACAAGGAAATGGGATGGCGTGTTCTTAAACAAGATCTCTGTTTATAAATGTTTGTCCTGGCAGAAAATGAAAATGAATGTGAATGCAATGTAAACACGAGTGAAAGGTTGTACATGATTGGTGCTCTTAGCGATTACTGCAAAAATGATATGTGCACATGTGGATGTGTGCGTGTGCAAGCCTGCTCCTTCTTTCCACCAGGCTGAACTACAACTTCACATCTTCAATTATATTTAAAACTCATCCATATGCTCCTCTTTTATTTGCCACTGGAGAGCATTGGTGCCCCTGAGTACCAGTGAGAGTTGCTGTCTGTGATGCCACCCCCCAGGGGGAGCGCAATGAAGGGTTGACTGTGGCTGCCACTCACTGCTGGGTAAACATGGCCGATGGACTCGCTGTGACGGCCAATGTGGATTTCGTCGTCGTCGTCCTCGGTGGTTTTGCGGTAAACAGGGTTGTCGAAGTTCATGCTCTTGGTATTCCTGCGTCGCCAGTTGCGCCAAACCAGGTATCCACCAGTGCACAGCAATCCGATGACCACTGTGGCAAGGATAGGGACTGCATGTGTTTAACACACACACAACAACAACACACGGCGGGAGCGTTAACACAGCCCAGGGGACACGGAGCGGCGCTCAAAGCACATACACACTCACACAAAAACTTCCTGCATACTGTCTTTTATCATTTGAAGACTTAATGTTTTCTGTTATTAACTGTCCAATCTGTTTGTATGAGGGATAAAAAGGAGCAAAGCAAGTTAAAACACTTTGCAACAGTGCAAAATTTGTTATATAAAAAAAGCCTCTTTCAAAATAATAAATTCCCTGTGATCTGTCAGAATCATCCTATGTGTACCCCTAAAAAAGAAACTGTATTTTAATTATTAGAAAAAACAGACAAAAAAACAACAAAAAAACTCTAAGTCTCCATACTAATAATTTCTTATTCCAGTGCATTACCTTTCATTCTCCCAAAATGATCAAAATCCCATTTATACACTATTGCACAAGCACAATTCTCAATAATGATTACATGCATTCATTATGAAACGTACAATAAACTCCAGACAAACACACAATGTATACAAAGCACACTAGTTAGATTTTGCAGCCTTCCTGACCTTAAACCAACAATTTTGCTCTTGTTTTTGAATTAAAGCTTATTAAAGTTGTTAAACTGCCATCTCCATATTCCTCTAATGCTCTTTTTAGGCAGTGATTTAAAATTTTGGACTTGTCTTGAATGAAAAATGAAACACTATCTGCCAACAGCCTGGTTGTATGTAGCTGGATGTGGTTATGAGAAAAGGGAGAAAAATGGCTGGAGGGTTTTAGATAGCCATAGTCTCTCTTCTCTCATTAACATAACATTAGAGCCTCAGTGCCCTGTGGAAGCAGTGTTTGCACTTGGTGCATGTATGAGAGTGTGTATGTAGTGTGTGCGTGTGGTAGGACCAACAGCCAAATCAGCAGTGTGTCAAGAAGGATAGATAAAACAAGTGTCTGTGGTTATGTCTACGTTTAGAAAGATGTGTTGTCATCCCTTCCAGAAGCCTCATCCAATTGGATTTTTATTGTAAAGACTATTGAAGTCCCAGCATGACTACGCTGGAAACCCCAGATCTGCCTTTTTCTTTTCTCATGGCAGAACAAAAAAAAAAAATCTGCTTTTGTTTCATTAAGAATATTTCTCTACAATAAGAGAGCAGCATAACAGTTTGACTTTGACTAAATACTTATAATCACATTTAGGCTGCTTCCCCTTATGGAGCTGTGGGTGGTGCTTAGCTGGATGTGGGCAGAAAACTGTGGTGCACAAATCCAGCCCTTGTGGACCTCCAACAATAATTAATGTTTTAAAGCTGCCAAAAGTGCAAAATGGGGGATTTGTGGCAGCAATAAATGGCAGAAGGACAGAATAAAGGATGAGGTTGAAAGGGTTAACAATCCCAAGAGTTGTTTTTAATGAGCTGATATCTCAACTGTGGAGATTAAAGGAGAAAAAATAGCTTTACAATAGTTCAGAGCTCCCATGATTTATAAAACTATTTAATATTAAGGATGAAAGAGATCTCAATTAGTAGCATGTGCTGCAGCTAAAAGGTCATTTGCACATTCAGCTGAATTCTCAGACAAGTTGAGCATGACAGTATTAAATATTTCCATAAAATGTGATTTTCATTTGAATAAGAGCTAATAGAAAAGATTAACTTCATTAAGATTATTTGATTGAAGGAAATGTGTCTACAGTTTGTAGTGCGTATGTGCAAGTGGTGGATTTATGCTAAATTTTATATATACAAACCATAAGAATTTGCAATTAGTTGCAAAAAAATCACAATTTATTGTTCCTAATCTTCCACTCGGTCAGAAAAATAGGTCAAAACACAAGACTGATTGCAGTACCAGCTAAATATATGTTCACAGCTGGAGTATAAAGTCAGTGTTACAATATTTCATCAAGTGTGATAACAAAATATGACTTCAATTTCCAATTTATTCAAATCTCATTATTAATGGCATAATGTGCACATTACAGTAGACTGACCATTCCCTGAGTGACAAGTTCTCCTCATAATGGCTTTTTTTTCCAGCTGTGAGGACGTCGCTACATTAAATCATGGTTCATTATATTTTTTTAATTGTTAAAATATTGTTTAGTACTGAAACCTTAAAGCCGAGCTTGATTTAGTTAAGCAGATGGGAAATATAAAGCCTGAAAGAATCTAACACATGCATGCAAAGACAAAAACTTTAATATAGCATAAGATAAGACACAGAAAAACCACACACATAAACACACACAAACATAATGTGCAGGATTTTAGAGATGAGCAGAGATGGAGGAGCAAGGAGGGAGAAGCAGGCAAGCCAAAAGCAAAGACAACACAGTGGGACGGTTTAGGCTACTTACCGATTGGAATGACTATCCCCAACACCGCTACTGTGATGTTGTTACCTATGAGATAGTGATCACTCGCAGCTGAGATGAACCAATAGGAGAGAAACAAACAAAACAAATCGAAATAAGCATGAATTTTTGCTCCACACTATCCCCCTCCCAAAATGGCCCGTGAGGGACAAATAGAAGTATGCTGGAACAGAAGGGCATCACGCTGGAAAAGCTGATTTGCATAATATAAAGATGAAATCCATCTGACTTTTTTCTCTTTTTTTAACAGCATGTGTAAATGAGATGTGGATGAATCGTACCAAGAAGCCCTAAAAATGCAATGAGATGCTTTGTAATAACGAAAGAATGCAAATACAATATCAGAAAGATATGCATCAGAATTTTTATGAATATAATTCAAAAACATATTTGGATTTGGGAAGCAACAAGCACGTCACATCAGGTTTAACTTATGCTGAAAGACTATGGTTGACCTTCAGGATTACCATCCCCTATCTTAAGTCATTCTTTTTCTGCCGCATCTTTTCACTTTGTTCCACAAAGCAAGGCAGGATCACTTTATTCCTCACAAGCTCTGAATCTCATATCCCCTTGAACTCTCACCCCAACAGGTCAGTGTGGAGCTTTGGCATTAACTCTGCTCCCAGCCCTCCTGTTAGCAGCAGGCTAGTTACTGGCCAAAGTGTGATCAGATGGCTCAAATGAAGTCTACAGAGAAAGATTAACAAAAGCGGTCTCAGTGCTGGCTCTGCATACTGACCGGCTCATCCGGAAAAAGACTGTGAAGTTCTATGCATGGCAAAAAAAGGCACAGATGGCATGGGATGAATAAGATGCACAATATTTCTGCAGAAAAGCAATCATATATATAAAAGAAGCTCACACACAAACACAAAAACAATGCATTGGAGAAAGAATCATATAGGATGTTGTAACTTCAACTTACAAATTCAGTGTCAGCAGAAGTGATTTTATCTTTCTCTTCAAGTATGAGTGACATCTAATGAGCACAAAAACACTAAAGGGCAGATTAATAAAATCTTATTTAAGAAACTGTTCTTAAAAAAGATCAGTCCTTAGAGAATGAAGGAGAGGGAGTCTCAGTTTCATTAAGATTATTATTGCTGGAGGGATTTTACTTCAAAAAGTTTAATTTATGAGTCTGCACAAACCATCCCCAGTTAGATATACTTATATTTGACTCTAAATGAGTATACCTGAAAAACAGTAAACAATAATAAGAGGTGTAAAATATTACACTGCATATTGATACCTGGGATATGAACACTTTCATTAAATGAGTCTCTGTAGCTAAAATTTACAGCTTTATTAAAAAAAACTGTATGTTAAGGCATGTGTGGTTAATTATGACAAGAGAGATATCTTTAAGGTGTAATGAATGTCAAAAGACAGGGTAAAAATAATATGGAAAAAATTCAAAGGGCATAGATGGTTTGTAACTTTAGGTATCGGCTGTTTATTCTTCACAGAACCTCCCCGTTTCTTCCTTGTTCTCATAACACTAAACCCACCGCCACACAACAGCTGATGTCGACAAACTCGACAGAGTGCACCGAGTTGAAAATTGTAACACATGGCCCGTGGGTTTGCAGACACGTCTTGTTCATGCCCTATTTTCCCTTGCTCGCCTGCTCCACCTCTCATTTGTACAGTTTGTGGCACACTGAGGAAGCTGACAACTTCAGAGAGCAGAGAAGACACGTGCTCGCTTCTGAATAACTCAGAGAAACCCAGAATCCAGTGGAGCAGGAATTCTTTGGAGTTCCCAGCAAATCTCTTTTACTCTCCCCTTGTTTTCATCCCATAAAAACTCTTCTGTAGTATATATATATATATATATATATATATATATATACCAGTCAGAACTTAGACATATTTTCCCATTGGATTAAATGGGAAAGTGTGTATTTCTATCTTTGAATGAGGTAAATACTACCTGATATAAACAATCATGATATATTACACCATGTCATTATCAAGCAAAAGCATGGCCCAAACACAAAAGCCGTGAGTGGAAATGAAGGGCTAATGAACAGTCAGCTGCTGCTAATCACATGCATTTGATTAATTAAATCCCAGTAAGTGGGATCCTCTCTATAAAAGCAGATATTCTCATAGTTTGGAAACATTCAGGTGTGTGGCAACATGCTATTAAGCAGGACAGACATCTGTATGATCATTGCGGTGCAACTGTTGGTGCCCGTAAAACTCAGAAGCCTCACAAAACCTTGACCAACCAATCTGGAGTCCATCATTCTATGGAGAGAACAATTAGTGCAGCACTTTCAAGACATGATAAATCATCCCAGGAGAAGATGAGCAAGTTCAGCCCAGCTCAGTCAGTGCAATACCGAGAACTGTTCAGACTGACAGAGCTACATGTCAGACTCTACAGGTAATACTTCCGCAACTCCCTTCTCCAAATCTATGCAACAAAGGACACTGATAGATAATATAGCCCTAATAAAGCAGGAGATGTTTACTATGAAGAAATTAGATGGATTTGCAGTTTGAAAGTTAGCAAAAGCTCGTGTGGATGTATCTATGTAACAATAACAAGGTTGTATTAATACACAACAAAGAAAACAAGGGGGCGGGTTATATTGAGTGATGTGCACGGTGGTTTGTTAAGTTTGCTTTGTGGGTCTATTGACTTTGCTTGTCTACTTTCTAATGCATTTTAAAGCGTTGCTTTGTAAAACAGTGATGCTGTCGTTATAGTCGGCTGTCAGTGTTTGTAAAAGCTGTATTCTTTTTTTCTATGAGCTTTTACTAGAGCTCATAGAAAAAAATAAATAACTTCTGAGTTATTTAGAAGCAAGCTTCTGGTCTCTGAATAGAGAGGGAAAGAAGAAGAGTGTTAGAGGCTGTCAGAAAGTCAGGATGAATGATAAGAGGAGGTTGTGGAAAAAAGAAGCAGTTTGTCATCTGTTAACTTTGACACCTCTGTTTTGATGTTAATCACAAGGGATAAAGATTATGAATATAGAGATTTAATAATGTGTGTGTTCACGTATAAGAAAAAAGAAGAAAGAAAGAGGATGCTCAGTAGGTAGACAGATGGCTAGAAGAAGAAATGAAGGGGAAGAAACAGCAGAGCAGGGACGGCAGCTGATGTAAGTATTAGTTTTCAGCTCCCTGCTGCGTTAATGGCAGTTGGTGATGCTCGATGGGGATTACAACCACTTCACATCACACACTTATATGAACAACCCCACAGACCATGATACATACCTCTGTGAGAGAGGTTGGCGTTAGTCTCTCTTTGAATGCTGTTGGGGGCCATTGGGCCTGGTAGAGGGGGATGTGGGGATGTAGATGTTTGGATGGTGCTGCTGACACTCGCTGTTTCCTTGCTTGTGGTGTCAGTAGTCCGAGGGTGCTCTGTACTCCTGGAACTTCTGGAGGTCTGAGGAAGCGCGGGTGTTGTATATTGCCTTGTTGTATGCCGTGGTATGGTAGCAGCAGAGGTTATGGTTCTTGTGGTAGTGGTCGCAGTAGTCGTGCTGGTTGTTGTCGTGCTTGTTGTAGTAGTTGTGGTGGGGATTGTAGTGGTGGTGGGGTTTGTTGTTGTTGTGGTGGTGGTGGTCGGAGCAGTTGTTGTGGTTGTTCTGAGTCGGACTGCACAAAAAAAAGGATAAAACATATTACCACTGTTAAATTCTTTTATTTTTTAGTAAGAGTTTTGATGCAGCTAAGATTAAACTGATCATTTCCTTTCATGTCAGTATTGAATCTAATCAAAAAGCATCCCTGCTTATGTAATTTTGCTCCCAGGTAAAAGAAAACTTCAATGCAAGGGTTTATCCTATGAAAGTATTTCTTCTAGGTTGGGATACACAAAAATAAAGCAAGCAGTGGACAACACAAATGTGTTGACATTTTTATTTTGTTGCATAATAAGTGCACGCTCAGCAGAAATAGTTGGGTTACAATAGGAAAACCAGAGGCTCTCCACTGCAATGTATGTGCAAGCTCAATGCTCATGTTCCCTCTCTCTGAGAGACTTTGAACGGTGGCCCACATACATCATCATCATCATCATCATCACTTTCTCCTGTTTTTCTGTGTCAGCTCCTTTTTGCCTCACCTGCACAAACATGATGTGAGAACAGAGTGAGTCTATTAAAGGATAACAACTTTACAAATACTGTGACTCTATCGAGGCAGTGGACTGTGCTGAGCGCTGGAATAAGGTCAGCCAAATAATAGAGGTCTATCGGGGATGCAGGCAGAACCACTTCTTCAGCAACTGTAAAAGACAACAATTGTTCCATATCTCTGATGGAACTTTGCACTGAAATTAAAGCAATTAATGCAACTAGATGTGAGTGTTGCACTGCTCACGTTGGTGCATACTGGATTTGTATGAAATCTGAAAGATTTGCTGGGCAAAATGAATGCATATTAATGCACAGGCTTCACTGTATATAATTCTCAACAAGCAGGAATTTTTGGTGAGGATGGAGGAGCAGAATGGCCTATACATTAAAGATGGCGAGAAAAACCAAAAATGTTCAGTTCCTATTCAACCCTTCAGCCTTTGACATCGTTGTAAGTATTCCCTTTAACTATTCATGAACAGTATTAGAGCGGAATCCTCTAAATACTGAACCATGAAGAGCTGAATATTTATTCACAGATTATGCATAAATACTTGATGGTGATGTTGACCATGTTCACACAGTGAAACTCTTATGCAGCATAATGCCTGAATCGTTTGGCAGTCGATTGTGTTATTGAGATTATAGCAGGATTGCATTAGCCTGTAGGTTTCCTTTAGTCAGGCGTGCATCTGAAGATTGTGTTACATCAGCGCAGTGTGAGCGACTTACCTACTGCACAGCGCCTCATATCTGGTCCCAGCTCCATGCCGTCAGGACATGCACAGGTGTACTTAGGGGAGTGGTCTGTGATCTGAGGGGCCTTCAGGCAGAGGTACTCGCAGCCACCATTGGGCAAAGTGCCCATATTACAGGTGTCAGGGCCTTGGGAAGCACATGGACAAATAAAAGAAGTTTTAGTTATTTTATTTGTTTATATGTCCATAATCATCATTCAAAAACAAATCTACATTCAATTTGTGACCTTTCAGTTTGCAATGTCCAAATGTTTAGTGGATTCCCCATACGTCAGAAGTACAGTAAATGAAAGTTTGGGATGAGCACAACATTAGACAGAACATGCACAACTTAAACAGGTAAAAAAATACAAAAAGAAATCCATTTTTAAAATATAAAGTCAGAATACATGAGCCTGATGAAGAAGCTCTTGTAGATGACATACACAGTAACTAATCAGCACACCGTCAAATACCATGAATCTGATTGGGATCTACTGTCATTATGTTTCATGGCCTATTTTCAAGCATATTTTAGAGCTACATATAATATTGCTGAGGTTACAAAAGTTTCTAATTTGAAATTCTACAAACAGATAAAATATTTAGTCTCTTAACTCCAGATGCAGCTTAATGGCAAAATATTGCTCTTCATACCTTGCAAGGAAGCAGCAGAATTAGGTCAGATTGCAGTCAAATCTACCCTCTGATATGCTATGTGGTTTATAAAGCAGCACATTTTGAAGCCATCAGGACATTTGTCAGTCACAACACCCAGGAATATATAAATAAAGACAGATACATTTATATTTTATACACAGAATCTCTGCATACTGTATGTGGGGGCAGTTTGCCAGAGACAAGCTCAATGCTTCAACCATCCACACTGCTTATCTTGGGGCATGTGCCGTGCAGGGCAGCCCAGACATGCCTCTCCATGGCTGCTTCTTCTGGTGCTTGTCTGGAGGTATCATGAGGTGTTACTGAGCCAACCGAGATATGTAGTTCCTCTAGTGCATCCTGGGTCTTCTTGGGGTATCTGTCTAGACAGGACATGCCTGGAACACCTCATCAGGTAGATGTCCAGGAGGTCTCCTAGCCAGATGCAAGAGCTACTGGATCTGGCTCCTCTCAATGCAAAGGAGCAGCAGCTCTACTCTAAGTCCTGCCAGGTGACTGAGCTCTCACCATATCTCCAAAGAAGAACTTATCCACCTTGTGGAGAAAACTAATTCAGTTCCGTTTTATGTCATTTTCATTTGGTTGCTACCCACAGCTCGTGATCAGAGGTGCAGGTAGGAATGTAAAGTAGTTGGTAAATTAGTGGTTACATTTTGGCTCAGCTCCCTTTTCACCATAACAGACTGATACAGACTGCTTCACAGATCTGCCTGTCAATCTCCCGTTTTCTTGTTCCTTCACAAACAAAACTTCAAGACGCTCCTTGAAAGGGAAGGACCTCATTCCCAGCCTGGAAAAAACAGTCCACCCCTTTCCGGAACATGGACTCGAATTTGGAGGTGCTGGTTTTCATTCCAAAAGCTTGATGCTTGGTTGTGAATAGTTCTAACCAGACAGTGTCTCTGGCCTGACAGACCAAGGTAGTGGTCCCCCTCTTCAAGTAGGGGGACTGGAGGGTATACTCTGACTACAGGGGGATCATACTTCCTGGAAAAGCCTATTCTGTAGAGGTAGATATATCATGGATTGAGGAGGAGAAGGGTTGTTTTCATTATGGTTGTAGAATTGTGGACAAGCTCTGCATCCTCTGTGGGGTTTTTGAGTGGGGACATGGGAGTCCACCCAACCAGTCTACATCTGCTTTACGGACTTGGGAGACCATGTCCCACAGGGACTCCTGAGAGAGGTGCTCCAAGAGTATGTCTCTGCGACAATGAGATGATGTGGTTCCATTGGCTTCCTCAGGCTTTTGATTTCCATCTCTTAGTGGAGCAATTCAGTTTGGAAGCAGTAAGGAAAAAAGAAAATTCATCCACGAGAATGAAACAGACGATTAAGTAGCCAAATGGTCCAGCTGGGTCATGTCATGCCTTTGTTGGCATTGTGGGGGAAACATGCTTAATTCTGTGATATCTTTTTAAGCAGTCATAGATATATTAATGAGAGAATGCAATTAGCTTCAAACTGGCACACAGGTTGGTTTGAGCAAAGAGGGAGGAGAGAAAACACAGGCATGCAAACAATTTGCTGGCTCACATTACCAAACACACTACATTACATACTGCAGCAGCATAACAAGCAACCCCACACACTTTGGCAAAGCACCAACCATGGCAAAAATAATGAACACATCAGAATGTTTCAGTTCTTTTGTATTTATTTTTAATTAACCATGGTTCCTCCCCTAATGGAATATGCCAAGTTATTTGGACATAAATAACTGATTCATTATTAAATTACAACATGAAAAATGCAATTTTATCACAGATTTGCTGAGGGAGTACCTTTATAATTACCATGTTCTTACCTTTGGGCTGCCTCTGTTCATGAAACACAACTAAGTCCAGGGGGTTGTTAAGGTCCTGTGCAACCTTTGCCACATCGAGCCCCGTCAGTCGGTTTACACTATATATCGCTTCATCCTCCAAGTCTGTCCAATATATGTGGTCCTGTGTTAAAAAAACAGACAGAAGAGCCAAACATAGTGAGATTAGATGTTTGTTCTCTTGTTCTACAATTCATAAAACGTGTTGGGATTATATTTGATATCATAATATCCTGCATACACAGAGAAAATAGAATGGAGCTATTGCAGTCCAGCACTAATCGGACTAAACACCACAAGATTATCTGCATGCATAACATTATTCTGCACTAAGTAACCAGCCATACATTTTAATAGTGTTTAGATCACAAGACCCAAAATGTTATCAATTGACAGCTGCATGGGTGTAGATGTAAAACCTACACCTTCCCAGCACATCATGGGATTCTTATTGTAGAGGAATTTCAATCAAACAGCACTCTGCAGACACAGATCTTAACTGAAAAGACAAACCTTTTAACTTAATTAAACTCATCAAATCATCTGTGGTTGTGAAAGGTAATGAATGCTAAACTGCATAAATCTGTTATAAAGACTTTATCACAGTGATACTGATATTGAAAAGGATCTATTTCATATTTTATGAGCTTGCTTCACATCACAGGAAATGTATTTAGTATCTTTATGTTGAGGCAAAGAATTTTGAGGTACCATTATGTCACTGAATACATTTTCACCTCCAACATCATGAGCAATCATGAGACGAGCTATTTCTGGCACACAGCTAAAGCTGCCGTTCTGCATCACATGTGATCTGCCTCACACATCCATGCTATGCTTTTATTACTGCATGAGTAAAATACTGCAAAGTAAAAAGTAACATCTAAATCTTCACTCCTGAGTTTCTATATCTAAGAATATTAAAGTTTTATTCACTGTGATGTCATTTAAGCTGGCATTAGCACTCTGGTTTCTGTTAACAGTCTGAAGACATAAATGCAAAGTGTGATCATGTGTGTCTGTCCGTTCAGGATGTACCAACATTTTCATCCAGTTTAAGCGGAGATATAACTGCAAACCACCGAAGATAAAGCTAAAGATGAAGGATGAATGGATGAATAGATTTGATGGGTGAATGGACTAAGAGCGGCTCAAAAGACCTCTATGCGAAAGAACATTGTACAGAAGGCTCCCTTGCCCGGACGCGGGTCACTGGGGCCCCCCTCTGGAGCCAGACCTTGAGGTGGGGCACGAAAGCGAGCGTTTGGTGGCCGGGCCTATGCCCATGGGGTCCGGTCGGGCTCAGCCCGAAGGAGCTACATGGGCCCCCCTTCCCGTGGTC
>JBAMIG010000015.1:7274254-7303931 GCA_037177335.1 Kiunga ballochi
CGATCTATATATGAAGAGTAATAAACAGTTTTTTAAATTGCTCCTTAATAACAGCCACCATCATATTGTGGGACATGCCTCATACCATATAATATAATGATACCAATATAAAGATGAAAGTCTGTCTGATAAAATGTAATCTACTCAGATTTAAGAGTTTACGGTTGGAGAGATCTGTTATATTAGCTCCATTTCTCTCAGATAGAGAGAAATACAGCAGCCTCATGCCTTGTTGAACAAGAGTCCCCTTGTGTTAAGAGAGATTTGGGGGTTTGGTCCATGTTGTCTCTTTCTCTCTCCCTTCATCACCCTTCCTTCTCTCCTCAGACACATCACTACACAGAGTGAATCCTCTCTGCAGCTGTCCTCCTTCCTGTTTGACAGGTCTGCTGTGAGCTTCCACCTCTAAACGACATTCTGCACGCTGTGTTCCCCAAAAGCTGCTTACAGAGCAGAGCTGAAACAGGACATGGCCTTCTACTTCAGTGTTTGATAAGGCTGAAACTAGTTGCAAGCATTAAAGAAGAACAAAAAAATCCTTTCAGGTCCCTTTTTAATTTTGCATGCACGTGTCTTCATCTGCAAAATCCTGCTGTTACACCTGCACCGGGCTCTGCTACGGACACATCCGTTTCTGAGAGAGCTCCATCGTTACACATGCATGTCACTCAAGAGTGATGAATTCCTTTCAAGTAAATGTGCTACTGTCAAACAGAGAATTGCTTTACTTTCTAATAATACAATGTGTCCTGAGGAGAAATGAATCCCTGCAATGTGAAGCAGACCTAAACAGCAGTAAGACTTTGATTAAAAACAAGTTAATCAATTTGTGTAATGAATGTATGATTAATTTTGTGTGAATTAGAGTTTCCTCATCATATTCTCTTTATGTGTGTCCCTTTTTTTAAGAGTTTATGTAATCATCTCATAAGCACCTTTAAGTAGGTCAGAGAGTGAATGTATGTTA
Source organism: Kiunga ballochi (assembly GCA_037177335.1). Taxonomy (NCBI): domain Eukaryota; kingdom Metazoa; phylum Chordata; class Actinopteri; order Atheriniformes; family Pseudomugilidae; genus Kiunga; species Kiunga ballochi. The sequence continues at coordinate 7,275,222 of JBAMIG010000015.1, forward strand.
TTTTTAAAAAGTCAAGAAAACCTTTGAGATTGTGATCTATTTTGAGCATTTACCACTAAAAAGCAGTATCTTCTTTTAAGAGCTGTGTGACACACATCCAGTGATGCCCTCTTTGTCTTTAGCAAATGAGCAACAAAGCTTCATTTGCAGAGACAAACATGCAGTCATGGTCCAGCATGTTAGCAGCTTCCTATTAAAAAACAAAATACAGCTGTCAATGAAAAGAGATTAAGTTAAGAATAAATAAATAAATAAATAAACAAATAAATAAATAAATAGATTTTTTTTTAATTAAAGAAAATCCTGAAATGGTTTTAAAATTTTGGATTAACAGAAATATTATATATGTATATAAAAAACCAATCATGTTGGGACCAGATAACTAATATTTTGTTGAACAACCCTTTGAGGAATCCAATGCAATCAGATGTTCTCTGTAACTAAATGAGACTTGTTGGCAGGTATTCTGGCTCACTGCTCATCAGCAAGCTGCTCTAAATTGTTTGGGAGAGAAAGCAGTGTCTCTTTTCACTAATGTATAATTTAGCTCATTTTAATTCTTCATTACATTTTCAGTTTCTTGTTTTTTGAGTGAGTATTGTAAATGTTGCCTTTCTGTTAATGGGAGGGTGCCAGTACACACAGAATGCTGAGTTACATCCTTTCTGTCTCAATGAATTAGTTACATTTAAGCTTTTTTAGGTCCTCTAAATAACCCCAAGCAAAGTGAAAAATCTTGGAACCTAAGGCTGCGCACCCCACTAACAAGGGGGCCATTCACATCACAACAAAAACCATCAAGTTTGGCTGCATCTGTTTGGAAAACATGAAGCTGCACAGAGAAGTAATCAGTTTTATTTTAAATTATGCAGTTTTGCTGCATAACATCTTGTTTTTTTCTTTACCTCCACAAGTCTTTTTGTCCAGAAGTTTGTATCCAGAAGGACAGTCACACTCATAACCAATTCTCCGGTCCCTGCAGATGTGGGAGCAACCCCCATTGTTGTCTGCACACTCATTCAGACCTAAAGCATGAGGACAGAGAAGGTGACAGGGATGTGATGGGGGTGGGAGTGGAGTAAAGAAGAGTTGAATATTGATTAAATAACTCCAGCGGGTGTTTTTGAACTGAACAATTCTGCCTGCACAACACACAAAGGACAGGTTGGACAGAATGACAAAACAGTGCGGACAGTGTGTGTGTGTGTGGATGGTTTTCATTCATCTGCCAGTCAAGATAATTCTGTCCTGTCAAGGATGTCTGTATTCATCAAAATGTACTTTTCATAGAAAAGACAGTAAGCTTAAAAACTGTAGAAAAAAAAGCAGTCTGTGCAAATTTATGTGAATGTTCATTTCTCCCAGTCACATTCTTATCCAGAAACCTGGAACTAATCCATTCTCATAGAAGGATCCTGGTCTGTACCTGTGCATGCCATAATGCCCAGTGTTACACAAGCACATCCTCTCCTTCATCTCTCTAATACTGTTTCTGGTTTAGAAGAACAGATTGGATCCTCTCAGTCAACTCCTCACCCCCCACCTTTCCTTTGCGTATCCGTTTCAGTGCTTCCACTTATCCTTTTGTCTTTCAATCACCCTCCAGAGAGTTGAGAGCGATCGCCGCAGAGAGCTAAAGCTGGTACTTCATTACCGATTTACATTAAAGATTTAAGCTTTGAGGCTACAGGTACAGTTGTGAGAGACACTGGGTGAGAAACAGAAGGACAGCTAAATTAGAAGTCAAGGAAGGCTGAAAGGGAATAAGGGATAGTCATTTAACTCAAATTAAAGTCGTTATTCATTGAAGAGTGTCTTTTTTTTTCCAATCAGAAATGACATCAATTCAGTGGGAGTTTCATCATATATATGCAGCAACCTGCTTATATCTGTCATTAAAGACCATTAAGATTTGCCAGAACATTGGATAAACTTTCCTTCAGAATGCAAATACAAAGAAAATCCAATATAAAACTTGACTTTTGAGCACCACAAACCTTACCAAAGTCACCTTGAAAACTGAAAAAACAACTTTATCAGCTTTTTTTTTCTTACAGCGTTCAGATTCAACCATTTCTGCAGCTAATTTTAAGCAGAAAGAGCTAATACTTACTTTTTTTTGTCAGTTCAGCACATACTCTGGGGATATTTGGTGAATAACTCATAAAAATGAAAAGGTTTGATTGATTTATGTGAGAAAATACTGTAAAATAGAACTAACATATACTTGTATGTCCAAAGAAATCAAGGTTTAAGCCTGTGGAAGGACGATTTAACCGGTTCATGTTAAGTTTTGTAATAAACTACAGAGGTGAACAAAAGACTGTGTTGACAACATGCAAACCTTTAAAAAAATAATTATAACTATTATTATTGTTTTGGCACATCCTTATTATCAAAAAGGATAAATAATAAAAGATTCTCTGAAAAAGAGTCAACTTGATTTTACGCACAGATTATTATACTTAACGACAGTAATATAAATGTTGGCCTATTACAGCGTGTATTCATCTGCTTGAGGATGAAAAACAGCTGAAAGGACACCCAGCTCACATATAAGTTTATACACACTGGAGTGATCGCATTCCTCCTCTTTAGAAAGAAGCCTTTTTTCTTCGAGCAACTTCACACATTCTATCTTACCCGCAGACCAGCACTGATAGGAAACAAGTTACTTTAATTGCCATTACATGGGGTTCATTAACGTCAAAGACTTTATTAACAGGTGGGGTTTTTTCAGCTTCTTCACTATGTTTGCATTGCATCTCATGTCAAAGTGTGACTGAGGACTGCAAAGTGGTAATTAAGTACGATATGTGGATAATCTCTGTGGCTGCAGTGCAGTCACGTTTCCATGCCAAGGACTGCAATAGTGGGATGTGTTGCTCTGCTCTTTGATCATAACAAGACAGCAGAGAAATGTTTGGATCTACCCCGCCTTGATCAAATAAATTTTCTGTTAATATGGAGAGCGATCACCCACATTTTTTTTACTTTAAAAACTGAACTTAAACGTAATCTAAAAAGATATGGAATCACTACTCAAGGGAAGTCGTACATTTAGTTTGTGTGAGACATAAAATAAATAAGGAGGTTTACTTGTGAGAACATTGAACCTGGGTGAATGGCAAACAAGACGAGCTGGAAGTGGACACAATGGAATGGATTATTTAACTTGTGCAGGAGAGTAATGCAATTTGTGAATGAGAGGTGGTTTCCAATAAAACTGTCTAAAAGTTGGAAAATGTGCAAACAAAATAAGGTAAGAGTAGGAGGACAGAGTGAAAACAGGAAACTGCAAAAGCATCCATTTGAAAATGGACAAAATATATGAAAAACTAAAGTGAGAGAAAGAGAAGTCAATGTTTATGACTGAACTGCAGCAAACCAGTTTAAAGAAATGGCATCCCTGAACCCCTAAAAAGAAAAAAACAAGGTTATATTGTGCAAAGAAATAGCACTCACAGACTGTGGATGATTGAAGAGTGATATTTAATGATGAATAAAGTATGCAAGGAGAAGATGCTGGAACTTTTTTTTGTTCCATAAAATATAAAGGATGACTTCCTGTAGTAAACAAATACATTTCCTGAGTTTTTGTCGATGAGGGGTTGATGTGAAAGACCAGGAGAGGTGGCGGTAAATACACAGGTCTACAATAAAATACCTAACATTATTCTCTTTCCATCTATTGTTTAACACTCAAAGTATTTTTCAGGAGGATAATGCATCTCAACCTCAATCTGACTGGAAATTTAAGATGGAAATTATAAAAATGTGCTCGCTCTTGTGAAGCTGATGCATCTACTGGTGTACAATGCTGGAAGCTAGAAGATGATTGATGAATAACATTGTTTTTCATTAGTTAAATCCATGCCTCAAAGCAGTGAAGCTGTCATAAAAAGCAGAGAAGGTGACTAATTGCATTTTTTTGGTTCATGATTCCACTTTTTCCCCTCATGATTGAGTGACTCCATAACAGTCCCCACACTTAATCTGAAAAATAATTTGCAATTATTAAACTAGTTTTAGGAATCTTTTTCAGAATATTTTGCCTTTATGTTGTTGTGGCTGCGATAAGCTTAAGAGCCCCCTCCCTCTGACCATAAACAGCATCAAGCAGATATGGAATAGTGAACAAAAAATAAAGAGCTAAAAACAGAACAAACAGTGAAATTCTAGTTTTTGCAAAGAGCTACGTTATTCTAACACATCAGAAGAAGTGAAGACTGACTGAAGTATCTTGGCGGGTTTTGGTGCACATCAGGAATGGAGGAAAAAGATCTTACCACAATCCTTCACCGGCTCATCGGACCAATCCTTGCAGTCTTTCACACTGTCGCACACTTTGTTGCTGTCAATGCACTCCCCATTCTTACAACGAAACTTTTTAGGCCCGTCACATTTTGTTACTGCGGAGAAAACAACTTTTACTGCTGCATACTTCACTTAAAGGTAGAGACATACAATGTTTAGACATTTGACATACACTGAAAGGCAAAAAAAAAAGGAGGAAAATTCCTAAAATGTTTGGCAGTTTAAACTTATAAGACTATATATTTAGTAAAATGATTGTGTAAAGTGTGTTTTTGTATTGTTAGGCCACACATTAACCTGCATTCCACAAGGAATTGGCTGCATTCATTATAGATAATGAGTCATAATAGTTGTTGCCACTAATAACATCAGTATAGTTTGTTCATAAATGTAAATGCATCAGTCAAAACAATCACTTGAGGTAGTTGCTGCCCTGCTTTATTGTCACAAAATGCAAAGGTTTTCATTGTGTTGCATGTTTTAATTGCAGTGTTTTCTATGGCATATTGCTCTGTTTGTAATTTGAGAGCTGTTTTAATTTGCTGACACCATGTGACACCTACCATTCACACATCCAGCCTCATCACTGTAGTCTGGACAGTCATGAACTCTGTTACACTGTTTGGTGCCATGAATACAGGAGCCATCACCGCACTGGAACTCATCAGGTCGACATGTAAGCAAGGCTGAGGACGATAACAACACAGACATTTAATATATATTAAAAACTGCTACATTACAATAGTGAAAAAAGAACCTAACTGATCCTTTATATGAAAAGCAGAATAAGGCAAGAACCATACAGTATCTGTTACCTATGTTATATATTTATTTTCAGCAATCAGCTGAGTGCAGTCCAATCTAAAAGTAATCAATAACACCAAACTCTTAACTGCACACCAATGTCCTTACTCAATGAAAGAAAACCAAGCAGTTTGTCTCTGGGAAAAACACACATCCCACAGTCTGCTGAGAAATAGTGAATGTGCACGTGTCCATACAGACATTTGCTTGTGGCTGCTCTAACAGCGGAGGGCAGATTTATTTAACTCATACATCATTTTAATTGGCTACTTAATTATTAATGTGTTGTGTTTTGGACCAGCTCTGCTGAAGCATGGAACCAGACGTGATCAATAACCATTAAGACTGTAAAAATCTGTCACACAATAACTGTAACTAGAAATACAGTCTTAAAAAACAGCCACAAATACAGTCTGTGTGAGCCAATGTGCAGTCCTGATATACACATACATGACATATACATACATTTTGCCTATAGCAACCTGTATGCATATTTACAAAGGTAAAAAGGGGAGGTTGATTCAAATATCAAATGCCTAATTTTTAATGCAAAAACAAATAAAATGTTGCAAAGATAATCCTGCTGCATCACAAAATGTGATGATTGTTTAAGGAAAATAATTGGGATCTGAGGTGAGCTAATAATGATAATTTCCTGGATGAATAGTAATGATATCAAACTGCCATCTGCAGATGTTTTGGCAGAAGAGAAACCCAACTTGTGACCCTTTTTTTTCCACTTACATTAACCTCAGGTAACCAACTGATTACGCAGTGGCTTGTCTCAGTGTGTCTTTGAAATAACAGATTACTGAGACAGATGGTTTAAATAAGATGGGATAATAACGAGGGGGTGGGTCTGTGGGAATGTGGGGAGCCCGATGGGATCGAGAAGAAGGAGGAGGGAACAAGCTGGATGCATGTCGTGATTCTCACGTCTCATTTACATTGAAAAGCGGAACCGCCCTAAACTATGCCAAACGGTCTTATTTACATTACAGAGACATCCAAAACTAGTACATCTGATGTTACACAGACCTTAAACCACACACTTTTATTCAACATGCAGACTCAAACATACTGAAAACAACATCTACAGAACTCATGCTTCATCATTCACCAGTAAAAGATTTAAATTGGTATTTATCCATCTTAGATATCCACAACAAGCAAAAGTGAGGGTTGTTAAATATTCAGAGCATCTACTTTGTTTTTTTTAGTCAGTAATATGTTTGTTTATTTTAATCAAAACTACAAAGCAGCAAGTAGAGATTAACATTAAATAATATGGCAGGTTCAGGTTTCACCACATCTTTATTCTGTGGTTTATCCTCTTTGGAACATACAGTATAAATATATAATAATAATAAAAATACATTCACATTATTTGGCTTCTAACAGTGACAAGCTTTAAAGGAGGCAGTTCTGGGGTTTTTTGGTCACACACTGACATCATATTAACAACAAACCAGTAGTTGTAGCTTGGAAAATAACTTGTGACGATAACAATGTTCTTCCTGCAGTGCTTTGATCTGGATCAGTTTTTAGTGTGACTGTGCTTGTATCATGTCTTACATTTGCTGTCATCTCACTGAGTGGTGTGTGGGAGTGTGAAGAGACCAGATGGGGGTCTTGCTTAATGAACGACTCTCACTTCCCACACATGCATGTACACACACACACACATTCACAGAACGCAAATGGTCAACCATGCACTCAAGAGGTTTTCCCTCAGCTTGTGCATGTAACTGGTTGCATAGCAACACACTCATGGATCATCACGATACAGTTAGCACTGATCTTTCTGTAGCTATTTAGTGGCACATTTGCTACAGTTTTTGATCACCATAAAAATAAATAAATAAAATAGTAAGCCTTTCAAGTGTATCCCTCCAGTAGAGAAAAACCCCATGCACCATTGTTCCACTGCACAACTTGTTCTATTATCTGTACACATAAGTCATGTTCATGAAAGGGTTCAGCTTGGATTATTTGTTTATGATTACACCACCAAAGGACGATGAATTTACCCTCCAAACAAAAAGGATGTGCACAGAGCAGATAAATGTGCACTAATTAACTATAACATTACAGCTAGAGGACATTTTCTATGATTACAAACAAAGATTAATATAGATGTAATTCTCAGTTTATAAAACTAGTAAATCTGCATCCCTCAGGATGTGAACTGACATTAGAGCAAGTCCTCCCAATCTGCAACATAAACAAATAATGGTGTGAATACTGCTTCAAAATAACCTTCGTCGTTAGTCAGATTTATTAGAGGAATGCATGAAAATGTATGAACCTTCTGACAGCTTCCTCCTGTCACGCAGAACAGTAAAAGTGTTCTGGGTGCTGGAGAAATTCCACATCACTCTGTGGCAGCACAGGCAATTCTTGTTAACAGAATAAATTTAGTCTGTGACATTTCTGATTAATTGTAATTAAAATGACATCAGTATATTTTTTTATCCTTCCACTAAGTTCCACCCAAATAACAGACTTATTTATGGACACACTCATCAGTTCAACCAGACACAGAGCATCTCCACAGCTGACTTACGGCAGTTTGCCTCGTCCGACTTATCCTTGCAATCTGCATCGCCGTCACACTTCCAGTTCATACGCACACACTCCCCGCTCCCGCACTGGAACTCGCCGACGGGACAGCGAGGTTTCTGAGGCTCTGTTCTCCGGCTACAGCGCTCAATGGACTCGTCCGACTTGTCCTTGCAGTCCGGGTCACCGTCACAGCTCCAAAGAGCAGGGATGCACTCCGAGTCGTTGCAGCGGAACTCGTGCTGGCCACAGGTGGGAGCAGAACATTTCTCCTCATCGCTGGCGTCGCCACAGTCATCGTCACCGTCGCAAACAAAGATGGGTGCCACGCATTTTCCATTACGACACGGAAAGTCTTTGGAGGGACAAGCCTTAGCTTCTGCAAGAAGGAGAAGACAAAGGAATTTTTTCTTTATTATCATCAAAGTTAGAAGATACAGTACTTGGATGTGTTTATAATTGCAGAACATTGATTATAAGGTTTTCATTTAAGTAATTTAAGTTAGTTGTAACATGAAGCACACATTCAGCCGCACTCCTTTTAAAAGCAACGTGTTAAAAGCAGTGATTGAACACAAAGTTAGCTTATCGCTGCATTTATTCAAACTCTTTCAAGAGTTGTCTTCAATGCAGCATTGTGTCTTTCCATCCCTCTCTGGAGAAAGATACACTGCTGGTGTTAAAGGTTTAAGCTAATGAGAAGAGCTCATTTGCAGCAGTTTCTGTTTTTCTTTAGCTTTTTTGTATTGGTCCAAATTAAAGAGTTTGATTGAAGAGAATCTTTGCATGGTCCGAGGAGCACTGCTGTAAAGAGTGCATTCCTTGGAAGACTGAATAAAATGCGGCATGAGAAGAAACACAAAGAATGTGTTACTGTGAATTTAAAAAAAAAGACAAAAGGAAAACAAGTTACGGCTTTATTATTGTGAACTTTCATGATAATTGTGTCAATATCTCCATCTTCAAAGCATATATTGCAGCAGCAGTCCAGAGTTTGGAAGTGAAAGTATAATGAGTGAAGTTGGGACACAGCAGCTAGAACCCCATCCAGGAGAGTCGTTTGTAGAAACTACATTTTCATCAATGTCTTTTCTCTCAGTAACAAAGGACTTGAGATAAAAATCGTAAAAAAAAAAAAAAGTGTGATGAAATTTCAGCCGTTTTTTCAGCGTTATGTTTTATTTGTATAGTTCTCAGCTGTTGTGTTCTACATTTATATAAAGACTGTTTTTGTTTTAAAAGTCAAAACCACACTGGACAAATAAATTTGTCTTTTGAATTCTGTTTTAAGAAAATCTCACAGAGCAGAAGCTTCAAACGGTATTTAGCTCACCTGCCCACACACCGCACCAAAATAAACCCATTATGGTCACAGGCCATTTGGTTCCCTGTCACTGCTAGCATGCTTATTACCATGACTAAGACTTAAGCAACATAATTAACATGAGCACATGAGAACATCATCAACTTTCCAGCAGAAATTTCCTGTGGGTCGCTTAAAATGTGAAAACATGCCCTTGGGGAAGCAATGTTTTTCATCTTTCTTTTTATTATTTTCTGTGCAAACAGCATGAGGCACATCTTTTATAATATATAAATAAGTACTTTAATTAAATCCTGAAAGTAATTAATATGCCTCAAGTCAGATTAAACATCTTTATTTGTCTATTTACAGAGTCGACTCATTGGATTGGTCATTCAGGTGCTGGCCATAATCAGCAAACTGGAATAAGAAGCTTAACAGTATGGTTCCCACAGTGGTGCTTACTATTACTAACAAGAAGAGATTGTTGAAAAAAATATTATTGTATCTCTAGACAGTAAATTTGACTAATGACTAGACAAGAAGTACAGATTTCTATTGTTTGCTTGATTGCTATTTTCTTACACTGTAGTAATTCCAACTCTGTGAAATGTCAGACAGATTGTACCTGTAACTTTAGACGTCAACAACCTGAGTAACTTTGATAAGGCCCTTGTTGTTCAAAGGAGCAGTTAGCAATCGTTGAAGGGTAAATGCCTTGTAGCAGTGGTTGAAGGAGCCACAAACAGCAAATCTGCCAGAGAGTTGGGAGACGTGCACAAATCGGATTTATGTTGACTCCATCTCACAGCTTGCAGGACTTAAAGGGATCTAGTGCAAACATCTTGGTACCTGCTAATGCCAGGTATCATTACATTAAGACTGCATGCGTCTATGAGTGGAAGCGGTCTCAGCAGCAGGCAAGGATCAACAATAACACTAGATAATGGTTGTCATAATGTTCTAGTTCATCGCCAGACTGGCATGAACTTTAATAAAGTCGACCTGCTGTGGTAGCTATGGAAACACTGCTGTTTTAAATGTTCATTTATCCAGTTTGCCCAACTGCGACATTATCTGCTCCTGCTGAAGCCCATGGTATTGGTCTAAAAAATGAAAAATCTTAACAGGAACTCCTAATTATCTGACCAAATGTCTCATTGAAACATTTGCACTCTGTTCCCTCCTGAGAATGCAACCACATACTGCAACCAAACAATGTTGTACTTTGTCTTACTTTAACCTTTCATTCTACTCCACCTTTCCGTAGAGAAATATTTCAACAATAATAATGCATTTTTATTAAAAATGTGTGGTTTTAACCAGCCACTTAATCTGGGTAAATAAAAAAGTGACGGTCTTACGTTTAGTGTTTTAGTTTGCAATAATTTTTTTTCCTCCTGAAAAATTTTAAGAGTTAAGTCAAATGGCATCCTTTACATGGTACTACATGTCATCTTTTAGTTATTATAAGCACTAAAACTTCACGCAATTTACTGGAGAGGAAATGCCCTTATTTTTACTAATCAGCGGTAAAAAAAACAACAAAAAAAACCAAAAAAAACTAAACATTTTAGTTTTAGTTTACTGTTCACACAACAGCAAAAAGGAAGAACATGATCTACTCTAAAGTATTTCTGCAGCCTGATAACAGCCACAAACATATTTTCTATGAAGTTATTTCTTCAAAAAATAGAAATACAGAGCTGAGATGTCAACATTATGGAGCCATTCAACAATTCTTGGGGGAAAAGGACTCAAGGAAACCTTTAAATTCTTTTTTTTTTTACTGTGGCCTAAATATTTTCCTGGGACAATTTGACTTCTTTTGTTTTCCATGTTGAAGCTTGATTACACAGAGCATGTGTAATCTTACGAGCTCAGAATAACTTCAAACTTGCAATATGATTACTTGTCAGTTTATAAAATGATACATCCCAAAAGAACTTTCAGGACTTATCAAAACTGGGCTAAAACCATCATTTAAAAAAACCAAAAGAGTGATAATGGAAACAAAAGTGATGCCTAAGAAAGAGGGGAGATAAGCTTATTTGAAAATGAAAGATTATTAATATATATTCCATCCACAAAATACTGCTGCTTAGACTCAATCATAAAAGGTGGATTTAATATCAGATAAAAAAAGGGTAAAAAGTGACAGAATAGAAAGTGAGATATAAATCATGCTTGATACGCAAAACAAAGCAGCTGATATTGAGAATAATTTTCCCTCTTCTCCCACTCTATTTAGGTTTTTGTTTAAAAAAAAAAAACACTAAGAGCTAACAGAGATCAGTGTCTGTTACAGAACCAGACATCTCTTAATTCAACACATCCATCCAAGAGATTATTCTAGCAATTACATTTTAAACAGGCAATCAGTAATCTGTACCTGATTAGCCTACATCTCGAGTATAACCTTCCCCCATAGGTAACTATGTTTAACTTGGGGTCAAAGCTTTCTATCCATTCATCCCCAGACCCACCACTGGACAGCTAATAGATGAAGTGGTGAGATAGGGAACACCTCATTCACCTTGATCTGAAGGACAATTGAAACCTCTCCCAGTAGAGACCAGTAAAAAGCTAGTAGTTATGCGCACACACAGTTAGAGGAATGAAACATGCAAATTTAGCAGGAACACAATTAAACAGAGTCGCACATTTAAAGACGGACAATAAAATGGCCAAACAAAGGTGATGCACAGGCACCACATCCCCACAACATACACCCACTTGACCTCACAGCTCTTCTCTACGAGTCACTGACTTTAATGTTTCTGGAGCGAGGAATCCAATCACACTCTGGTCTAACATGTCAGGCACTGAGCCGTGATGTACATTTGTGTACACACAACCTCGATCATGTCCACACACACACAATTGTCTACAAGTCTCAGTTCGCCATGTGCACTTGCGGAAATGCCAGGTGGTAAACTTGACAACTAGAAGTTGTGTATAATATGTAGCCTGCTTCACAGCACTGGGCTGCATTTAACTGAGCGGAGCAGAAGTGCACTCTCTCCACAAACTCCGAACAATACCTCAAGGCATCTAGGCGGTTGGTGGGATTAATGGACCAAATAGTAGATTAGCAATATCATGACTAACCACAAGGAATACCAGTGTGTCTAAACCACAAATCTTAGAGAGATCTTATTGAGATAGGCTTATAGTGCATGCATATACACAATGGTGGTTGCAAATAAACAGCTGCGATTTGCCTACGAGGCTGAAAGAAGGAGATCTAGATGGAAAAAAAGTAACTATTATGTAGGTACAGAGTTTAGACAAAATATACCCACCACTGTGCAGAAGTTTAAAAAGTGCAATAACACAACCCCATTTTGTTGGCACCAGTGTATTAAACTATAAAGTACTATTTTTTTTTAACTGCACCAATCTAATAATGAAATTACTGAGGGAGTGGTACGCATTGGAAATGCATTAGACACAATACACTCAAGTCTCAACATGTTTTTGCACTTTGTTTAAGACACATTTTCATATGTTAAATCAGTGTTCCCGGACCAGATAGTTATTGCAGTTGCTGTGTATCAACATTCAAATGGTAAATTACCAGAGGATGAATGATGCAAGAGGTGTTGTCTTTTCTGCATTGTCTTACCGACTCCAAGGAGTAAACATGAAGAAATAAAGTGTTTTTTTCCCTCCTTTTTAAAAAAAAAGTTTTTATACAGCATTGTCTGCTGAATGGTTTATGCCCCGGTGCTTCTCTACACAGCGTCAAACTACACTCAGGTCAAACAGCGTTTTTACCAGGTTTTTACAATGTGTCTGTGTGTATTTTGGCTGTAATAGAAACTCTGAACCACCAGGACATGCAAACACACAGAGAACTGCATGTAAACACCAGACAGGTGGTCTCCGAGTCTGCAGCTCTTCAGCTTACTGCAACATAAATGTATTTTCTTTTTCCTAATGGAAAAGACAGTGAGGAGAGATGAAATTTCAAATAGATTTATCACTGACTGACAAACAGAAGTCAAATGGGGTTTAACAGGTACAGAGTAGACAAGTGCATGTTTGAAGCATTGGTGGGGAGAAATCATCTCATATGTCAGTTAAATACTCTGGTATGAAGATGGTAAAAAAGAAGTGATACACAGATGTGTTGATATGGTTTTGGATTTACAGTAAATCAAATATTTACTCATACATGTAAATGTGAGAGTAAATATATTAATCTGTTCTTGATTACAGTCACAAATCATTTCCAGCCCTTATCACAGCAATTTTAATTAAAAAATTAACTAATTTTTAAATTATTACAGAAAATACCAACAAGGTTTTGAAATATTACCACTTCTAAACTTGGTTAAACTGTCTTAGCTCAGACTGAAAACATGTCACAATAAGTGTGAAAAGCCACTCACTCTAAGACCTTGATGGAGCGTGGCTGCAGAGTCTGGGGAATGCAAGTGAAATGGCAGCTTAGATGAGAAGACAAAATGGAACCAAATTCACAGACAGTAAAACTCTCTGGGTTACCTGATTGGTATACACTGGGGGAAATTTTTGTTAACCACCTTTACGATGAACAGAGACTATGGGGATTGGGCACTCATACACTGAACATGCAACACACACATATCCCAACAGGAACAGCACACTGAATGAAACAGGATATTTCAAAGGTTCAATCACAATGCCACCTGACAGCAGCTTAGAGCTGAATATTAACAGCTTTACAAGCAATAACTGGTGACAGTGTGAGTGTGTGTGTGGATGGGATAGGATGAGTCTCCCTGTGAGTTTCCATGTGCGTGTAGAAAGCATACAATGGGATTTGCGGGCACCACTAGCAAAAACATATTGTATTTCATAAGATGTAATGTAATGACATGGTCATCACTGCATTCTCATGACTCCTTACTGTCCTTAATCTTATCACCATCCTCGCTTCCTAACATAGCTTTGGGGAATTGTATCTCCTCCCACAATTGACAAATAGTAAGTCTAGGAATATATTAAAACAGGATACTGTGATTATGTGCAATTATTCCATCTAAAAATGAATATATAACCTGCTTTTACTGTGAATATTGCATATTAATGACAAGATTAGCATTTTAAATGGGTTCATCATAAGAGCTGCTGGTTGTCATGACTGATTTCTCCAGGGTTACTAACTTGTAGCTTAAAACTTTGGAATGTTACGCAGGATATGCATAGTTGCAAAAAGCAGCAGAAGCAGATTACTGAAGGCTGAGAGCATGTTATCAACCTGCAGGATGGTATCAAAGTGAAAGTACACAAACATATTTCAGATAAATGTGGATGGTGGATGCATAGGTAATTACAGCATCTGTCAAACGTGGGAAAGATGAAGAAACCCCACACTGCAACTGTAACTGCATCTTTTAAAGCAGTGGTTGTCAAACCTTTAGAGACACCATTCCCAAAATAACACACATTGGTATTTTGTACACCAGTGGAACAACAATTAATTTTTTAATATATAAAATGTCAAAATCTTGCTGTCATTCTTTAATAAAAGACTATAAAATGAGAGTCTGAAAAGAAAGAAGTGGGTTTTTGTGGCTCCGGTTCAGTGCTAAAACATACCCAGAATCAGCTTCTCCCACAGAGATAAAGCCAAATTCAGATTTTAACATGGCATGTGTACAAACTTTCTTGGTAATTGGGTGTTTGTAAAAATGTTACATTTGGATTAATGTTTTAATTTTGACAGAAATGGTAAATACTGCTGCACAGTGGCCTCACAGAAAGAAGGTTGCGGGTTCGAGCATTTCCACACAAATAACCTTTCTGTGGTGTGCATGTTCTCCCCATGTTAGCGTGGGTTCTCTCTGGTTTCCTCCCACAGTCCAAACACATGCACCTTGGGGATTGGCTAAAAGGAGACTCTAAATTGCCCATAGGGGTGAGTAGGAGTGTGTATGGTTGTTTGTCTATGTGTGTTTGGCTACCTGTCCAGGGTGCATCCTGCCTCTCGCCCGATGTCAGCTGGGATTGGCTCCAGCCCCCTGCAACCCCGTTTGGGAATAAGCGGTAGAAAATGGATGGATAGATAGATATCCACCATGTGGGGTCCCAACCCCTTGAGAACCAGGGCTTTAAAGAAGCACTAATAAGCATGTTGGTTAATTTACTATCTACCTAACACCCTGACTCTACTCTGAGCACTCTTTTGTCAATCTGATGTTGACTCTTCTTTTTCTTTTAAATTACATTCTCTTTTTTAACTTGTCCTTCCATAATGTCCTCTTTTTTTTCTTTATAAATCATTCATGGTGGTGCACTTACTAAAGCCTATGGGCTAATGTCCATATGCTGGATTATAACACATGACTGAGTGCATTAAGTGAAACTCAGATGTAAACTTTGTTGCTGGTAAATGAAAGCTCCAAGGAGTACATGATAAATATCCCTGTGCCAAGAAATATGGCCAAACACAGAATTTTAAGATTTAAAAGTTATACAGTGATACTTTAAAAAAAAGACAACTAGATACAGCTGACTGATTGCAGCAATATTTCCGAAAGTAGTAGATTATCTGTACTAGCTTGTGGATACTAGCTAGTGGCAAAGACAATTGAATCACTTTATAATAGTGAATAAATAAACAAATAGTTCATAAAATTACATCTACTCAATTTAAACTTTCAAAACAAATAAAAAGGTTGGAGCTTTTAAACCTTTTTATTAATTATATTCTTTAATTAAAGAATGAAAGGAAACCTCTACAAGCTGCAGGACTGTGGTCCATGAGAACTTGAAGATGTGATCCCAAGTATGGAAGTGCCCACACCTTTTAGCCTGATTTCATAAGAAAAAAAACGCTAGTTGTTGTTATCCTATTAATTTATATCTCTTGAAATTGTGATAAAAATCCAGCTACAAATACACATTAAAAGTAAGGTCTAGAACCTAACACAATTCTTCTGTACCATTACATCCCCATTAGGATGGAGCATAGCTGTGTTTTCACCTTGGTCAATTTTCACATAAACAGGTTTCCATGAGTGTTTATGATGTGCACATGGAAATGAATAGCACCGCGGGTAAAACAGGAATAAGTAATGTTCTTAAAGCCCTTCTTTGGAGAAAACAGTCTGCTTGAGCTTGAAGTGCAACCGCCTCTGGGTGCCCATTGAGCCTGTTTGTGTGCCGGCGCTCCATTACATTACACCTACGCACACAGTAAGAGCAGTCAAAGGATTATAAATGAGGGAGAATGTAATAGGCTGATGACTCTAAGACAACAGGCTAGGACCGTTTGTAGTTACCTTCTCTGGTAGAAATGTGGGAAAATGAAGATGAAAGTGGGAAAATACATTTCTATTTTAAATCTGTTATCAAATAAGAGAAAATGAGTTCTGTTTACTATAAAGAAAAAGCTGATTTAAAAAAGGAAGCATAGTATATATATATATTTATTTAATCAAGAATAGTGTCTAGCTTTAAAGTTGAATGTACTTTGGTGAAACATGATACTTGTATGAAGACCTTCTATGAAGACTCACTTCTCTTCTTTTCAATTCTTCCCCAATAACATACATAGACTGTACAACATATACAAATATCATCTCTTTTCCCGACTCCTCACTGCTAGACTATAAAACACAAACAGAAATATCCCCAGTAGTCATCGATTCAGCAACTGTTTATCCTAAATGTAACATCACCCCGGTGGCAAATGGAAAAAGAGCAACAGTTCCCAACGGCGTGCTGAAGCTACTCCACTATTCTCTCTGTCTGCCCTGTTTGTGTTACTGGTTTCTGCCCTTGTCAACAGAGTGCTCAAACTGTCTCTGGAGCAAAGACTGGCACTTTTGGTAGCAGAAATAAACTCAAATTCAATCAAAGTACAAAGAGACAGGAAAAAATAAACATTTATGATGGATTTGCAGGATTTAAACAGTTTTAATAGCTAATAAAGTAGAAATATATACAATATATTAGTTTGTTCTGGTTATCAAGTGTTCGGCTTGATCAGAAGCTCCCTAAATATTTTCCCAAAGAACCCCCTCATGCATAGTCGAAAATGCCCACATTACCACTGCAGAGTTTTAATTCTACTTTAATTCAGAATAAAAGTTAAATTTCCTTTAGAGATATGAACAAGTAGACAATTTAGGAACATAATTTTTTTAAAATATTAAGTGGGTTTCCATTGGTTGAAAAGAAAAAACACAGGAAGTGCCCTCTGTCCAGTCAAAACTCTTCCTAACTCCCCAGAGCTAAAGCAAATTAAGAAAAGCCAAATAGATGTCTTTCCATGTAAACCTTTATTCTGAAAAACGGTTTCCATGTAAACTACAAGGAGAATTTCACAGCTTGTAGTTATTTTTTATTTCAACTCTATGATTTTCCCCCTAATGAAAGCCAAAAAACAATAGCATTTATGGACAAATGCCAAAAAATATCAGCTTTTTAATCTAGCTTTAATGTCCCTGTGTGTGTGGCTTGATACTTTTACAGACACACACACACGAACTCAGACTCACACATTCATGTGAGATGGGGAAAACACGTGTTGCATGATGTCCTAAGTATGTCAAGTGAAATGAAAAGTTGACTGGTGAAGAAACAAAACACATTTGTTTTATTCTTCATTTGAAAAGAAAAAGAAAGTATTAAACCAGAAATTGATACATTTAAAAAGGAGACCATCTTTCATGAGAACACTTTACCAAAAATTTAACAAATAATCTCATCTGCAAATACACACAAACACTCTTTAAAAAGACAGTGTCCTTAAATAGATGTATTTTTAAATTAACATAAATTAAAGACTTATAAACGTTCTTAAGAGGCCTTCTTTAAATGTGATAAAGAGTCTCTCTTGCTGGATTCATGTTTTATTCAGCATGTGGATATGCTCAATTAGGACTTATAATTAACATTAGGTTTCCTCTTAGTGTCACCACTGATGAAAGAAGAGGAGGAGGAGGAGGAGAGAGATCAAAGGTGGGAGAAGGTGCAGATGAGGATGAATGAAAGCTTAAGATTTCAAAAGGTCTGTTTTTATAAATGCATTGTTGTGACTATAGGATGTGTGTGTGTGAGTCTGTTTATGCCCCTTTTTTCTAGGTGATCAGGGGATTTTTCCACAGATAATGGACACATTTGTTTGGTTGCCTGGCATTTCCAAACTCTCCCTCAGAGAGAGTGTGTGCCTAAAGTGATGCTTTTTATACATCAGCTTTTTGAATATTGATTTTAGAAACTTCACTTCTACTGTCTGAAAACCTCTTAAAGTTTGTTCTTGTTGACTTTATCAGAGTTGGCCTTTGGAGCGATAAAGTCCACATATTGTATTATGATTTATTAGGGGATTAGAGGTACAGCAGAATCTTTTTGCAAAGCCAATTTGCTCAGCACAATGTTTGTGCAACCTGTTTGTTTTAATGCTGGACAGGACAAGAATAAAAAAAAAAAATATATATATATATATATATATATATATATATATATGCCTACATATCCAGCAGAGATGTTGTCATGTCAATATAAGTATGCAAGTTTCTTGTTTTTCTTTCTATTCCATCTGCCACACCTGTACAAGTGCTACATGTGCTGATAAACCAGCAAATTTATTGATTTATTTAGCAGACGTTTATATCCAAAGCGACTTACTTATCATGTCATTTTAATCATAGCTATTGACCTAACATGCATGTCTTATGGCAACAGGACAAACCTTCCCAGCTAGGGCTCAAACCAGCAACCTTCTTGCTGGTTTGAGCCCTAGCGACACCTAGCTGGTTTAGCCACAGCGCTAACTACTGCTCCACAATGCTGTCCATATTTAACCTAGGTGAAAAAAACCTAAAGAATAGCTCAGTGACCGTGTGATCATGCCATATTAAGGTGACCCCCTCTAGTACAGGCCAGGACCACTCGAGACCAGGGCAACCAGCAGCCATCCTCTAATAAGGACCCCAGCCACCCCACCCCGAGGTAAATCCAACATCCACCCAGGAGGCAGCAGAGGGAGGTTTCAACCAGAGCCCCTGACAGTCAATGGAAAATCGCCAACGCCCGTGGGCACCGGCCGCCCAGAGCAGCCAGAGCACTGGCCCAGGGTCCCAAGAGCCCGGCATGGATATGACATTTAAACATTACTACACAATCATGTGTTAGACTTTTACTTTTGTGGAAAGACAGGTATCAACATACCTTCAAACAATAAAATGTCAGCTGCATCATTAGCTGTAAACCAGATTTATTTTGAATTCCTCTGTTGCAAAAAAAAAGAAAAGAAGTGAATGACAGGGACTAATAAACAATGTTATTATACAGAGGGGAAATAGTTATATCTCCTCAGAAAATATTTGCACTTAGGTAAATACTGTTACTGATTTGGGTTGGATGGCTTGTAAAACACACTCCTAACACACAGTGATCAATAATCCACAATCTTTACTTGCTTTAAAACATTTTTCCTGAGCTAAAATCTTAGTATTTATTGTCAGGTTTTTAAATAACTAATGCAGCCAAGTAATCATTCTCCTAATATATTAACTGTGTGACCTTTAAATCAACATTTGTGTGTGAACTCAGATAACACCAATCTTTCTCCACATATCAGATTAACTTTTTAATATTCATCACAACATCTCTAAATGATAGATCAAAAGATGATGTCTGCAGGTTATTATAAAAGCAAGACCTGCATAACACCCTAGACACTCAAACCACATGAGGCAGGAAATCAATCATCATCAGGAGTCCTATGAAATATTTAACAGCTTTATTAACCACTTTCTTTTTCTCTGCAATAATGGACAGAGGCGAACGTGGGTCAGACAGATGAAAAGCACTGGAAAGAATATATAATCTCTGTTTGCCCTTTGAGTCAAATTAAAAGAGAACAGAGTGCGGGTGCTGCAACAGGATGGAGAGAAGACAAAACACTTTTTCTTTAAAACATATTAAACTGTACATGAGAGAGACATTTATGTTATGAGAATAATTCAGTGACAGCTAGGGTTGCATTTCCAAATCAATAGCAGCTGTTTTCATTAAATTGCGACCACCAACTCCCTAATGTGATCCCTCTGTGCACCAGGAGTCTACAACTCTGACATAATGGAGATAAATGAATCAGTAGAGACATAGAAAAGCGTTCAGAGATAGGGGAAGCAGAGGGGCTAGAGACAATATGTAGAAAGGAAGATAAGTGAAAAAACATTTCTATCTAAAAATGTTAGCACATCTTCAGGCAAACAGTTGAAATAGTGTATTTGCTGTTGTGCTGACGGTGCAAATAAGTTTTCTCAATCTTTCGTTCTTGAAAAAGTACACAGGCGTTTAGCTTTCTTTTATGTTGAGGAATACCCCGACCTAATGTTTTTTCTTCTTGTTCTCCGAGACTGCTTTAAAAATACAAAGAGGATTCCCGGCACGATTAAACAACATGTCTCCCCCTGTACATCTAATCTGAAAAATCCAGAGCATGAAAGTAAAAGGAGAAATATCATCCGTCTATTACCTATAATGCTTATTCCTGTAAAGGGTTTTGGATAGCTGAAGCCAATGCCAGCAATCAGTGGGCGAGATGTGGAGTAGCCTACACCCTGGACAGGCCACCAGGAGGAATACCATTTAATCTCACTTTTCTGTTAGCAACCATGTAACTGGATACAGTAAGATATGAAAATATTTCACTAGCTGCAAGCAAAAAAGTTATTACAAGGAAGTGTTTGAAGGTGGAGCCACCAAAAATTAAGCACTGAACACAGTATTTGATATCTATCCTTAAACTGGAAAAGTGTAAAAATCCAAATGGAAAAAGATATGTTTTCCCAGTTCAAGTCAAAGTGGACAGTGTATGTATTAATTGATATGACCTAATTTAATAATAATAAATTTGATTTGATGATGCTTCCACCTGTAATAAACTGGTGACCTGTCCTGGGTGTGTACCCCAATACCTCTCACCCAATAACTGCTGGGATATGCTCCAGCTACCCGCAACCCTGCATTTAAATCAGATGTAATGATCATGGATAGAGGAATTTGCTTTCCTTATATCCCCTCCCTTTAGTTTGTACACCAACAGCATGTAAACTCCCAGTTCAATTGCTCCAAGTTACGAATACATTATAAGGAGAGAGAAATGATAATGTGCACCATTTCCTACTTCAGTTTCCATTTAGGGGAAGAAAGAAACCAAATAACCAAGTTGTAATGTCTGTAAAGATGTAATTATCATTTCTTACTATTATATTATTTATCTTAAATAAACAACATAAAAAGAAATGACTGAATAAAATACAGTGTTATTTAGGTATTGGGCAGAGAATAAATAAGCTAAGTCATCAGATCTTGTCCAAACAAACGGCAGCCCTACAATCCACTGAACGGCTGCATAACCGATTAAAATGAATAAATAAACAACTTCAGGCAGCTGCTTCCAGTAAAAGAAGGAAAGGAAGAAAACAGCTCATGAGGATGTTTTAAAGACAAATCAAAGTGTCTGAGAACAGCTGGGTGACAAAAGTCTTGAAACATTTAGTGGCACTGACGCTACCTAGAGGGGCTGTTCCTTACTAGAAGATGTTTAGGAGACCAAAATTGTGCCTCTGGACTTTCTTTTTATTCTTTCAAGTTCTTTTTTAAGAAGAAAAACTTATCTTGCTTAAAACAGTTGCAAAAAAAAAAAAAAGGAATCAGTTTGTTTCCAGTGTAAGACTAAACTTTTGAATGGCACTGTAGTTGCTTCTCATATATGTTATTACCAGACTGCTTTACAAACAAAGAAACTCTTCAGATGTTCACAATTTTTTTTAACAATAAGTGTATCTTATCCTCTAGTGTATGTTGAGCTTTTGCTCTTCATAGTAGAAGTAATGGAAAGTATTTAAGTGCCTTAGGGATGGTGGCAGTATTAGAGAAGTGGTGCAATATTCATAACATCAAAATACAAGCACATAATAAGTTGTACGACTTTATGAGGACTCTTCTTTGTTAAATGACTGAATGTAAAATGCTTAACTGTTGCGTTTTGGCCATTTGTACGAATGAATACATCTGCCTATAAATGAATTCATCTTACTTCACTCACATTAAATAAATTTTTACAATCTGAAATGTATCTTTGCTTTTACAAAGAGAACCAAACATATAAATATACTTTTTGTTCACTTTTTAGCAACTCAGAATACAGAACACATGCTGTGTAGTGGTAAATCCGACATCCAATCTATATTCTTTGGAAAAAAGTGCTGTGTGTGCATGTGCGTGTTTGTTTCAGGCTTAAAAATCAATGAGGATCTAAGCCAGATGTTTACGTTGATGAAATTCAATGCTCCTTTTGCCGACTGGGAGGGAGGAACAGTGAGAAGACAGATGTATGAGAGGTTGTACTTGAGGTTAGGCAACAAAAGTGGAGATAGCTGAAAGCACTTGAAAACTGAACATCCTTATATGATCAAAAACAAAAAAAATGTATGTAGTGGTATGATGTCTAAGAGATGGAGACTATGGCTTTCTAGTTGTGTGGGGACGTTATGATTATAAAATGGATGACTGGAGTAATTATGATCGACAAGCCCCAACTGTCAATTTACATAACAATATTCTAGACTGTAATCTTTTTATGCAGTGTTCATGCACTATATGCAGAATGATATTGGCACAACAGAGCGGTATTGAGATGCAGAGATGTGTGGACCTGAAAGCAAATGGAATGCAGAAGGAAAGTGGTTTTAATCCAGAAACTGAAGAACAAAACACCAAACCAAGGAGGACTAGCTCTAAACACTACTGAACACAAAGGAAGGAAGACAACAAATAACAACTAATGACTAGAAACAAACAAGACACAGGTGGATGAAGGAACTAAATGAAACGAGGTGAAAACAATCAACAGGAAATAAGACAGCTAAACAAAACAGGAAACCAAACAAACCTAAGTCAAACTATGATAGATATGCAGTTAGATTACTGCCACATCTTCTACACATAATGGAAAATGTACCTCTGAACAGAATTGCATTTTCCTAAACAAACCTTTAATATAAATCTGTGTCATTAGTGATCTCTCCTATATTTCTATGGACTGTCTCCCACTGCCTACAATTCCCAGAATCCTGCCACTTCTTTTATCTGTGTCGTATATTACATGTGACCTTCTGGCCAATCAGGAAGGCACACAAGACTATTTTATCCAATCAAAGGAATTACATGTGATTGCCATTTTATCCAATCAAAGATTGTTTTTATTCATACTCAATAAAAGAGGATTGAACTATTGGATCATGTGACACTCTTGAACCGCCAAGTGGATTCACCTGCATGCCTGGCAAGTGTGAAAACTCAGATACGCCTCATTGCCTCGTTGTCCTGTCTCTTTGCATTTATTGATACTTGATACTTAATCATTTTCTTTACATTTTCTTTGTCTGCTCTGTAATATGTGTGCAGGCAGCATTTGTTTGGGATTTATAAACCATGCCTGCAGTTTTTATCTTACTGATTAACAGACTGCAGAGAGTTGCATGGAGTTGAGAGTACACATGTTGGCCTTCCCGGAACATTACTTGTTCTATTCTACAATTCTATTCTACAGGCAGATGCTTTTATCCAAAGCAACATACATCAGAGAATAAACAACACAAGCAGGAAATCAAACAAAAGGGAACATCATAGATAAGTGCCAGACCACTGCAAGTCTAATTGGACTCAGGTGTTGTCTTTAAGGACACAGGTGTTAACCTGAAGTGCTAGAAATGCGACTTGTATTTAAGTCATTTTTTTCACCTCCATTAAAAATGTTCACATTATATCACAGACTCACCTGTAGCACACTGTTCCTCATCTGCCCCATTCTCACAGTCCTGCTCTCCATCACATCGCCATGACAATGAAACACATTTACTAGCAGTCCCTCCACAATCAAATTTCTCTGGTGGGCATGTCTGTCGGCCTGTTGAGAGAGGATAAGAATCGGAAATAGAAAACAAACAGGGGAACAAAGAAGGAAAAGTGGATAAAAAAAAAGAGTATAGAGAAGAAAAGAGGGAGGAAAAAGAAGTGGGGAGAAAGCAAAGATGGAGAGAGAAAGGACAGCAAGTCAATGAAACAGTTTGATAACTTAGTTATCTTGTTGCTGATATTGATTCCTCCTCAAAGGCTTGCAATTTAACTGGACACAGTGGAAGTGAAACAGAAGCGCAATGTCAATTCAGACACAATTTCAGAAGAAGTACACACAAAGTACACACACACACACACACACACACACACACACACACCCCCCAGTAGACAATTCAGGCAATCGCAAGCCTCTTCACTACCAGTTGCATAGTTTCCTAATTTTTATTAAAAAAGCTTAAACTGAATGATCTGGAAATGTATCATAAATTACATCTGACCAGTTGTCAAGTACTCTTTACATACAATACTGTGTGTGTGTGCATGTATGTATGTGTATGTGTGTGTGTGTGTGTGAGATCAAGCTCCCTCAAGGTAAAAGCTCATTACAGCATAGGTCATTGTTCCTCTATGTGTTACCTGTGGGGGTTGATACAGGAAAAAGAAACAACAACAAAAACAGGCATTCTAATACATCAAATTTACACAGAGTCCCTGCAGCAAATCTACATCATTTCTATAAAAAAAAAAACAACAACTTTTTAGGCCCACTGTGCTGGATTTGTGCACAAATAAACAGTCTCACACAGCATGGAGACTCCGTCCCCGATCACATTACACTTCCGTGTCAAACTCAACTCCATCAATTATACATATTTGACCGCCAGCGTGCTTCCTGGCAACAAGCTTCTGTTTGTGTGTATTGCAGCTGCAGATCAATAGTACCTTTGGGATTTCACCATTCCAGTCTTATTCTCCTGTATTCATCTCATATTTCTTTCTTAGTTTGACTTTTCACTGTAGTGTATTATTTATTGCCTCTTAAATGCTGTTTCTCACAGAAAAAGCCTGACTGTCAACCTTTCTGGTTGTGATTGCCAGTATTTTATGTCAGGCAGGTTCTACACCACCAAGATCTGGATCACAATTGGGAGATTGGACCTCCCTGTCTTTGTTTAGTTGTCTTTTGTTGTTATCTTTTGGATAGCAGCTTCCATCTTACCTTCAATCTCTTGCCTTTATTTTATATCGGGCTCTTGCATGAATGTCTTTTTAGTGGATCTTTCTTAAATGGGGGTTTCTTGCCCTTTTCAAGGGTAAATGCCTGTAAATTACCTCTAAAAAGGCAAATGACTGAGCACTACATCAGCAGTTGGATTATTATTACCATTGGAATGTGTTTACAATAATTGTGTGAACATCTGTCCATAGACCCGGTTAGGTCACAAAATAGAGTCATTCGTCCCAACAGGATGGCGTGACCATGAAAACAGAAGTCAGAATTAGAGAAGCATGGTTGCTACTGGTTTGAACTCTTGAGTATTACTCTTACTTCTCACTTATGCAGCATCTTTTGTAATTACTATATTTAAAGATGGATGTGCTGGTACTACTAGCACATTAGAACACACTGGTCAGCAAGACAAACTAATAATATTATAAAGACTTGTGGGGAAGATTAGTAATTTTGTTATGAATAATAAGGAAAATATTTAATGGATGTTGCATTTATGGACCTAACGAAACTCAAAAGGGTTATGTTTGATTTATTATTCATTCATTATTCATTGAAACTCCCAATCTTCTGGTCATTGAACAAGCTGCCTCAACACCTCAGTCAGTTCTGCCTAACATAAAACTTTATTTTAAACTTCTGAGTTTGAATGTGCATCATTGATGCAGTGACAAAATCTTTACTGAAAGTTTGTCAATTTCTGTTTGGCTATGCACAAACAGAAATCTAAAGATGAGACTAATTAAAGTAACTACTTTAAAAAACGTGTAATGTAACAAACAAAAAAACTTAAACAAATGAGTTTTTTGCAGGTCAATTATTTTGGGATGTGAACTGTTTGTGTTGTGTGTTTAGGTTTCCTGTTTTATTTTGTAACCCTTCTTGTTTCTGGTGTATCATTTGCTCATTAGCTCACCTGCTTTATCAGTTACACCTGTTTCTCGTTTTGTTCATTGTGTATGTGTGGACCTGGTTTCCTGTTGATTTTGCTCGTGCATTGCGCCACTTTTTCTGTGTGGTCGCTAGTTTTATGACTTTTGGATTGAAAGTCAAGTACACCTGCATTCCTGTTGCTGCCTGCCTACTTGGTTTGGGTTCACACCTCCTTACCATTTCAATTAATAACATTATTTATTGAATTTACCAGATAACAAGCAAAATAGTTTACAATAATTGTTTATTCCTCTTATCTTTAAATCTTTTTAGCATAAACAAAAACATATGTGAACAAATAACTTTCAGAAGAAATGAAGTCTAGAAGAATGATTGTGTAAGGCATCCTTTGTGTCTTACAAACCCTCATTCAGTAGCATCCTCTGTAGGGATTCACTAACTGTCTGACTGACAGTTGAGTTAAAATGATGTAATTTGTGATCAGACCATTTCAGGCAAGAGAGCCTGGAACACAGTCATTGATGACGTGCTCATCAATGGCTGACTACAAACTAACAAGAAGGCTACAATGACATCAAATATGACTGTATAAATAGGAAGAATTTCATATCAAGAGTCATAATGTTCATTAAATTATAAGGTCAATTCAAATTTCTTTTTATTGGCTGTTTAAGCAATTATAGTCACTAAATTGTCTGTTAAGGTAGTCCTGATTAGTCTTTGATACAACACAATGGAGCTTTATCAATACAATATTGCCAGTTGCAGTTTTTTTCCAACCTTTCCAAGTTATTTTGTTTTACACTATAGATAAGAGTATTTTGCAAGACCAACAACAGTACAATAGTAAACAAAAAAATGACAGTCAATTATTGCACTGCTCAAAAAACAGCTAACATTGGAGTTTTGCTTGCTTTTTTTGCTGCCACATAGAGACTTGAGAGCTATTGTAGCGTTTAGTGTTATAAATTACTATTAATATGACATTAAGATGAATAATTTTTATCTTGGAAGCAGCACCTCTTATTTTCTAGCTTACTATCTTAAGCTATAGGCATAAAAGGGAAAACATGATGTCATGAATAGAGAGAATTACTCCATCAATGAATAATTCTCAGTTACTTCTTTGTAAGTTCTCGTTTGAATTGACCCAGGTCGTGAGCTGAAAGAAATCAGACAGACAGCGACCAGGTAAATAAATGTAATATTTAGTTATCTAATTTAAAGATTAACTTTAAATAAAATGTTCAATTAAGATAAAAAAGAAAAAAAAGAAAAACATAAAAACAAGACAAACAAACGTAAACCAAAAATGAGTAAATATGATGAACAGCTGGAATTTATATGGTGAACATAAATTATAAAACTTAAACTAAATCACACGTGATGCTTGTGAATATATCCAACAAATCTCAATGCAAGTAAAAAAAATGCAACTGGTCAGGACAGGCTTTTCATTCAACTTCTATTTCTATGACATATAAAATATTGACTTATTTAAACTCATTATGATGTTTTTTTGTCATGCTGTAAGTTATGCAGTATTTTTGAGGTACTGCTTATTTTACCGGTTAAAAAACAAATCAAATACATATGAAATTATGCAAAATGAGACATTTTGCAAGGTCAATACGTAACCATCATATATGTTTTAACGGAATACATTAAATCCCATTAACCCTTCAGTTTGATGTTATTGAATCAGTCTGAGGGTAAATGCTGTACATTTAAAGCAAAATGTTGCAAATTTACATTTGTCTGTCAGTATATATAACTTGGGAAACTATCTAATCTCTGATGTCTTGACATATGTTTGTGGTAGTACTTAAGAAATAGAAAAAAATAAACTGATGGAAAAGTTCTAAATATCTCATATATTAAAACATTTATTGTGGTATTCAAAATAAAATAACTTGCCTTGATTGTGATTAGAATTTAATTAAGTTTTATTGGTCATGTAGTCAAAAACTTAATTTGACAAATTAGGTAAAAAAGCTCCAAAGACAAGTAGTGCAGACTTTTATTCTTAGCATATGAACTCCTTATATGTCTAAGCACAGTAGTTTATGCGAATTAACATTTGATTAATAACTACCTTCCTAATTTCCCTTCACAAGGAGGGAGGGATACATCATAGTTGCACAGCCACGTCCGCTTTCTACGTGTCTGTCTAGCTTCCCGGCTTGCTTATCAGGTGATTGATGAAAGATGACTAAAGCCCTAGAGGCTAATGCTAAGATAATTTATTTATTATAAGGTGTGCGTATAAGGGCAGGAAATATATGTCAAATTTAAGTCTCTGTCTGTCAGAGTGAGACATACTGTAGCATCAAAGCAAATACACATGGGAAGGCATGTGATAATATGGCAAATGATAAATGGGGATAAACTGGAGCTTCTGGACTATTTACACAGCATCGGCACTAAGGGCTATAGCTGCATGCATTTGAAATGTTTAAATGTAAAACGAATTCTCCTGCACTCCACAGCACAACACTGATTGATTAGGCGTCCAACTTTAACGTCTTTTTTATGCAAAGGCGAAAGACACATGTTTCACGACATCAGAGGCGTTATGAATTCCTAAACATTCAGCCATGCTGCAAGGATTTCATGAAAATTGTGTCCCCGATAAAGGATTTTTTAATGTTGTCAAAATATAAATATGATAATGCACTTTCTATCGCTCTACCTATATATATATATATATATATACACAAGATCG
>JBAMIG010000015.1:7304031-7318473 GCA_037177335.1 Kiunga ballochi
TATACACGTATATATATGACTTTGACTGATTGCCCTTTAAGTATAATGATTACACTGAAATATTCGTCTTGAAGCTGCACCATAATTTTGCAAGTGTCTGCTTCAGAACAAACTTTTATTGCTTAAATACTATACAATAAAAAAAGGCACCAAGGAGCTCTTTGAATCAATAGACTGCAAAGTACTTTGCAATCCTCATGTTTCAGTTTATTTATATAAAAGGTCACATAAAATTTTCAGATAATTTATTTATGTCAGATTACAAAAATGAATACTGTATGCCTGAACGTCAGTGGTTTATAAAACCCTGGAGCAACTTCTATTAACATTTTTTCATGAAGACTGTCTAAAACTGGGGAAAGTGTAAAAAAAAAAATAGGGCTCCAAGCGAGAATGAGTAAATAATGACAGCAACAAAAAGTAGATAAGAAGCATAAAAGGTGTATTGATAAAAGATTTTTGAAAAAATGGTGAGGGGTTTGGTTGGAAACTGCTGAACGATTCCAGTCCATTATGTTCAGAAAATGAACACAAAGACATAAAAATGCATCTTATCTTGTATTTCTGACATTATGCAATATGCATTTGCTAAATAGTTATATTGGCTCTGAAAAGGTATAAAACTTGCTATTCTGATTTTAAGAAGAACAATTTTATTTAAATAAGGGGAAAGCTGTAGCTAATACATGGCTCTCTGACTTTGGTAAAGAGAGTGAATGAAATACTGTCCTTTTTCTGTTTTTATAAAATTGTTATTAGAAAAGTTTAAAAGAGCTTATTGGGATAATAAAAGGACAAGGAAAGGTCAGCCGTTAACTCACTGAGAATAAATTACTTATACAAAACCAGAAGTGTTAACATCAGTCAATTACTGAGCATCAATTGTACAAGTTTGATCAGCACCATCATGATGATGCCTATTAAACTTCCTCCAGGCAGGAGTCTTTATTTTCAAAGACTAGTTTAACTAGGCTACGTTTCTTGCAAGTATCTATTACAAACATAAAGATAATGACAATTTTAAAATCATGCAAACCATTAGGGATACCCTTACTACAAGCTCTATGAGTAAATTATTATGCATAAACCTAACTAAAACATATTAATATTAATGAATTTGAGCTAAAACCAAGCCCCTAAGTCACGTAATAGTTTTAATAGTTTCAATATTCTCCTGTGCTGGTTCGTGTCTCTTCAAGGGAACGTGTGTGCATGAAGACACATGGTGACGTCCTCTTACAAAAACACAAATCTGGACACTAAAAAATGACTTGAGACGGAGGACAATAGTAGGAACAGCAGAGAAGGGCTCTTACTATCAGCAATTTCTGGTGAGTGTAAAACTATCGTTTCCAACTACAGTATGTGTCGCAGAGGCTGTAGCCTGTAAGCTGTCATCAAGGGAGAGGCAGGTTACACTCTGGACAAGTCGCTAGTTAAATGCTTACCAATGGTTCTTACTAATGCTACAGATGGTTACTAAAGCTTGTTACATACTCCACGATAAGATAAAGATTTTTATGCTTTTAAGGTAGCAAGAACAAGACAAAGGTGAGTTTTAACCTGGTCAATTTATACTCAAGAAGCTTTGCCGAGCTTTCTGTGCCTTTATGTGCGATGAACAATTGACCCAGTTATTTCATAATTCATGACATGATTTGTCTGTGGCAGGGTGAGTTGTCTGACCATTTACGCAATACTTCTCAAAACCTCACAAGAAAAAAGTTCTTAGAGGTATGTTTTTATGAAGTATTCAAATGTAGTCTTATAAAATCTTGTTATTGGAAGACATTTGAATAGCCTACATGCAAAAAGCTTAATGTTTTTTTTGTTTGTTTTCACAGCAATATAAAATACATAAATTCTTGCCTTTCAAGGATTAAACTTTGTTTTTTTCATACTACTATAAGAAAATGTAAGTTAAACTGTTAACAAAAAAATAAACTTAACCCTAAAGTGAGATGAAAGTACATAAAAGTATTTTTTTTTGTTTTCAAAACAAAAAATTCAAATAGTTAAATGTCACATGTGATATCTGCTTTAGAGGAGATTTAAGTGTAATAGCAGAGTATCTTTTTGCAGGGGCATTTTGAGTTATTGTCTTTTGCAAATCAGTGCTTGATGTTTCCAATAAATTACCCACTTTAAACTTAAGTAATTAAAGGAAAATGTATTTTTAATCTGAAGTGCAAAAACATGTTTTTTCAGTAGATGTAGGAATTATAGCATGCAAAACTGAGAAATGAGACAACTGATTATGCATAATTTACATTAAAGTCCTACTACATTGTATAGAAGAAAACTAATTGGATCAGTTATCAGGAACACTGAAAAACATCGTAATGTACAGGTGTAAAAGTTGGCAATAATACCAGGGTAGACTAGTCCATGGTAACATTTTCCTGGGGGCCCAGAATTGCTAGCAGCTGCCTTGCATAAAAATTAACAGCAAGCGGTGCATGTATACTTCCTTTTCCAATCTTCTGGACATAACAGGTGCTTTCTGTACATGTCTAAGTCAGTCTATGTTTATGTCATTATGCTGATATATCACATACACATATAAGACCTAAAACTATTTATATGTAGACCAATTGCATTTTCTTTTAATTCGTATTTGCAAAATTTCAATAATTCAATTTAAAAGCTGATCAACATACCTTAAGTTCCTTTTTTGTTTAAGGTTTTCATTTTTCAACCAACACATACTATATAAAGTTTACCCCAAAGAATAAGGGGAGTGTCAAGTTAGGAAAATAAATTGAACAAGTTGAGGTACCCAAGTGAGATGTTCATCTTGCTTCTGGTTCAATGACAGTTCATTTTATTCATGGTGTCAAGTTAGCTTAAAACAGCGAAAGCATGTTTTATTTAGCGTACCACAATGAAATTATTTTTTTCACATGACCTAATTTAAGACTGAATGAGTATGTGCACATGTGAGCATACATGTACAGTAAACCAATAATTGTATGCATGAGTAGAAATGAGTATGCACTGTCTATGTATGGATAAACATATTTTCTATGCATGATTGAGGGTGTTTGGATGCTTGTAAGATTTTTTTTCATTTTTTTTTTTCACATAATATGTGTGAACACATTAGTTTAAAGATTCTCATACTGCAAGAACTGGAGCGTGATATTTTATGGTCATGGGATGTATTAAGCGAATGTAGGAGCACTTCAGTTCTGTCTCTTTAGACCAGATAAAAGAGGAAAAGCTTTATATATTGTATATAGATTCGTATGCGTTTGGTGGATGTTGTAACATGTGTAGCATTAAACCAATCCAAGCATTTTCAATGTAAAATAATTAGTTACAAATTCACTACCCCAAAAAATAACTTTCTTTAAAAAAAAAAATCATTTACATCATTTACATTTAGCGCTTGCTTTTTTAATGTAAGTTTTATTTAGTATGCCAGCCCTTTGGTTCTGAATATAAATGAGGTTGAGTTTACACTCAAAGATGAAGGCCAACCGGCTAAATCTTGCCTGAAAAGTCGCCATGGTACCAACTCCACCTAGTGCTGTCCTTCAGATGTGAAATCCAATTTACAGAGAGGGCATATGTGGTTAATATCAGATTACATTCTAAATGAAGGTTAGTGTTGATTAGTAGCTTTCATTGGAACACTGATCTCCCATTATTGAAGCCCTGAGGAAGGAAGACGGGGAAGTATGCCGGAGAGTGAAAGTTCAAAGTCAAGGAAAAGGAAAGAAGAAACTGACAAGTAAAAAATAAAAGAGGTGGCAACAAAACAGAGGAAAATCCGCCAGCAGAGTTCTATCAAGAGAAAAATAACAGTGACTCAGGGACAAAGTGTAGTTATTCCAAAATTGGCAAATCTTTTGGGGGAGAAAAAAAAAAAAGGTAATTTTGATTCTAAACGAGCATTTATGTACCTCTAAATACCTTTTCACCCTTCCCTTCAGTATTGCTCAGAGGTCGGTTTGGAAGCATATAACACTAGGTGAAAACCTGACGTAAAAGCTTTGTGTACAAGCACAGAAAATAAACTGGTACCAGATCAAAGAAATCAGACAAATATGTCAATACAAATTTCTTCTATTTGTACTCCACAATTCTTGCATGGACAGAAAAATTAATATAAAAGGCACATAACATGTGTGTTTCAGCTACTTTTATTTGTTTTATGCAGGAGCGACTAAAAACTAAAGCCCTTAGACTTTTTTCTTTCTTTCTCTGCAACTTTCCCTTTTTCTGAGCAGAGCAAAGGGACTAGAACAGACTTGTTTATTATAGAACCATTAGCAAAGTCTAGACTATGTGTCTGGTGGTGCTATTGGGGGGGATACAGTGACA
Organism: Kiunga ballochi; assembly: GCA_037177335.1. Lineage (NCBI taxonomy): Eukaryota > Metazoa > Chordata > Actinopteri > Atheriniformes > Pseudomugilidae > Kiunga > Kiunga ballochi. Next base: position 7,308,361 of record JBAMIG010000015.1, read on the forward strand.
CTCGTGCTCTCATAGGAAATTGCCACTTTTTCCCATGGGGCTCTTTAAATGGTTGTTTAGTGGAGGACACAGTGGGTATTAAAAAACACTCCCTATGGCAAGCTGTACAATGAAATTGTGAGAGAAGGCAGAAAATGGAGCAAAAGAAAAACAGGAAAGCATCAGCTAGTCTTAGTACTATCCAAACTCTATGTTAAGATACAAAATTAGACAGTTAAAGATGAAATTATATCTAAGTATTAGAATATGAGAATTTGCATATGAGAGTTTTAAATGAACTGGACTGCATACTATTAAATAAAACATTACTCACTCTTAAAAATTATACTCTTGGCTTAAAGTATTCATATAATTAATATTATTTATGCTATTATTTTTATCATAAGCAGCTAAAGCAACTGGCAAAATCTCAACATGATACTGAGACAATTCAAACATCATTTTTAAGAATATTGTCCTATATGATTTCTCCTGGTGTTATGGCCATCTGCTGCCTTCTAATTTTCCCTTTGTGGGAAACACCGATGCATCACCAAATAACTTAAATATAGAACTTTATGATGATATTAGAGGAGGGAATCACAATGAAAAACATATAAAAACTATGTATATGTTATGTATGAAATTCCATAAATATGATAAACATTCGTAAAGGCGACTCCAGCAGCCTGTTCTATCCTGCAAGATGCCGCATGTGAGTTATAACATATTGATTGCAGATCAATGGTAACTGGCCATGAGCAATGGTCATTAATTGAATGGTAAAAAGGAATTGACAAATGACATTCTGTAATGTTGCTGCATATGTAATTTTGTACATCTTTATTGCTATGTTCAGTGTAAACAAAGAAGCAATGTTGCTGGTACAGCTGTTTGAATTTCACACAACAGCAATACTACAACACCCTGCGTAAGGTTATCTCCTTTATGATAATTTAATTTAAGCTTTAAAGACAGTCACTGCAAAATGTGCCCTCAAAATCCAATGCATGTTGGGGCTATTTCCTTTTTTTTTTAATAAGTATAATGAGATGGCTGTCTTATCTTTTTGTAAAAAAAGGTCAGTCATATACTTCAAATTTAAGAATATGTAAGGGATTATGCCCAACGAGGTATCCATTATCAAAGCGCAAACCGACCCAACGCAAAACACCTCGAAGGGCATTTTCCTGCTTATACCATGGTCACATATGAAAGAAATACATATAAAATGTATTATTAATCCGTTTTTACTTGTAAAATTGAATGTCCGAATGGGGTCCGAATGGGGTCCGAAGAGACTGGGGACATTAGTCTTCTCTGAGACAAACGTAACTTTGAGCTTTGGGACCAACCCCCTTGATTCAAAGAGGTGGTGGAACACGGAGAGTAAAAAACAAAACGTCTGAAGCACTGAAGGAACAACCTATTTAGCATGAGCACTGTTAAGGATAATGCTACAGTACTTTATCTGCTCCGGTCTCTATCTTGTTCATTACCTTGTAGCGTACCCCCAAACACACACACATTCTCTCTCCATTCCAAAACATTTTACAGCCTCGCATCTTTATCATGCATGCAAACAAACACTCACACATGCCCTAAACTAACTAAACCACACATGTTACATGTGCACTTCTTATGATCATAACTCCTGAACTGCATAACTTATCTTAATTATTCAGAAAGCAGAGAAATGGGAAATGGACCTGGTCACTATAGTAGATCGCAGGTCCTTTCAATAGGATCATCCAATAACATGCAAGATTTTGAAGTGCGTAACACATTGTAATGAAAGCCACTATACCATAACTTCTGAAGCATGCGTGTAACTAGAAAATATTAAAACGGTGGTCATATATTGTGAGTTTCTGTTGTTACTAACTAGCGTTTTAGCCAGCGCAATCATGCTATATAACTGGAACCTCTTTTATAGGTGTTCATTGTGACTTTTAACTCTAGTATTTGCCTCAGATTTGGCGAAACTATTAATTTTTTAAGCGTTGCTTGCGTTTCTTAAGTGATATTTCTAACATTTTGAGCACGTGGTAGTTCGCAGATTTCTAGGATTTTAGCGCATTAGCCTAAAGAAAGCTCATCCGCGGGACAAGATTTTTACAGAAAAAAGCAACCTTTGCCAGGTAGCAGTGTTTCAGGGATTTTCCTCTTAATACAGAGAATTCCCTTAGGTTTTCCTCCCTTACTTTCATTTTTAATTCCTAATATTACTTTATATTTCCTTGTTGTCTGTTGTCTCCTTGTTGTATTTTATATTCATTAATTTGTAAAAAGATTTCCTTCGTCTTCTTCCAATCATTTTGAGAACTGAATTAGTCATTTGACCTGTCATGATGGGTCTGGTGACATAAACATGAAAGAGGTGTTACCCTTACACCTTTAAATACTTCTAAATTGAAATGTCTGAACACCTCACAATAGCATTCATTCCACCTGTGTCTTTTTTCTTTCTGTGTATTTTTACTCCATGAATTCGGTTCATTAATCTTTCTGTGTAAGGTAAGAATTGGTTCTTGTTTCTTTTGCTCCATGTAGCCACGATACTGTTTTCATTCCTGAGTTCAATTTAATCTATTATCTACATTCTACCTGCATTTGGATCCACACCTTGCATCAACACTCGCCACAACTTTCTGACAATATTACTTAGAGAAAACTATTAGTAATTTATATACTATATATACTATTATATACTATATACTACATTTTGGGTAAACTGGACAGAGTAATGTTTTCATAAAGATAAGCATCTAATCACTCTTTGTACTCTTCCAAAGAACAGATCTTGATGACAGCAATTACTTTCTAGAAAAAAAAAATGCCCCAAATTGTATATTTGTATACATTTATTGCTACAGCACACCTTAATCATATTATTTTGTCATTGTTTTCTTGGGCACTAATGGACAACACACTGTTGGGGAGAGACATTTATTTTAATTAAAGGGTGTAGAAACAAAAAATGATCTAAAACCTGTAGGGATGTGACCCTTAAGGACTTTAGGTGTACACATTTAATTTAAAGAGTGATCTGAGTATTGCTCACTGGTTGGCGATAATGCACCTCAAGGCTACGAGCTTTGAAGTTTATTACTGTCAACTGCAATGATTATAACCTGCCAACACATTGAGGAAGGAAACAGCAAAAACCATCATAGACAGTCATAAAAAGGCATCAAATGAGTTGGTAGAAGATGCCCTACGGGAACGCTTAAAAGGAAGTGGTTTTGTTTGAATAAACATTATTAAAACAGGTTAATACAATGTGCAAACTTTTTCATCAGTTGATGAACATAAACTCAAATGCCTCATAAAGCCAGCACTACACTTTGAAACTGATATCATTAAACTATAACATGACCAAGATCACTATAGAATATTATATTGTAATATTATTTCTTGGCATTTTGCACAGCCTGAATTACAGGTTGTTTCTGATATCATGAGTTGGCTTCAAGGCTACAGATCACTAGGTTAAAAAACTGAAGCTGTATTATATGTGTGTGCACCAAGCACTGAAATGTAATACAAGATTGTTGGGAGCTATAATTTTCATACTACCTAGAAAAAACTTGTCACTTTAATTTCACAATGCCTCCTGCAGTTGAGTCAGTAACCAATGCAGGACCCAGTTAAACAAATAGTGGATAGAGGGGAATGTGAATAATAATGTTTGTGTTTGGGCATTTCAGGTTAAATGTGGTATATTGTAACTAGTGAGTAAAATTGAGCTCAAGGCAACAGAAGCTTTCCATTAGAACATGGAGCAAGAGACAGAGGACAAATTATACCTTTCTGTCTCTTAAGTGATTGAACAGATTGAGAAGTCTCTCACACAGTTGTATTCTCCATAAATACATAAGAACTTGTGATTTTATTTTAAAAAACATGTAGTTACTAGTGTCTTTTGATGACAGGGTCATTGGCTCTTGACCAGGGCTGAGCGAACAAGAAGGACAGACACAGGTAGAGAGAACAAGAGACGGGCCACCTGGGAAATTATGAGTGGGACAGCGGCTGCCTCAAGCATGAAATTGAAGCCGTCCAACAATGCAACTCACTGGATCCTTTTCGCTCGTATTCCAAAATAATTAACTAGCACCACCTCCCTGCTGTATTATGGTGACCTGCACGTTGTTTCACCACACACGGACAAAGCCAGACTCTTCACCACACAGGTGCAGGTGGAAATGATGATAGCCAGCTTGGAGAGTAAAATGACAAGAATGGACCACAAGTTCAAGCTGTAATTAGACTATACAGTCCAACCCACATCCAGAGCCATACTGAGTACCTAAACATTACATGTCAACCGATTGTTATCTACAGATCCAGATCTAAACATGAATATTCTATACATGTTGGCTGTTATAAAGTGGTAAATGAGGCTGACAGACTAATACTGTAATGCTTTGAGTCGCGACTCTTAGTTAAAAAAAAAACAGGTTTTACATTTTTTAACCTAATTTCACAACTTTAAAATATAAAAAATGATAAACCAATGCAATAGACAATAACACCCTGCTCTAAAATAGTTTATTTTAAATGTTCTCATTGTATAAAATCAAATCATTGTCATCAACTGTATCAATCGATCTTCCTCCTGCCACAAAAAACCCCTGTCACTTCATATAAACATCTATAGCTCAGCAAGGCTACAATACCAGTAACTTTTACAATGCTGCTAACTTTAAACCTCTGAAAGCTTACCTCAATTTGGTATTTTTCTTCTGTATAATATAATTACCAATGAAAAAGAATCTGAGAAAGTCAGTGGTAACTGAATATGAGCTCTATAAATCATACCTACAACAAGCGGCTGAAAATCTCTGGCTGTCATGAGATGCCCTGCTTTGACAGTTTGTCTCTTTAGATGCATGAGTTTCATCAGCTGGATTGAAATAAAATAACCCTTGAGGTGTTGGGTAATGTGAAATAAAATAAGGAAAAAAAAGATCAATAAAAGTAATAAACACATCAAGACTCAAAGTCATATATTAGAGAAGATAAAGGAAAGAGCAGTTCTATCACGCAGTAAGTTTATCGTGCTGCAACAAAAATGAAATTCATGGAAATAATTTAAAATCTTTCCTTTTTTTACACTTCAAACAGATTTGATATCATAATGGCATTGCCTAAGAGGATATCGGGACTGCTATTTTCAGTTTAACCTCTTAACTGCTACTGCTTATATTAAGACATTTATGTCATAATTCATGTTTGTGTTCCTCTTACAGTTTCTCAGATGGATTGGAGACTTTTCAGACTACCTACTAAGATAATACAGATGCTTATGTTTGAAAATACACTTAATACACAACTACACATTTTTGGATATAAATAGTCCTACACTTGTATGATTTGAGTTTAAGCTCTCTTGAGAAGCATCTAAACTACATAAATTATGCCAATATCACAGGAAGATCTTAGAATAACATACATATAGTGTAATATGTTTTATATGTAAAAGTGTCAGGATGTTTTATGAGATGATCTTTGCCTTTACAAGCGTTGCAGGATGGCTGGAGGCATTACTTTGAACCCTGGTATATAAATGCTTCCATGAATCCTTGAATAAGATTAGCTGGAGCCCACCCCGGGGCCCATTTAGCAAACTTGCACATGGGACTTGCAAAACCTGCCCAGCTCAGTGTCTGGACATGCTGATCAAGTTATGGGGACAGAACCAATTGAAACCTATACGACCACCACATGGACATGTGGCCTGGAAAGTCTTTCCAGAGTGGACGTTTCTGTTTTTATGTGGGTGTTAAAACAATTGTTTAGGTTTTTTTTTTTTTTACAATCAGCTCACAATGAACAGGAGAGGCAGCAACCTTGCCAAAAGTACCTCCCTCTGTTTGGTTCCATTGGATAGTTTGCTTTCACACTAAACAAATTACATGAGGGTTCGATTTCAATTGAACCAACACTCTTGTTTTTTCAAGAGGACCACAGTTTTCTTCTTTTGGTCTGCATTGGAGTGGAATGAGCCATGCCAAACAAAGTGGAACTAGACCAAACAACAGTAAATGTGCCCTTGATAAATTGCCAATATTCTTTACACCTTTTTCTCATGCTCAAAAAATGATTTATTAACAAGTTTTTGGACCTCTATCTATGGCTACTGGCCCTGTGATGGACTGACGACCTGTTCAGGGTGCACCCCGCCTCTCAATCAAATGAGTGCTGGGATAGGCTTCACCTACCTACAATCCTGAATTGGATATGTGGTTAAGAAAATGCCTGCCTAATGATTCCGCTCCAATCACTATTAAGCAATGATGACTGTACTTAGGATTGCTGCATAACATTGGGTATAGGCACATGCACTCTTTCATGCATAAGCCACCACTTGTCTGATTGAGCATTTCCTCCAGAATCCCCTCCAGGCCCAGATTCATTTTCCAATGTGTAATTACAGACAGCTACATAGCGGCCTGAGTGTGTGTGTGAGTGTTTGTGCTTTCAGGGCCGTCATTGAGGGTACATAGTTAATCAGCAGTCAACCAGAAGTCTGGAGGATCAGTCCATCGATTTGCTCCCAGGCAATCAATTCTATCAAAGGCATTACTTAAACTGAACTCAGATCAGAAAGTGGATGACACACAGCATGAAGAGGACAGGGCCAAGAATATGATATTGGGTAGTATGCCGGCAGAGAAATCTTCAAAGGATGTAAGGTTATAGCATGGGAGAGATGCACTAAATTGGATAAAGGCAAGTGTGATATTAAGTGAAATAGCCAAAGGGTCTGATTACATTGCGTAAGGACAGATAAGACCGTGCTTGCACATTGATTATGATGATACATGTAGGTTAAAAAAAATCCAGTTGCCACTGTATCATAGAGAATACTTGGCACTGAGTGGTACTACATGTAGAGTTGTAGGTGTCTTGTTGTGCATCTGCTCTGTGTTGGTACTATACAAGAACACATTTACTTGTTTTGTGCTGCAGCATTGAAGGCGTCTTAAAAAATAGGAAAAACACTGAAGGGTGCAGACAACTCTTGCTTCTGTTGGTCCAACTTTTAGTCATTAAAGTTTGAAAAGACAAATGTCCTTATGGAATAACGATTTTGTTTTGGAGTACATGTTCAAATTACCTCAGATTATCCAAATAGAGCTACTGTCGGAGCTTTTTACCTGTGCTTTTATGTTATTGTTCCTCTAAGAGAGTAACTTTCATATATTCCCCTGCATTGGAATAATTGGGCTCAATGAGTGGATGGATGGATAGTGTAACCTCAATATTTAACATTTCAGATGACTATGAACAAGCTTGTCTGCTAAATTCACATGATTCTTTATGTTGGATGAGAATGACAAAAATAGATATGTAATACTATCACAAATTCTATTTGTTTCCATCATTGTCAGTTTCCATAGACAGTTCTTATTTCTTGGGCAACAGCAAATACTATTGTTTAGCATAGTCATAGTTGTGTTTTCTAGACGTTTTGATTGTTGAACATTTTTGTTTGAATTTACAAGACAAAATGTCATTTTTCATTTTGTTTTCACTTTTATAAGGAAACATTTAATTGAAAAACACTCATTCTTCTGCATGTACTTTAACAGTCAGATAGCTGTGATGATCTACATAGCTGAAAAAGTTAGTGGTGCTCTGACAGTGTCTGACCTTGATTAGATATAATGAGACTTAATCACAAGTCCACTGATCTGATGAAATGACTTACAGGTTCATCTTGTGATGAATACTAAATAAATGTATTGACTCCAGCTCCATAGACAATTATGCGGGTGCACACATGTGCTTTTACATCCGATTATGTATACACACCCACACATGCTCTGGGCCCATGCCAATCAGACTTATCACTTTCAGAATCTTCAAAGCACTCTTTGATCACCTCTTTAAGACTTTACTTGATAAGGAAAAATAAATCAAATGGGTCTTGGCTTGTAGATAGTCATACAAAATATGTCTGATAAAAAATGGGAAGTCAAACTTTTTTCAATCCTGCTATTTGATTTGTAGACATTGGACCATGATGGCTTTTTAAGGTTTGTTCAAATCAACGCTACAGCATAGTACTTTGTTTGCCAGTTAGATGTTTTTCACATTAATACTTTGTTGACATAGAAACCATTTTACACATTTCTGGATGTGCTACAAACAGCTAATTTATGTTCTGTATATGTAAAGCAAAGCAAGCTTTTTGTAGTTAAATTGCAAGCGAACAAGTGCCTTATTGCCATTCATGGTCTCCAATGACCAAATTTCTTTGGCCAATTTAGCTTCTAGAATTAAATTCCATCCCTCAGTGTCCTCAGTCTGATTGATTGGTTTTTAAACACAGCAAACGGATGTAGTTTGTCCTGCAGTCCAATGTAGTTTTCAAGCTTTACCTACAATGTCAATATCCAAAGGGAAAGTTAGAAAATTCTCTCTCATTGGATTTTTCTCTGAGAAATAGATTAGCGTATTAAAACTGACAGAAAACAGCCACTGTTTAGCACAAAGGGTTGAGCAGCCATACACATAAATATCTCACATTACAATGAGCTGGAAACTCTTTGCTGCATGCCTCTCCCTCTCTGACTTCATTCCCTCTCTGGCAACTGATTATTAAAGGTAAAAAGTCTAGAAAAGTCACTTTATTTAAAAGTAGCAGAAAAGTCTATTATTCTAACTTTTAGGTTTTTTTTCTCTCTGCAGCTACGGATCTCCCATCAACCCACAACTGTACAGAAATGAAAGGTAAAGGAAAGGACATTTTCCGAAATTGCAAGGACATCATATAGTTCTGTGAAAGGAATTGAGGTCAGAAAAGTCATTTAGAGTTCATTTTGGAAGACCGGTAAGAATTGGGAGCGGTATAAGGTTACATTTGGACCCATTTGATATACGTTTTTTTCCCCCCTGATATTCAATATATTTTTAATTTATAGGATTCTTAATATCAACCAATACTGACTTTTTTTAACCTCTCAAAATGGAAAAAGATAAAAAAAACAAAATCCTTTCTGGTAAATTAAATGTATTTAGGACATTTGATTTTTGTAGACACTTTGAACATAACAAAACATTTGGATTTCCAAGCTCCTCATTCTACAGATAACATGGTGTGATGATACCCCAGCTACAAGATTTATTGCAAAATGTACTGAACAACCAAACATATCTGGAAAAACATACATAGTGGGTCATTTTGAGGTAGAGGAGACTTTGTTAAAGATTTTGATATATAAATATGCATATATTGTGTAAAAACCAACACTGATATTTTCTAATATAACATTTTATTGCAGATATAAGGCACCAACATCAGTATGTTGATCATATTGGACATCTGTAGTCACATAACACATATCATTATAGCTATAACTGAGTCTTTCCTGTATGTAATGCAGTAGGGAGCCTAACTATTGTCAACTTTATTGGGACTTAATTGTAATATTTTGCAACATATAAAACAACCAACCTATCAGCAGCTACCTTTCCTCTGGCAGGCAGGCATCTTTCCACTTGTCAAATGCTCTATAGATTAAGTCGCCTGTAGGCGTCACAAAAAATATTAAATAACCCCTCTTTCCAGTTCACATTATGCATGTATGTTTCCATTTGATTCAATTTAGTTTCTAACTGATTACAATTGATTTAGATTTATATACAGGTGATACATCTGAAATAAAGACTAAAGACAGAAAAGGTTAAAACTTTTTAAATGTCTTGGTAAAAATGGTCAGTTAGTGGAGCCATAATTTTTTACAGCGCTTAGCAAAAATGCATAGGCCTAAAAAATGGACAACTAGCCTACATATTAGATTCGACAAACAGATTTTTTTATAAGACCTGTAGTCAACAATCTATTTACAGTTTTGAAATAACCTTAAATGTATAAAACAAGTAATTTTATATGATAAATGAAATTGTGTTTTCAACAGGAATGCTGATATAGCCATGATAAAAACTAAACTACTAAAATTAAAAACTGGTGATATTTTTTATTGTGTTACTGAACATCCATCCATCTTCTACCGCTTATCCGAGGTCGGGTCGCGGGGGCAGAAGCTCAAGGAGGGAAGCCCAGACTTCCCTCTCCCCAGCCACAGTCACCAGCTCATCTGGGGGGACCCCGAGGCGTTC
>JBAMIG010000015.1:7325804-7351406 GCA_037177335.1 Kiunga ballochi
TCATGTTTTTTAATTGCATTACAGGAAATAAAGAACTTTTTCACAATATTCTAATTTTCTGAGACAGTCCTGTATGTGGTTTAATATTTATTTAATAACAAAATTTCTACCTAAGTAAAAGCTCTGTCATGTTTATCTCTAATTTATTTCTTTTAGGTAACACAGTATTTGTGTTGAAAGTTTACAAGTAAAGCAGATTAAAACCAGAATAAATAATATAGCTTCTAGAAGATAAATAGTGTAATCAGTATGATAAAAGGATCGTCTGTGTCTGGATATCCGAGCAAAGCATAAACACAATTATATTTGATATACACTACCATTCAAAAGTTTGGACACAATGTTCTATTAAGATCAATGGGAAAGTGTATCCGAACTTTTGACTGGTACTGTACTTTAAATTTCAGAAACACAACACAAAACAGAAAGTGATTGATGCCAAATGTCTGCTTTTGAACAAGTATGTGCAAAAGGCTCACAAAGCAGTGACAAAGTCAAAGGTGCAGGGAAGGAAAAAGTTAGAGGAAACTGAGGGGAAAAGAGGGGAGGAAATGGATGATCCTCCACATTGTTATGATCAGCCAAAGAGCTAAAAAACGAAGCTTGTCAGGACAGAAAAGGAGGCTGTTAATCAGCAAGCAGAGGTTGAACCACAAAAAGAGGAGGGAATGGGGCAAAGACAGTGTGATGGAGTAAAGTAGACACGTATAATATTGGTCTTTTGTGAAGATAAAGGGCCTTTCCAGTTCCCCAATAATCAGTTGGGGACAGAGATTTAGCAGACAAAGGAACAGAATACAATGGCATGTTACAGCGGAACAAAAGAATACGTAAGCATATCATTATAAAGTCAAAGGAGGAGGCATCTTATTTTCCAGTAATTAACTTTGAACTTGACCATCTTTTCATTTAAGTAAACTTACTCAAAACACAAACCTCAAAGTGGAACATGTGAAACAAAAAGAAATATATAAATGCTGACACTTTATCCACCCATTAGCTGATTGAATGTAAAGGGCGAACTGTTTGTCAACCCAAAAGCCCAGCTGTAAAAGTTTGGCCTTTAAACACAAGTAAAAATGTAATTAATTCTGTCTTTTCTCTGTTATCAAGCTTTAAGTACTACGCTATATGAGTATGCAATAATTCCAATAATCCAAGAAAGGAACCTGTTATTGGCGTCTGTGCATCGGTATACATGCTGGTAGAGAATGATTCGCACAGTACAAAGGCTGGGGTGTGAGGGGTACTCACAGACCTGCAGTCCAGGTTGAAGCCAGATCAAATAACCCATATATTACGTTCCACATACAACATCAAATACCACCTACCAGTTCAAAGAAGCTCATTACCATTTATGAACCTCTATCTGGACTCAGCCAGGCCTACTGGGTATGAGTTAGAAGCCAGTATTTATTTATTTATTTCATTTTCTTACTTTTTAAAAAAGTTAAAGAAGTATTCCTATTGAGCACCTATGTAAAACTGAGCAGGAGTCAGAGTAACTGAATGATAGTTGCATCATATGGTGAAGAAAAACACTGAAGATCAGTGGTGGAAAAGATGAAAGAGGTGGAGGCAAACTTTACAGGTATTCATTGACATAAAAAAGCTGAACTTCACCTTTAATACTGCAAAGGCAGAACTACTGAAACGACATATTGTTATCCAAGATGACATTAGTCTGTAAAGTCTGAGCTAAACATACTTGTTACACGAGCTATCTTCAACTTAAAACAGATATTTGTAGATTTGTAAAATAAAATTAAATGCTAAATAATAGTAAACACATTTCTGTCATTAGCATCTGCTTTTTTGTGGAATGTTAAAATGTTTCGGTCTTAACATCTGAGTTATTTATCTTCTCTTGAGAATAAAAGGTAAATTTATGACATTTACAAATAGTTTATAACTTTTTTATTGACATTTTTACAAAGCGTACCAACAAGGGGCAGAAAAAAAATCCGCCTGCACCATCTTAGAAGTTTCCAGAAAGATGTGTAAAGCCCTTCTGACTTATTGTGCTCTTTTGAAAAGGCATGAAAATGAAGTAATTAAATGCTGTTCCGCAGAGGGTGCATACAAATTACAACATCAAGTTTTAAGACATTGACATTTTGAAAAAATTAATGATTTAATGAAGTACTAAAGATTATTTAATAAATTGCATAAAATAAAAGTTCGACTGCATAGATTGTTCAAAAGAAACACAAATGTTCCACAACTGTTTGTCCTGGGGCTTGCTGTCTCTTTGCTTACACAGGAAAGAATAAATGAATGCACGTCCCTGAAGTTAAGCATATTTGCCTGTCACCTTGACCAAATATTAGCACTTTAAAAGGATAGCTTAATTCCGCTTGCTCCTACAGGATGTTTCTGTCCTGTGCTATCAAACTAAATTTATTTAAATGTCTAATTTAAAAAAGTTTTTTTTTAAAGTACCTTAAAGTTACTTTTCAAAGAATCTTGAAAAGGTTACTTATAGCTAACCTTCAGAGTGTCCTGTTGAAATTATAACATTTCTATAGCTCCTTAAAACTGTTAATCTCCATTTATTCTACTATTCTTTGACTTCCTGTCATGCGGTAAAGTATCATTCAGTTGGAGTCACAGGTATCAGCGGGATGCCAAAAAGTGTGCTGTGCTCATGCTGCAGTGAATGCATAACTACATTAGACAGAAGATGATTTATTATAACCTCACTCTGCTGAGTAAACTGGTCAGTTTGGGTTACTCTCCTGCATTATTTAGCAGACCGAGATGCTAAAAAGTCAGAGTGTCAGACCCAGCTCTGTGCTTTTTACATTAAAGTAGTATTATACATCTCGCAAGTTGTTACAAAGCAAAGGGGACGAAGAACAAAAAGAAGACAGATACAGTCACGGTGTTGATCAAAGACAGAAAATGAATATAATGGGCTGAATATGATTACAGAAAATGAAGACTGCCATCTTTTGTTTTATTCCCTTTTTATGTCCCACTTCTGCATACAAATATCTCTCATTGTGGGGCAGATACGATCTGTGTATGTGTGTGTATTAAAATAAACAAAATTGTAAACACATGCATTCTTATTATTAAAATTATTGAAAATCAGTCAGTCATCTGTATATAGCCTATTAATTAGGTAATGGTGGTAATTGACTTGATGTCCATCCCATGTCTTCCTCACAATTACTGGTGTATATCTGTGGTAGCAAGGCTTGGCATTCATATTCTGGTGTTTTCACTGGAATTTTACTGGAAGTCTCCGTCTGTACAGAAAAAAAAACACACCATTTTTTAGCTAAATAAAATGGTTTTGTCTCTGTGTGAATGTGGCCTGAGAGCAGTGTCTCTGAATGCTGCACTTTTGTAGCAGCCATCGTGAAAGCATGTGGTGAGGGACAAAAAAAAAGGAGGGCCAGCCTTATCTTTTTATTCATACCATCAAACGATTATATCAGACACATGCTTTGACGAGCACTGCAGCCCAGGTTACCACACTGTCCTGATTATGTCTATCACCAGGATCACCGCGACACAGATGAAAGAGCTCCAAAAATGTAAGTGGAGACATTTGTACATGTGTTGGTAAAGGAGAGACAAAGATGGCCGACCTTTCAAAGACGTCTGGAAACTATGAGGTTATATCTTTCTGCTTCAGTGCTGCTAATTAGAGGTGGCATATGCACAGTAAAAGCCTACTGGCCCACACATACAAATCCCCTAACAGGCCATCTGGTTAACATCTCGCTCTCAGACTTGACCTGCATTGATTTATCAAACACTCAGACACCGATACCAGCCCTGTTATTCACACACATACCTCTCTTATACACACACATACAAATTCAATCCCTTGCCCTATCTCCCAACCTAAATGTACATTGTCATCGGGCTATAAGATGCTCACTTTTATTCAGATGGTATCATTGTTTTAATTATATCAGCTATCAATACTTTAACTAATTCCTCTAAAGACCCAGGCTCTGCATTAACTGCAAACAGGCTATATATACAGTTTTGAAAGACTTTGTTGAGGTGATGTATCCTGACTGTGCATTGTGTACAAATCTTTTTTCTAGGCAAATTATATCAGTTCATTACAAATAAATTCCTGTTTGGTGTCAAAAGAAATCACACAAAACATTTTGTGTAAAAGTCCTAAAATCATGCTGGAGGAACACTCCCTGCACTGTGCACATCCACTAATACACACATACACACATAAATGAACACATATTCACTTCTTCCCTCATATACATCTGCACAAATGTCCCATTGGGGCCATAAAGCCTTTGTGAATGCTGGGGGGAAGGGATATACAATACTACTACATTAAAAAGCAGTTTGTTCAGCTTCTTTGTGCCGTCCTAACCCAATACATAAATATATAACAATAATTTGTGCTCAGTGTACATGGTGACAGTAAATACAGAAAGAAATACTTGATAAAGCTTCACAAACCTCACACATGCAAAGATGTTGTAGAAAAATCCCAACATTCATCCTAAAAGGTTTTTGTTTCCAATGCAGACTTTTTAAAAATTATAAGATAAGATAAGCCTTTCTGATTGCAGCAATTAAAATGTTAACCGCACATATCTGTGGCTATCACAATGCATTGCCTGTGTCAGCCCACTAATGGCTAAATAAAAAGGAATAAAATCTGTTCTGTATTTGTTCTGCTAGCAAGTGACTGACTGACAGGTGGAAACAGGCAATGTTGAAGCAGCCACTGCCCATAAGAAAATGAAAAAGGCTTGTAATAGCAAACAACATTCCCGCTGGCTGCATGAATCAACGCTCGCTGTGAGCCTTGTAATTCCCCTCGCATGGTCCTGCACTTCCACCACCGCCATTCAAGCCCCAAACCAGCACACATGCAGCGCACTGCTGGTCGGGCCACATGACAATTACTACTGGGCTTGTTATCAAAAATCAGCACTCGCCAAAGGGAGTGGCTTGGGACAAGTGGGGAGGGGGTACGGCAGGGATTCCAATAAAGCCGGCAGAGCATTCCCAGACAAAAGACAGTGACAAATTCCTTCTGCTGCTGACAAGGAAAAAAATTCATTACAAATGCTTGTTCCTTGAAAGCGACAGGAAGCCCCTCAAAGGTCACAGGGAGTTAGAACATGTGTGTGTCTGAAGGACACACACATGGAGCAGAGAACAGGTTCCACATTTCTGTTTGTTTCTGGATCAAGAGAAGGATCAGCGTTACAACCTGCTGCTTTGGATTGTTTAGATCATCCAAAAAGGATGGCAGAAGGTGATTTTTTTTTTGTCACACACTGAGTCCATCTCTCTCATGATGCTGCAGCTTTTAGCAAAGCAAAACCTCATATAGAACCCAGTCTGCTCTTTTGTCTCTCTTGCCACGCTCTTTCGTTCTGCGTGATGTGCTCCTTTCTCCACCCTTCCCCTTCTGACTCATAAGCTTCCCTAATCCCGCCCCTTTTCCCCATGCAAACAACCAGTTATCCTTTCTTTTGTCTGCTTTGTTTGTGATCCCTGATTAGAAAAACACATAAAGGAAAACACACAAATTAGATGACAAGATTGTGATTAGAGAAGATGGAAAATTCCCAGCAGGAGAAGCCTCAGTTTACCAAAAAGTCTTTGATGTAATTGAAATTGATGATGAAGTGCATCTTCATACAGGTCTCAAGTTGCATTGATGCACCTACTTAAAAGGATACTAACAATGAAAAAGGATTTCTTTTTTTAATGGTTTTTAAGACTGATATAAAAATCAAGCCCACAGATTAGTTAGGTGTAGTTTAATCTAAACTAATTTGTTTGGTTTCTTTTTGAAGAATAATGTCTGCTATGATTGCTCCAAGTCTTTGTTATACAGAAAGTTTCTTTCATGTCAGCTGCTGCTTTTGAGGTTTATGTTCAGAAAGCGGACACAAAAGATCAACTGTTAACGGAATACATAAAGCATCCATTCTAGTTTGTTCAGAACTCTGCTTTTTCAGTAGGAGCATCACATCTGTCAATGTCACCTGCAATATGACATAAAGCAGCTTGAACAAATGTAACCCACTGAGTGTAAAATCAAAATGTGTAAATCTCAATTTATACACGTTGTTGTTTACATAGATTTCTTATGTATATAAAATAAGGACAATTAATGAAACCCATTATTATCGTCTCTCTAAGAATGAGCAACAATTCAGCACCATTCTGCACCTGACCCAAAAGAACTTCTATTAGTGTTCCTACTTTATCTAAAGCTGGTTTACTTTGTCAGAGTGATCATGTTTTCACAGCTAATCCCTTGAGGGTCAACGTGTCTCATCATTATCAGCCACATGAATGAGGTTACACAGTGACTGAGCTCTTTTCATTACCCTCAAAGCTGCTTGATTTAGGAAGGAGGAATGAGAGGAAAGTGGTGGGAACCATTTGGCACTTTGTTGTCACTTAATATTCATCATCTCCCTCATTCATTCATCATTCCCTTTCAAATCATAAGACATCTTAACGTTTAAGCTTTCATTCCTTTTGGTTGATCTACAATTCATCTATCAATAAGTTGCTTATTTTTTTAACTTCTGTGCCAAATTACCTTAAAAAGAAAAGAATTTGAGCTACAGCTAAAATGTCAAGGTTGTCAATGAAGTTTTTCTTTTTATCTGCCTCATGGTTAACCACTGCATCCCTGCCTAGCTAATGTCTGCTACAAATATCCCTGCCTACAAATATGTCTGCTCTTTGTGCAGTAAAGTTTGCACAAAGGCAAAATATTGTGCATGTGCCATGACTTTTTCCACATCTTTTTGTATGACTGGAAAATGATGAAGGACGTTGACAGATGAATTAAACCATTACAGGTACCATTATCAAATGTGGAAAGGATTTCAGTTAGCTTCATGTATTTATTACATTTTTGTTGCTTTTCTTTAAATGAACGATTAACAGAAAAAAGAGCCATCATTGTCAAACTGAAGCTCTAATGTTCTCTGTTCTACAGAGCTTTACATAAAACTTCTCATTAAATAGACAACCCATTTATTTAACATTCTACCACCTGAGCCACTTGTGCCCTTAATAATATTTACTTCTTCATAAGGCAAACATTAGCCTATTAGCTTAATAATGTTTAGCCTACTTGGCTCTTTTTTTCATGAGGTGACATTTAAATTTTTCCTTTAAATTTTACAGCATATCTTACTGAGAATATTGTGACGCTTCAGTCACATAAATAGTATACCAGGAAGATGAATAAAAAAATACCATATGTGTTGTTTCTTCCCTATCCCTTAATTCCCAAATAAACTACAACAAAATGTGGTGCTAGCTAGCCAGTGACATGGCAGATACATGAAATAAACACTGATGATGTACACACAGGGGAACATGTTTTGAATGGAAATGACCTAAAGTTACCTCACGCCACTGTGTGGCTCTTTTTAATCATCGTGGGTATCAGGGGCACGTTGGAGAAATAACCGCTCTCGAGCTTCCTCCTTATGCATGCTTCCCAGTCACCTAAGTGTATCCACGGATACCCCAGGCCACTGGAATACAAATACAAACCAGACACTCGCCTCTCAGCCCCATTACCACACGCTCGCACACAAATCCCCGACCTTCCCTGTCTTCTCTCTTTTTCCTGCGTCTCTCACGCCATTGCTGTTCATTAACAGTTTTCCCATTTAAACATACACACAGGGGACTAATTGTTTAGTTTTATGTAAAAAGGACAGTGAAGGACTTTTCATTTATTTTATGGAGATTGTACAAAATGTAAAGATGGATGTATTGTGTAGGTTTAAATTGCTTAAATCTTATGCCAAATTCCACATGGAAGACATGATCCTATTGTCAACATTTCCCTGTGTGCTGTTTAGTTTGCATCTGTATTCCCAACTATCTGTCAGTTTACATTTATGCCTTACAGAGGTTGCAGGCTTCCCTTGGAACACTTTAAAAACCTCAGGGATGCTGGGTGAAAAAGCTTCCAGCAGGTGTTCTTTGCCCCATTACACAATGCTGGAATAGCTACCGGCCAAAGCAGCAATAAAGTGGTGCCAGAAGGGCAGAGGGAGGAGGGCAAAGTGTGGGTGCTGGTTGGTGGTGGGGTGGGCCGGTTTGTGGACCAGCAATGTGCGGACATGGCTTTTCGATGGCAACGAACAAGGCTAACCTCTTCATAGTCTTCCAGAGATGCAAATTGCTCCTCATCAAAGTTTCACACTCGGCTTCCAGTGAACAAAGTGAAAATGCTGGCTCCTAGACTAGAACTGTCAGTAACACCCCCATCCTCTGTCCCCTTTCACCAATGAAACTGGCAGTTCTTAGACGATCAGCAAGGTAAGCACACACTCCCACACACACACGCCTTCATAGACACATTTCCACACATACCGGGCATCCACAAACACACTCACAAAAACTCACACTGCTCTAGGCGTAGCTTTCTTTTCACTGGTGTTTTTTTTTTTATTCAGTATCCCACAGGGAAGCTTGGGATGAGCCCTGCTTTAAGCAGGCTAGGCAACAGCCATCAAAGACTTCCCTGCCAGAGGGGTATTTAGACCTAATCAGTTCTATCCCAAAAACCCATACAGGTAAGGCAGAGGTGTGTGTCTGTGTGGGAAAGGCAGACAAAGAAAGAAACTGGTTACATGGCCAAATCACCATATGTACAAGGAATATCTTCAATATTTCAAATAGTGCTGAACTTTCTTTCTTCTTTTTTACACTTAGAAGACAGCCTAAACAACACAGCTTTAACAGCATGAACAGAACCATGTTTTATACTTTAGTGGAGTCTGAATGCCCTAAAATGTGCACTAATACAGGACTAAGACAACACATTACCACTTTGAATAAGTATCTCTTAATGATAAAAATTATATAAATTTTTCTCTAGAGGGGATTTGTGCAAGTATATGCGAGTTCTGCAGCGTTAGTGCCTTGGGGGTTTGTTGAACCCATTTGACCACCCAAAACCCCGGCTGGTTGGCAAAGCTGATCTAATCTCCACATGGCTCCCCTCCGAAGCAAAAGAAAGGCTAGAGAGTAAATTATTCTGGCAGAAATTAACTTGTATTTCTTTTGTTAACAGCCCAGCTTTGTGAAGAAACCCCACCATGACAGTCAAAGTGAAAGCATACTGCCGATTAATCAGTATAAAACAATGATTTAAAATAAATTCTTTTTGAATGAACAGTGCTGGCTTTTCTGAATGACCCTTAAACGTGCACTTACAAGGATTGAGCAACAAGTCCACTGGCTTCAGTCCTGCATACAATTTACAACACACCTCATCATCATCCCTTCTTGAGACTGGCTATAACTGGTTTATAAGTAAGAGCAGCAGGAGGCCAACCATCAATCATACATCTCCTGTTGTTTTTCACCATCTTTCACTTAAAGGCGTTCGGATATGGAGGGGGTCATACTGATTAGTATTCTTTAGAGTCTGTAGGAGTAGACATGCCCCAGCATCAGAATGCTGGGAAGTCCTCTTTCAGGCATTGAAGCCATGAGGGTGAGGGGTACAACATAGCCGAGTTCTGTCTACCATGTAAACAAAGCTTTAAAGGCCACACTAAAATCCTGCACACTCTTGAAGTAAGTAATGATTAAACAAAACAAAAAAAAAAAGAAAACTTCATTCTCTTCATGATGTGTGTGGTCTTTTAAAATGCTTATATGGAAAATAAATGGATTAATAGTTATTGTTTTTTATTTAATTATTTTCAAACATTGAGACTAAAATTAGAAAAATAAGATAGTTCAAAATGTAGCATCAGAACATCTCGTACAGAAAAAAAACTGATGAGATTGTTGTGACCTAAAGGCATAAGATGCTTCATATGCATTGTAGTACTTGTGAAAGCGAGCCAAAGCAAATACACAATTATAATAACATAAACATTACATTTCTTACATTTCCAGAAAAATGTTTTAACCAACAACCAATAATTAAACTAAATTTAAAGCTAATTTATGTTTGGAGTGGACAAACCATATTTTAAGTTATATATTAAAACCCTGTAGTGTGATTTTTCCTGTTAAACTACACAATTAATTCTGATCAATTACACTAAATAAATACCTACCAATGCAACACTTCATTGGGTTACAATTTATTTAAAATACAAATAAAGAAATACCAACCAGTTTAATTTCACTGTTCCAATGAAAATTGCAATTGTACCTTTAACTTTGTTTTTAACATTACAGTGTTGTTATATATCAATAGAAACTCTTCTTTCTAGCTTACTTTCTTCCCACTTTGCCCTTCTTTTTTCCTGTTCATTTTTTTTTACTTTCCCTGTACACTAAACAACCCTTTTTTATGGTCCATGTCATTGATATTGCTTGGCCATGGCCTTTCAGGCCTGACAGATAAGGAGCCCATCTGAGCCGACTGGGCCCTGATAAAGGTGTGGTGAACAGGAAAAAGCATGGGCTCTAACTCCCCTAACCCTTGAGAGGAATAATTTACAGCATTGCCACAGCTGATTTCCCTCACTACAACCAAAAGCACTCAGAGAATGGCCAAAGCACCATAGCTCTCTGGTAGGGAGCTGAGCAAAGCAACTGAGATTGATGCGAAAAACAGCTGAGAGGAAAGGGAAAAGAGGGGTTGAATTATTTAAGTTTAATCGTAAAGGAAGGAAAAAACACTAATGGGAAAGATAGGGTCAGAAATGTGTATGAGGATGTAGAAAGAAAGTATTTACTGTATCTAACTGATTCTATAACCACACTCATAAATAGCTGTAATTATTTGATAGTTTAAAAAAAGAAATGAAAAAAAAGAACATTCATTTTTATGGTGAAATTACAGGGTAAAGTTTTTCCATTCTTTTACTAAAACAGAGTAAAAGATTGGAGATATTGGACCTCAAAGAATCAAAACCAGCACTGGAGCCGTCTTGGTTGATTTCAGAATTTTATGGTAACTCTTCACTATAACATTAGGTCTTTTTTATTCATATGTTGTCTAAATGCACTCAGTACCCTGTGACTGCTTCATTGTGTGTGCTTAAAAGAACATCTAACAATCTGCAAAGTACACAAACCTTGGAGCCACACTGACATTCACACATTCCCTCTGCTTAAGTAAAAAGAACTGATCGACTTTGACATGTGCCTTTAAGTACAATGTCCTGTTCTCATTGGTTTGGTCCTAATATTGCCCTAACCTATTCTTTGTGCCTCAATTCAGATGCATCTGCAAAAAAACTGCTTCATTGCAAAAGCCAGTTATCTTTAAACTTGCACCACAGCAGTGTTTATATACATCCTGCATTGCTGCTGCATGCACAAAACAACCAACAGTGCTGGTTGGGACAAAACTGGGTCATAATTATATGAAAAAACAAAAAGAATTCATATTTAGTTTTTAAATTTTTACACAGTGTTGTCATATACCATTCGTCAATGTCTGTCTTACAATAAATGGAAGCAAATTGTGCATCTCAAAGGCACACATTCTTCTTCTCTACTACACTAGAGTATCTAAGTGTGTAGAATCACAAATACACAATTTTTAGGCATGTTTTTATAAACTTGACATTCTGTTATTTAGTTGTATGCCAAGATATATTTAAGCTACTTTGATGATAAAAAATATATAATTATTCTTAAAAAATAAGAGTTTTAGCTTGCATTAAGATAAAATGCTGGAGAAAAGTTAAATATTTATTCATTTGGTCTGTTCATACATTAACTCAAATAAAATGCACAGATAAGTGATACATCACTAGCTTTTCCTATTGCTGCTTTTACAAACACTTGATCTACAAGCTAATGTAGCTAATTTCAATTCAATGTTTCTCCATTTATTTGTACTTATAGCATCACCCATCAAAAACTTCTTCAGCTTAAATTAAAACTAAAGCAAACAAGTAAAAAGCAATGTGCTACGTACAAAGAGAAAGCTTAAATGGTGGAAGTTTTGTTCAAAAAGTCACTGACTCTGTGGTAACAATAGCATTTTAGCAGCAGCAAAACGATTGTGTGTGTGTGTGTGTCACTGAGGTGGTATAATACAACTCAAACCCTTTCTTCACATCCGTTTGTGAGAAATGGTTGAATGGAGGGGGCAGGGAAATGCCTGTTATTACCTTCTTTCGCTCCACCCCTCTAACAATCCATCTTAACACACAAATACGAGAACGAACACAGATTTTCCCAACTTCACTGAAGCATGGAACAATCCTTCTTTTAGGCCCTTTATTCCTGGGAAAAGCTTATAGATCCTAATTGCATTACTGTGAGGCGTTAGGGGCTGCGGGGAATGTCCAAACCTGATGAAGGCAAAGCAGAAATGGAATTTTGATTGAACTGAAAGGAGAATAATCCTTTCACTGACAGTCTGAAGGTGATCCTTTTCCTTCCCATACTCGGCCCAAAATGTTTTATTATTTCCTGCAGGCTTCATGTCTAAAGTGGTACAAACCTTTCTCGTGTCATTATAAATGAATGATTAGATATAAACAGCAAACATTATGAAACTGGATGAACTTGGACTCGTTTGTCCGTTCATAAAGCACAAAATCCTTTGAGTCAATATGCAAGAATATATGCAATGAAAAGTGGAAATGCATTTGTTGAACTGTTCATAAGCTTAACAGTATAACCAAGTAAATAATGGGTTATCTTGATTACAAACAGTTAAAAATGTTCATGACAAACTCAACGACCATCAATCCCACAGTTGGTCTGTTGACGGTTTTAAAACATAATGTAAATTTAACGTAATAGGTAATCAACTTTTCTTTTTTTTTTAACCAGATGTTCAGCTGTTTAAGAAAAAACTTTCAATTTTCAGTGGCTTATCATTTTTGCAGCAATTCTACATACTGAAGTGTTAGCCTGCTGAATGTTGACATAGCTTATTCAAACATGACATCTAAACAGAAAACTGCTGCTACAGTACAAACACAGCAGATGTTGCAAATGCCTTTCTAGTTTAACTGTCTTTGTCTGCAGCAGTTTTCTCTGACAGAAAAGACAACAGTGCTGCTTATCACAGAGGCTGCTCTTATTAACAAAGACATGAAAGCAGTTTGTGATTGTGGAAATGTTTCATGCAAATGTAAATGATGAGACTTGGTGAAAAAAATGCAACATGACAGAACAGTCAAAGAAAAAGGATGTAGAGGGTTGAACTGTGGACTATTGCTTTTCCCCCCCAAAAGTACAGGGTAGCTTTGTTCAGACTGGAGGCATTAAGTCAATGTTTCACCCCTGCTCACCCCTCCCAATCTGCACAGGGTGACAACTATAGGCTTGAACTCTTAGATTAATGTTGTCCCTCTTTCTGTCCCCAACATGGGCCCTGGCTTCTATAAAGGCCTCCTCCCCATCATTTAGACAAGACACTTACACAAGCTCAACCTCCCAACAACAATTTGGCAGGCGAGCCCAAACAGGGGGTAAAGAATGTAGCTTCTAACACTGGTCAAGCTATGAAGTACCTATACTGGTCTATGCTGAACAAAAGCAGATGGAAGAGCAAACAATATAGGTTTTTATGGAAAAATCAAACATCTCTGACAGCCCGTAACTAAGACAGAAGTTTCACTCCTAAAGTCTGAACTAGTTTACTACTCCTGAAACGATGTGCTAGTAAAATCTTTACTTTTTTTGTAGTTCAGCAATATTACTCTCAAAGCTATTAACCTATGTGTAAAGTATGAAGCTCTTTCAGGAAGTTTCAGTCCCAGAGTTGGTGGTGCACTGCATACTGAAGCTTTGAGCGTGACAGTTTGAACAGGCCTTAAAGCCTGCACATAAGAGGGATTAATTGGTGGCACACCTAACAGTAGTGATGAGTGCAGCAAAAAATTCAAAGTTCTTTGTGAAAAGGTTAGGAGGAACATTAGTTAGTATGCAATTATCAACCGATCAGATGTGAACAGCAACTCGGCAATTTGTGCATTGAGAAGGAAAGATAATAAATCTTTCAATCCATGGAAGGGCTTTTCTCTTCTTTTTGCTGATCTCAACCACTGGACAAGAGGGGGAATGATAAAAGACACGAGATAAGATGGAAGAAAAAAGGGTTGAAAATGTGAGGAGAGTTAGTGAAGAAGATCAAACATGAGCACCAGTTCGAAATGGTGCAAGTGAGACTGTCAATATATTCTTCTGAAGCCCTCAGTGGTGTAAAATATTGAGAACATTTTTTAAACAAATGGGAGAACTTACAAACGAGGACCATGTTGCTGAGATGCCAACCAATCTATTATGAACAGCAATGCACAGGAAAAGAGTTGAAAGAAGCCTTAGGAAGAGCATCAGTAAAACTTTGTATAGTTGTGCGACAAGTATTAATGGTAGGTAGATGTTCTTGGGGCAATAAGCAACTCTAATGGCAAAAACACAGATAAGCCTTGTTCTTATGCAGCCCTGTAAGACAAATTGTCTCATTACTCTGGACTGAAGCTGGGGAAAGTAGTTTTTCTACTAAAAAAGTCAGTAAGACTTATTCTTCAGGAGACTGTATAAAGGAAAAAAGATACCTTGCTCTGTTATAAAAGGAAAGGATGAGATGGATAAGCAACCTTTGGTTAAATATAAGTTGTATTGATAAGGATTTTAAGTGTCTTGTTATTCTCCTTATGTTTATCTAAAATATACACAAACTATGCATTTGTCTCACGTGGTAGAAACGGTGAGCTGAGTGCTTTGGATGCTCTGCTGGAACTGCTTGACTAGCTTGCTTTGCTTTCTAAATATACTGCTGCAATTAAAAATCGACTGAGGAGCAAACAGACAGAAACATGAACACACAACAGTGCAGAAATGTCTTTGTATACTGTACACAAATATGATATAAAGTACACAAAAGCTGAGAGACAAGACAAACATACCGGCCTCTCTGGAAATACTCAGGAGATAAACACTTATGCAGCAGTGGCGACATGAACAGAAACTAAAACGACATTAAAAAAGGCCCAAGACATAAATCTATCCAATCGTCATTTGAAAACGTGAGCTGTATTGTGTAAGCCATCAATTCTGTTTCTGCTCACCGGCCCCATGCTGTTAGCATTATTACATTAGAGACACACTGAACTGCACTGACATTTTGACATATTGTAGGAAAGTGAGAAAAAACAAGGTTGCCTCTGTCTCAATAATAATAGCTTAAACATAAGTCGATGCAGCATGGATGGTTTCAATTCATACTAATCTAAGAATGAATGAGTTCCGCTCCTGCCATGCTCATAGCAACAGGGTCATAACACTTCTCAATCTTACAGAAGACTATTTTACACAGAGATTGAGCTGCAGCCTGACAAATAGGATTAACTCAACTCTACGTTTGCTAACTTTGGTTGGACCAGTAGAAAATAAGTCCTTCATGTCACAACTGTTATCAAGTTGCGTGTCCGCTCCATCGACATTAATTTTGTTCATTACCAGACGCTTTTCTGCATTAGCCGCAAACGCCCAGAGTAGCAGTAACAAATCAGGTCTCATTAGGCTTTGTTGTGTAAAGGTAAGTATCAGATGTGAGAGCAAAATAGATGAAATAAAATAGGCAGAACACAAACCTTTAGTGCTGTAAGTGTTAAGTATTTCCCTGCTGCAACACACCTGACACATATCAGACTTAATTAGCAGACTTGAGCAGGGGCTGACATCAAACTTTGCTAATTAACCATTGATTTGAGTCAGGTGTGTTTCAGCAGGGAAAGGACCTTGAGGACCAGAGTTGCCCACCCCTGATCTATATATTCAGTTTTTATTAGATTGCTCCTCTAGAGTCAGAATAATAGAGCTGAAGAAAAAGACAACTATCTACATCTGCTCCAGTACAAAACCAAAAGAAATCCTTTTAACTGTATGTAATTCTTCCTATCAATAACTGGACCCTTTTTTTAATGATACATCATTCAAGGATAAAGTTTGTATAAAAAAAACTTTTGATTAAACATAATCAGTAAATACACACCTTTTAAACAACTATTGATTCAGAAAGGGGATTAAAGATTCTTCACGATTGCTGAATCTTTTTGAAGTGGAACCATAAATCTTGCATGTGGTAGCTGGCTTGTGAAGAGCTACTTCATTTTTTTTTTTCACATTTTTTTTTTCATTTTTTTTTTTCAAAAATGGGCTCAAAAACCATCATTGTTGGAATGTAAGCATGTCAACAATGCGCTGTGTTGCACAAACTGTGTTTTATGTTTTCTGGTTAGGAGCGATATGAATAAAAAATACAACTATTAAGAAGCCATTCTGTTTATTAAATAAATTGTTACAAAAAAAATCTTAAACTGACTTGTCAAGGACGTACATTTATTTTGTTTTAAATGAATGGGGTGGAAAATCGGTGTTTGTCACTGAGAAGTAATGTGGAAAAATTGGAAATTGCTGACCTATTCTAATCTCTGTCAATCTCACAAAAAGTTGCACCCAGTATCTAAATGTAAAATTTAAGAGTCAAATTGCAGTTTATGTCAAAGGCAGCAGGATTTCAGCTCAATCAAAAGCTGTCTTTCCGCTGCTAGTCCTTTGAAAGTCAAATTCTTTTAAAACCTTTGTAAACCCTAAACGAATGAGCTTCTCAGAATGGCTCCAAAGCTGCTGTTAATTACATAAGGACATATCCACCATGAGTGATCATCCTCAAGCAAAAATGCTGGGAGTACAAGGGAGCTATCCAGGTCAGAAGAAACAGCATGGTTGGCATGGTACCACATCCTGCTATTCCACAGGAGCAACAGGAAGCATCTGGCACCACCTGGACAATGACCACACTGACCTCTACTACAACCAAGACAATGTCTGCATTGATAAAATGATAATTTCATTGGATGGAGAGATCTGAACCATAGAATTGGAAAAAAAAATAGAAAAGAACATGCGTATTAAGGATAATGCTTGTTTATTTTAAAGAGGTATCAACGCTATTTACTGTTTAAAGCCAATTTTGTTACTAAAAACAGACTACCTTGGATAGTCCAAAAAGAACAGCCTCTAAATGTTCAACACAATATTTGATCAAATTTTGGCTGCCATTCAATATACCATCCTCTGCCATCGCTAAAAAAACTCTTCAAGGCTGACAGCTGGCCCTTTGATGTCAAAACATGCCCTTTGGCAAATATCTAAGTATAAGGGGAGCACTGCTAGATTATCCAAAATGTATTTTTTTGCCATGCACTTTCATCCTGCTCAAAAAAGACAAGCAAGGTGAGAATGATTATGTTCAAAGATGTCTGCTAGAACTCTGATGTGATGCTCAGTTGATTGAGATTTTGCTTCAAAAGAATTTCAACTCTTGGCAATCCTGTGTTTTTTTCCCATCTCCTTTTGGGGATCCAACAGAATAATTTACAACAGTGGAATGCACAATGTCAAGAAAACATTAACTTTAACAGAGCCCATCACTCATCAGAGCCAAAAAGAACAAACACAGAGAAGAAAAAAAAAAACTAAAGGAAGTTCCTGAAGAAACACCTTAAGAAACAATGCAAGCTGTAAATTGTTATTCTTTACACAGATTAATTTTGTGGTATTCATAAAGGTATTCTATATTTAAAGAAAAGAAGAAGAATTGATTTCAATAAAGAAAAAAATAAGAGGAGCTCAATATCTAGCTGGCTGCATAGTCAGAGTAGCAGACCTCAGAAAAACGGCAGGGGGGAGAGATTTGGTCTCCCATGCCTCTATTCTGCCTAGAAGCCCTTTAAGGGGATCAAAGCTTCTCTTGTAAAACTTATGCAAACAAAGGTTTTTTTACTACGCTAATCACGTTCTACTACTGCTTAGCTAAAACCATCCTCTTTAGCAGCTTAATATCCCCATCTCATTACAGCATACAGTGTTTCCTGTATTGGCGGAGGGCAGCTTACGAAGCTCAACTTTTATCGATCTGTCTTAGCTATGGTTAGACATCCCTGTGCTGAGAAGAGGCCGAGTGGAGAAGCAGTGAGGCATTTACACTGACTGAGATGTAGTTTTCTTCCTCGGCCCAGTAATGATAGCTGAGAAATCTCATTTCACGACTCACTGCCATGTTTGCAAAACCGCAACAGTAAAGAAACAACCTGAACAAAGCTCCTCGGAAGCTCTGGTGCAAAGTCCACCTGTCTGGGTCCATGACACGTCTACACACGGAGTGTGAAAGTTAACAAAATGAAAATCTGACAGCCAGAGTTGAAGGGCTCCAGGACAAATGTTGACAACAGCTACCTCTTTGGTTGCTAATGGCTTATCGATTGAAGTGACGATCCAAGCAGATTTCCCTCTTTGAAATTGCCTCCATCCACATAGGTGAAGCAAAGAGCGATAAGATCAGTCAACCTGAGAAGTTGTTCTTTCAACAAATGCCTGAAGGGCAAGGACCAATAACAGCTTTTTTAGAAACTGTTGGTTGTTGTCTTCAATGCATAGCAGGTTTATTTTTCTTCTTTCTGTACTTTGTGTACTACAGTATAACTCAGCAACAGTATTTGATTTAACAACAGCAGATGATCCAATACAGTGATTATACAACTGTCCAACTGTCATGGGAATGACCAGGAATGATTGGTCATCTAATATAGAAGTTAATAACATTTGACATATATCCCTACAGTATGAAAAAAATACTGCATAGAAATATCACACAGAGACAAGAGTACTAATATTTTGTCCAGTTAAGGCTTTTTTCCACCTTACTCTACCTGACCTTGCACGCCTCCACCCAAACAGAACATTTACACTAAGATTTGTCAAACCGTGTAGATCAGGCGTACCCAAGTTCAGTTCTCGAGATCTACCATCCTCAAACTTTTAAATGCAACCATTGTCCAACCCTGTTGAATCTAATGAATGTCTCGTTACAAGGCTGCTGCCGAGCTGGATGACATGCAGAAGAGAAAATTAACAAAATGATTCAGGTGTGTTGGAGAAGGGTTGCATCTAAAAGATGCTGAATGGTATATCTTAAGGACCGGACTTAGGTTCCACAGGTGTAGATACTTTTGCCGTATCTGTGTTGAGGTTACAAGCAAGTCAAGTTTTGTGGGTAGCGTGACTTTCAAATACTGGCGTCCATTGATTGGCCTGATGTGATCCAGGGTGTTTTTCTTGCCCTTCGACTTTGTCTCTTGATTTGTTCATTGAGTCTATTTCGCAGTAATAACCGTATTTCGAGCCCCAGGTAAAACGTTACAGCGTGGCTCTTTGTGTCGTTTACTTCTGTGGTGTTTTGTAGACCATGCGCAAAGTTTTTTTTTATTTTTACCCTGAGAGAGACTACTTTTCATAAACTAAATAGAGTAGAGTACTGTCGGGTCGGTAGAGTAGAGTCAAGTAGTCACTAATGGAAAAGCAGCTATACAAAAAGACACTCCTACGGTCTTCCATTTTCACTGCGACTAAAGCAAAGCCAAAAATCCGCTCGGAGGCCAATGTCTGTGTGAAAGGATTCACAGAGTGGTTACTAAGGGACATGACAGGGTGTAAGAATGTGTGTCTAAGTGTGCAAAGACTTCTGTTTTTGCCAACACTGAACAAAGAATAAAAGGACGCCCACCAAAACAACTTTCACTTCTTCTGCACTGTATACTGTGTGTGTTTGGGGCGTATGTATTGACCTCCACCTTGCATTTTCTTTCTCTTGGGTACGATGCCCAACTCACTCTTTTATATGAAGCATTTTGTTGTCTGTTAGGTATCTCAGTGTAGGCTACAAATATCACTGTTGCCATTACGACT
Organism: Kiunga ballochi; assembly: GCA_037177335.1. NCBI lineage: Eukaryota > Metazoa > Chordata > Actinopteri > Atheriniformes > Pseudomugilidae > Kiunga > Kiunga ballochi. Next base: position 7,345,485 of record JBAMIG010000015.1, read on the forward strand.
AAAACACTAATCTCAGTGGTCGCTGAAGATCAGAAATGAGAAACACCAAATCTATAGTACTTGAGAAATCCCCCAAATAATATCTGTGAATTATCCAGCTGTGATAAATGTATGATTTTAAAATGTAAGTAAGTAATGTCTGTCCAAAAATATGTCATATTACCCAATGTCCATAATTCTGGTAAATTATTCATTCAATTCTCATTTCTGTCAACAATGGATTACAAACTGACTACATCTCTGATGGGATGATCTCAGGGTGGAAGGACAATTAATTCGGAAGTAAAGAGATTGAATCCATTCTGCAAATCCCTTTCCTTTGAAAAGGCACATCATAAAATAATTCTGCTTTCATTTTTCTATTCTGTGATATTAGGATGGTGTTTGAATCTGACTTTACTCTGAACACAAGGACTTTTATAAGTCTTTGTTTAAGGTTATTTCTGAGTTATGGACACTTTACTCTAAATCATTCCAAAGATGGTAAATACATCCCCAAGAAAACGTGACACGTTTTATATTTTTATATTAAATAAATAATCTAATAATATGTAGGTCTTATCACCACAAACACTTGTCATAGCTCTTTGCAAAAAAAATTCTGATACACGGCAGCCAGCAGCGACACAGATTGATGTCAAAATGGCTGTCAGAAATATTGTATGTTAAAAAGTGGGTTTTTATTGCATGACAGTGTGTGGATACATTACTTCGTGGTTGCATGCATTCTTAAACTACTGTTAGTAGGCCACTAACTCCCTCAGGACTGGTTGGAATTATCCTTCTTGAAATAAAAACACAACTTAAAGTAATATCCAACAGAGTAACTTACAACACCCACCTTTCAATGGGGTGGCTAATTGTAGTTTAGAGTTTAGTCATTAGTTATGGTACATATTCCAAACCAAGTTTTAGTGACAACTTAGCTAAACATTATATTATTTTTTATGTAATTATGTAAGCTTCTTTTTAAATGAGTGATGAAAAAGTAGAAAACACACATGAAGAAGAGAGGAAACAAAGGAGACAGTCAGAGCTTTTGAACTCTGCATGCCCAGGAGGTTGACGGCAGGGCACACAACTGCCATGACCTTCCCTTTGCTGGCATTGTGGTGCCCGCCAGCAGAGATCAGAGTCAGAGTGTGTCTGTGTGTGTGTGTGTGTGTGTGTGTGTGTGGGGGGGGGGGTTCCTGCAGTCAATGAAATACACCCTCTAGTGATGTTTTTATCCAAGTAAGATGCACAGGGGCAATGGCTGCCCCTTCACCAGATCCTGAAAAAATATCTCAAACTCCCATCCTTAAAGAAGTAAGATTTAAAGACTTAATTTTCTTATTTGTCTGTTTTTTTTATTGCAGACAACCCCCTCCCGCTTACATAGAGACACACACACACACTTACCAACAGATACGTCTCTTTCCTTTTGTTATTCCTCTTTCTGTCACTTTTCTTTATATTGTCATTTTCTTCAATAATATTTTTGTGAATTTCTTTGCTGATCCATATTAAAAATGGTAACACTGGCTTGCTAACATGTGGGCTAAATTGCAACGTCACTCTGCATCCTGGAAACAACAAACATACAGAGGTTTCACGGCTTCAAGATGTTCTGGGCAGCAGTTCAGAAATGCACGTAAGAAATGTTTTGCCATGAGGAACACTTCTTAGTTTTAAGGTTGGAAAGTGACAGTGTGTCTTTTATTCAATTGTTATTCGCAATTCTAAATAAAGTGTTAGTCTTTCCCATGTAAAGAAAGTATGTAAAAAAAAGTTTATAAAAATTGTATATAGAGCTTGAAATTTTGTGGCCATAGGATATGTATTGTGCAGTAAGAAAAAAAGTCACAATTATTGATTTTATAGCCTGTTCTGCTACTACCTGAAAATATAGCTTACTATAGCCTACTTAATTGATGCCAATAGTCATTTTTCATAAAGAAAAAGTCAGGTAATGTTAACGGTAAGCATGGACAGAAGTGGTGATTGTAAAAAAAACAAAAGACATAAAAAGCAGCAGAGAATAAAAAATGCTACTTTTTCTGATTTAGATTAATTACTGAGGACAAAATATGCAGCGTCGCTTTTGACAGATAATAATGGGAGCTGTCTCTGATAGATGTCTTTTGTTCTTTTCTATTTAAATAAAAGGTAAATCTGCAAATAAAGTTAAGGGAACAGGTGTGAGAATGCACAAACATCAATTTAAACTATGCAGCTATGAGAGTTAATATTTAAAGAATAATAGTCTTATTAGAGGCTTATTTGAAAAAAAAACTAAACAAACAACCTTCAAATAACTACTATTTGTGTCCTTTCAGTTCTGGTTCTGATTCGTGTTGCTCGCCTTTGGTTCAGACTCTAATTTTATATATTTAAGATGTTTTCAGGTTACATTCAAATGCATGTAAAGCTACACTGAACACTTAAAATCACTCACCTAATTTACTTTATTTTGGTCTTTCTCAATTTTCTAATAATGTTATTTTAGCATTGTTTAAATAAATAAAAAAAACTTAGCACCTACAAAAAATACAAAACATCTGTATTCCAGGATAAAAGGAAAAGTGACAATGAATTAATTTCTTGGTGTCTTACAGCAATCAAAACTGATGAAATGGAATAAGAGAAGTAATAAGGGAAAAGACATGATATGCAATGCAAGAATGAGGGAGAGTATCAAAAAGTAAATGAGAAAAAGAGAGAAGACAAGTGGTTGGCACATTGTATGTAACCACACAACACAAATTTGTAATGTATCTGTAGTGATAACGTCTTCTCATTTCCCTCTTGCCACATTCTTACTGTAAACCTCATTGTCTCTGTTTCTCCTTTACAACACTGTGAATAGAAAACAAAAGATGAGAAAAGATGAGGTAAACAAGGACAGGTCTCCAATTTCCTCCAGCAAGATTACAGCTAATAACAGGAAAACAGGGCATTTTTCCCAATGGCAAGAATGTTCTCACCTGATTCTGGAATAAAAAAGTGTTGCATCAAAGTGATATGAACAGGTAATGGTGAATAAGTAAGGTGGATGAATACCAGCATAAGTTTACTATAAAATACATGCACAGTTACTAAAATTAGTATATTTTACCTCCCATGGTGCAAACATTTCCTCCATAGCAAAGTGAGTGTTCTCAGTGCTTGGCTCTGCCTGAGGGCGCTTTACTCTAGTGAATGGAAGAAGGCTTAAACACATGCCTTATTATATATCCAGAGCCCTGCACAAAAATGATAATATTATGCAAAGGAGTTATGTAAGGGAGTGAGCTCAAGGCACAGCATAAGTCTTCCCCATTTGATAATTTTATATTATTAAATATCATCCATAATGCATTTACCTGAAGTTGGGATAACAATAAATATAATACATAGTCTGATTAGAAGTTAAAAACATGCCTGTAGTTTTTTCTTTCCTTGTTTTTTATTGACAATTTAAAGTATTGTTTTAAACAAACAAACTTCTAAGCACATTCATAACTAATGACATTTTTGTGGAGTAACAGATTAAAAAAAAAAAGTATTTTGACAGATTAAGAATGAGAAAGCTTTGTTAGCAGGACCCCTTTCACATTGATAAATTAATATGGGAAAACTTGCCTCTTGATCACACTGATTCTCGCGGCCTTAGCTCCATATGTTAGTGTCAGTCAGTGCCATGTCGCTATACCATAGCTCTACAACGTGGTTGGGACACAGTAATCCTGTTTTTATGAAAAGGAAATATAAAAAGAAGCCATCTAAAACGGGTTTAAGCCCTGCTGACAGAAATGCATTTCAATTCAGCGGCTTATTCTGTGTGTGTGAGCGTCTGCATTTATGTGTGTGCTCTATTTTTGTTCTTTTCTTTTTTTCCTTCCTTTTTTTGCTTCATACCAACCTTGTCAAAAACAATAGTCCCCAAGTTACCAAAAACATTTTCTCAATGATGCAAAATGTAATTATTAATACCTGGTTAGGGTTGGCTCTACAGGATCAATGCAATATCTCAATGAGTAAAATCGTACAGGCTTTTATATGAGATAAGCATCTATTTCAATCCAAAATTCCCAGTTAGGGTTCAACCGCTTCTAAATATGGAATTTAAACATATCTACTCCTCAGAGGTCGTTGTTTTGTCTCTTTTATCTACCACTAAAAGACAAGCAACCCCCTTCCAGGTGTAAGAGCTGAACGTAAAACAAAGCTTTTTCCAGGTATATTCTGTCATTTGGTTGCTGTAGAGAGACGTATATTTCCGCCTGCAGTCTCGAAACTTGTTAAGCATACTTTGATCTTTTCAGGAATCACACCACCTACACTCCCTCTCAAAGTGTTCAAGTGGGAGTAAGATTAAAGCCACAGAGAGGCACAGTGGGCTTTGGGCGGTGGTAATGCATGAGGTACTGCATGAAACTTTTCCAGCTAACCAGTGGAATCAACACTCTTCCATTACATGTAAATGACTTATATTAAACACAAACTCACTATTGTTTTGAATAAAGCAGAGATTAATACAATGGGTATGATTACATGATGCTGCTGTTTTTATTTTGGAAATAATTCGGAATGAACTAATCCCAAATTAAATTAGTCATCTTCCGAGTTGGGCTGCACGGTTGGTTAGCACAGTGACCTCACAGCAAGAAGGTTGCGGGTTCAAGCCTCAGTGTGGGTCCAACTGGAAACATTTCTATGTGGAGTTTGCATGTTCTCCCAGTGTTAGCGTGAGTTCTCTCCGGGTACTTCAGCTTCCTCCCACAGCCCAAAGACATGCACCTTGGGGATAGGCTGATTGGAGACTCTAAAATCTCCATAAGAGTGAGTGTGTGTGAGTGTGTATTGTTTGTCTATGTGTGTTGTTGCCCTGTGATGGACTGCCTCCAACCCCCCGTGAGTCCGTTTAGCAATAAGCGGTAGAGAATGGATGGATGGATGGATGCTTTCAGGCTTACATGAAAATATTCATTACAGAGTTTATAGAAATTTCACACATAGTGGACATGACATGTACAGATACCGGAAATAAGTTAACTACTTCCTGCTTGCCAGCGAAAACTAAATAATAAGTACCCTTTTGCTTCAGTTTTATTCATATTTTTTAAGTGTTAGCTCGACATGATCATTCTACCCATTTTACTTTCACTTTTTTTTTTACTTCTTTCAGCAGCTGAGGAGAAGAAGAAAAATAACATATTGAAGATAGGCTGTAGAAGACTGCAAAGCGGAGCAAGGTAACAAAATGTAAATGAAGATTTACATGATTGATGAATAAACTAATTCTGCTTTAAAATGGAAATAAACCAACCACTTTACTCAGTTTAATTTCTGAATGATCAATTTTGTGTTTTCATGGTCAAATTTCCCCTCTTTAAAGCAAAATTAACTTTTATTTGCATGTAATGTATGTAAACCCATGTAAACTTAGCCTTACATGTTTAAAATATTAATTATTTAGTCTAACCAACCAGAAAAACTTCTAAATCCAAACATTAAACCAAAGCGAAGTCCCTGGATAAGTAAAGGTCACTCAAATAATTCAAGCTGCTCACACATATGTCTTCTTTGCACACATACTCAAGTCTTAGTGCACAAACACATCATCTGTCATTAAAACACTGAACCTAAATAGGAGCAAAGGGGCACACAGAATTGATGCTTTAAAAAATTACCACAGGTGTTTGGGTGGATGCAAAGCCGATTATCTAAAAGTCCATCCTCTGAGGGGCAGTGTGAGGTTCCAGCAGGGTAGGGGAGGTCTTTCTGTTTGCTTTGCTGCCATTCATCTCTTTTCCCCCAGTGAACTGGTATTGGGGTCATTGGTTTTATAAGACTTTATTCCAGTTATAAGGGGGGGGGGGGTTAGAAAGAAAGCAATGAACAGAAGAGGAAAAAAAACTAAATGTAGCCAGAAAACAAGACACTAATGGAACAGAAAGA
>JBAMIG010000015.1:7384682-7395362 GCA_037177335.1 Kiunga ballochi
GGTAAAAAGCTAAACTTGATGGATTCCGACCCTCGAGGACTGGATCTTGACACCCCTGATGTAGAGGGAAACGTGTATGTCGTGCACATGCAGGCCTCTAGTAAATCTTTTAAGGATTCTTTATCATTGCGAGATAGAGTTGTTTTCAGCTTATGTGTTTATAAGTTTGTTAATGGTATATTTTATAGTCATGGAATTAATTGAAATTGATAAATCAAAGGTTGGGCTAATATTTTGGGGTGTAAGTCACAATAAGCTGAGGGAATGTGTGGCTTGGCAGAGGTTTATGCTATCCGAGTGCTTTTCTAGTTATTGCTTTGCTTTCGACGGCGTAAAAGCCAGGTTGAGTGCATAAGAGCTAGATCATGTGATTCCGATCCCTCGTGACTGTAATTTTTAAATCACTGGGGTTTTAGCCACCAAACACTCTGTAACAGTGCAAACAAAATGAAAGGAGGAAGTTAAGCATCATAAGACTATCAACCTTTGCAACCACACATAAAGGTCTCATGCAGGAAATGAAAACTGCTTATTTTTGTCACATTGCTCAGCTATTTCCCTTTTTATAGTCACCAACTGTTCATTTACTGTAAATCAAATGCGCCTAAGCATATAAGAATAAAAGACACCCAAATATACAGACTGTGTGTGTGTGTGAGTGTGTAGTTGCATAAAAAAAATGACCAATTAATGTTTACCATACTTGTTACATTTGTTTGAAAAAAAATGCTTTTTTTTCCCCGAAACCGTTTCTGTTATTAATATACACTTTCATAAGGTTGAGGGCTATCAGTAGATAAGGCCATTATCAGCTTCTCAACACTACTCTCATTTTAAAGCCCATTAGAAATTCACCATCGGACACTTCTTATCTAGTCCGAGCGTTCACCATTTCTCTCAACTCTGAACCATCCACCTCCCCTCAGTCAAATCAGTCTAATCTTTTCTCTGCCTCCTTTTCCTCCTAAACAACCTTCCCCTTTTTACAGAGCCCTTGCTGGTTATATTTGGTTATAGGGAGGGAGCACAGTGGCAGTGCTGGCATCTGTTGGAAGGGCTGGCACGCTGCCAGTCACTCAGCATCACTCGAGCAACAAGAGTCCTGCTGTTGGATTTATCTTCAACCGACCTGTCAGCTGATGCTCTTTGTGGGCGTAAGATGAGTGAGCATAACCTTTTTGGACTTGGCGCTGCCAAAGTGCTAATAAGAGATTTAAAAATTGGGGAGGAAAGCCCTTTAATCGGAGCGACAATGCAGGGGGAATGAGACAGCTCTTCAGAGAGAGTCACTTTCAACACTGAGTACGGGCTGGAGCTTTCAAAGAAGAGAGTGCGAAGCAGGTAGGGAGCGAAGAGACGGAGTAAGGGATGGAAGAGAGTTAAAAGGCACAGCAAGAGGGTAAAGCAGAAAGAGGTAGACGTGAAGAAGAAGCGATAGAGAGAGCGACAGATAGCCCAAGAGGAAAGCACAACAGGAGCTGAAAATGTATGCACAGAACAAAAAGAGAGAGAGAGAAGAAAGAAAAAAAAAAAAAACACATTTCTATCAAAATATGGCTAGACTGTAAGAACAGTCTGACCTTGTGCCTTAAGTAGCATTTCCCAATTCTCAAAAATGAAGGAAACCGCACATAAGAGCAAAGGTGAGCTCATTAAAATGTCATTTAATTCCTCATCAAGTGTTCCCCACTAAATGTCCAATAATCCCAATAAATCTCTGGAGTCAGTGAGAAACGGTTGTAATTGTTATGACATGCTTGCAGGGAACACAGCATGGTAAGCATGTGAGATGAGAGAATCATGTGCTTGGTGTGCTGGTCCCCAAGATAAGTGATGAATCAATTTGTCGCTAATACAGCCATTCCCACAATTACTACCATGACAAATTTATGATAACGCTATGATTACCCAGCTGGTTGTTAATACAATTACGTGATAGAATTCAGAGGCAGCTCTATCAGAATTATGCCGCGGATATTCCTTATGAGGGAAGCAAACTCTAATATTAACCTGTATTTTTACACGTCTAGTAATTAGAAAGTTTATTAAAATGGAGAGAAAAAAGGACGAGAAATCTATCTGCGGTGGTTTAGTCACCCTCGAAATCCAAAAAAAGCAGCTAATTAGTGTTGAGTCACATTTACAAAACTGCATTAGAGCAACCTGCATTACATAGCGTTAAATATTATGGCACATAACCCTGCAGCTATGACTCAATCTGTGAAACTGTTGCTGTACTGTATATTCTAAGTGTTATGAGACAGTTGGGCAGCTGTATCTGTATCAGATGATACATCTACACTGACAGGAACACAAAGGTAATGTAAATAATAAAACAAAATGGACCAGGTTAATTTATACCCCAGCTCTGCTTATATCGGGGGTTTGCTGCGGTTGTGAAATTAGGAAAATTCCAGTTGCCATGTGACTTTGATCCAGGATCAGCAGTGTCTGCACTGGTGTCTGTGGACCAACGGAGACAGAGTTTCCAAAGGGCCCCAAAGCAAAACGATAAGGAGCTTATTCTCAGTCTGTTCATTCACAGCAAAGTCAATGCAATCAGCTATATATGCTACACAGTGTGATGTTGCCAAATATATATATATATATATATATATATATATATGCCAGTTTAAAAACGCCTTCATGTGGAAACATCCGTCTAAAACCTTATAAAAACTTGTTTGTGAACTACATTTCTATTTGGAGAAGCAAACATGGTCACCAACGCTTATAGTGGTACTTACGACAGTTCTCTTCATCACTGCTGTCTGAACAGTCATCATCATCATCACATCTCCAAAGGCTTGGGATGCAGCGTCCATTCTTGCACTGAAACTGGCCGGTTTCACACTCAGACTCCGTGTGAGTTCCTGCACAGCCGAAGAAAGACAAAGTGTCAGTGACCTTTTAGGTTCACGGAGCGATTACAAGTGAACATAAGAGGATTGTAAACAGGCCATTAGATTAACAGAAATGCACCATAAAAGTAGGTTAGGTCACTTGAAACTGAGACTACAACTTCAGGAAGTCAATTGATCAAGTGGTTGTGCACTTTCTAGGCACTTGTATGGGAAATGGGAAACTGGTAGATGATTTGAATCAATAGTGAACACTACTTGTGTGTACACTTGTAAATTCAAGGATTTATTGTGCTAAAGTCCTTTGTGATTTTGCAATCTAAGCCCGCTTAGTTTCATGATGCTGCCTTCAATGCCACTGTGACTGCCTTGCACCAGTCCTAATTTAACATTCAGACTTGTATACCTGTCATCTAAATGCAGATGCAAAAACATCCACATCAGATCAGACCATTAGAGCCAGTCCTTCCAGTCCCCACTACCAGTACAGCATCAGCTGCCGCGTGTGCCACGCTGTCTTCCTCTTTTGTCACCTGTAAAAGCCTTACAAAGCGCGAACGCCGTGGTCTGAAACCTTTTGGATGCACGTAACTGCAAAAAGAAAGGTCTTCCTCGTGGGTTGTAACGCAGCACTGATAAAGATGCAGATCACAGTGACAGACAAGTCGTTTCATACAAGGCAGCGATCTCCAGAGTGTCGCCCTGTGTCCGTGCAGCGACGCATATTCTCCCCATCGCGCAGCCTCTTACCTTTTGCGTAATGGAGCTCCACAAGTAACAGATGTAAAAGCACGAGCTTTCCGACTTGGGTCCACATCGTTAGATCCAGGGAGAGGGGTCTGCGTTTGTGTGAAAAGCACTGAGCGATCTCCTGTCTCCTACTTGTTCCGCGCTGCTCTCTCCGCCTCTGCGCGGCAGTGTGTGAGAGCGACCAGCCTGGCTCGCTGCCTTCTCTCTCTGCCTCGGCTGCTATTTGAATGAGTGACGCTCAGGGGAGGGATGGCTTGTGAGGGTGCCCGTGGGTTACAATAGAGGGAGAGAAAAAAAAGAAGAGGAAAAAAAAAAAGGGACGCTCCTACAGCAGTTGCGTTCGTGTCACTTTAGCAGAGTTTCAGGAAGTCAGAAATAAAAATGGGAGACAGCAGACTTATTACTCAGACGGGATAAAGTAAAAGTGTGCGTCTTCAAATAGCTGTTACATGTCACAAAGTATGAAGTCTCTGCATGCTGTTATTCTTAAATGCCTGAAACTTTCATGACCGGGACGGAGCGGACACAAACGCGGACAGGTGTTCCAAAAAATAAAAATCTTTTAATATTCACAAGGGATACGAAGGAGGCTGTAGCAAAATGCAGAAAACAAGCAAGACGCTCTGGCAGGGAAGAAAGGAAGCCATCAGGCTAAAATACACAGGACACAGGTGAAACACATAAGGGTAATTAGGAGGAGAAGACACGAGGGAGGGGTGGAGTGAAAACACGGGAAAAAATCCAGGACCAGGAATGGGAACCTGAAAAATACTGAAAAATAGTTCATTTTATTTGGTTTATTATGTTTTGTTCTTTTTGTGTCCAATCAGGACAGATTCCAAAATACAGCTTACAACCGATGAGAACGACATTTACTGCCCTATAATGTATTAAAATATCCATGTTATAAAATATTGCCCCAGTTTTTGTTCTCTTGACGTGCTGCCCCACTGGCATTACTCTTACAGATGTTTTTAAAGCTAGTTGTGTAACATGCTGCATGAATCTCATTTTTATGTTACTATCATTAGAAATTGTAATCTCTAGCCTTATAATATATCAGCAGCGGGTCAGGTTGGAAAATATATATTGATTTGAATGCCAAGCAGGGCACAGACTGGGGAAATGGTGGTACAATAATAAATAACACACAGAAAAATAAAATATATATATAAAAAAACTATATGGTATGGCTCTTGCAAGGTATGACTTTAAACACCGCTGGATAAACATTTATAATTATTTGACTACAAGAAAACTTGCTTTAAACCAATACACACCTTTACTTTTTTTTTTTTTTTTGCATTCTCGGCGTTCAAACATACGGTCACATCTCATCCATGAAATGTAAATAGTTTTGGTTAACAGACAAATACTATGACCATTTAGGAGATGGTGCTGTATGGATATGTATGAACAAGAACCTGGTATTGTTGATGTTACAGTGTATGATCCTACGCATTGCATTACGTGATGACTACATTTGGAAATAGTCACTAACTTCTGCTGCATGGTTTGTTTACTGTTCAGATTCCATTATTTATATGCGCCACATTTGGACAGAGCTATATGTCTGTTATATGTACGTCTTATGGCTGATCCCAATGTGAACCCTTTGTGCTCTGAGGCTGACACATCCGTTAGATTTCCACAAGTGAAAATGTCATGTTTCATTCACTCCTACATGGTAGCTGTTTCAAACTGCTTTTCATACTTTCAAATGCATTTTGGCATTTTCTTTTAATATACACTTTTTAACCAGTTGATTTATAACAATTACACTTCTTTAAATGACAAAAGACCATTACCTCTATATGTCACACTATTTGTCATACTAAGAAACTGTCAAATCCAAAACGTTGACTATCCTAAACCTGGTGGAAGTTAATGACCATCATTAAACAAAACAGAGCTGGAGCACACACACTCATTTCTGCAAAGACCCTTATAGGGAGTGTAGTGACCATGCATAGAGAGAAGGTGAGAATGAAAACTAGAAATTAAATTGAATGATAAGTGTGCATAGTGAAAGAAAAAGCCAGCTCTGATACTGTGTGACACTATGCAGCCAGTGTTTAGTTCTGATTAGCTGCACTTCAGTACAGCTCATGTGCATGAAATAACTTTAACACACGAATCAACACATGAATAATGAATAAAACTACTGTATAAATAGGAGAAAACATCATTCTGGCATCTGATACATTATTCAATAAAATGAAAAAAGTGTGAATGAAACTTTAAAAGGCTGGCATGGTTGAGAGAAATGGTCAAAATATGGTTTTGCACCAACCTTTTTGCACAAAGGTGTTTTTTTTCATCTTTACTAAGTGAATGTGTGGCTTGGTAAAAGTTCTCAAATCAAAAAGTTTAACTACTGAGCCGTTTTGAGTTTACCATTATATGTTCTGTAGATGTACATATGTCCCTCCTTCCTTTGAGTTACTTGTTGTGCATGTTGTGTTTTATTAATGAGCAAGCCCAGAGGATTACACCATGTGTGCTGCTCCTCCGGTGAAGCCTTGCAGCCAGGATGTGCTAACAGTTGAATTAGAGCAGAAGAAGGTTTCTGGCCAGACACAAAAAAAAAACAGCTGCCAGGAGCAAAAGCTAGAAAAATGGAGATTGCTTTCACATAATCCAGTGGGCAACAACATCAGATGCATTTAAAGTTGCAATATATTTGAGGGTAGGTGTTGAGTTTGCCTGCAAGCCAATGAAAATAAATGGAGATAAAAGAAGGACAGCTATTTTCATTCTTTCACTGAAATACCTGAAGTTTTCTGTGCTTCACCTGCTATGTGAGAACAAAAATGTTAAGATCTTTCTAGATAGTGTACATGCTACCTGATCCATAGCATCATAATGTCCATTATCTAAGAATAAAAGCAAACCAAATGCTACAGAATTCACATAAAGCAAGAATAAGTTGATGATGTTTGGTGCTTTTTTCTTTGCCTTGCACTGCACTCTTTTGTTGATATCATTATAGATACAAAGAAATACATTTAATATTGATTTGAAAAGAAAAAGTCATTATTATGGATAAGCCAGAAGCCATGTCCTCTAATCTGAGTGTTCAGCAAAACAAATGCTTCACTTTCTGCAGCTCTTTGCATCGTGTCAACCCATTCTGCATTTTCCTCAATAATCACAAATGGCATCCTGCCTGCACGCAATATATAAATTAGATTCCCAGAGGTTTGTACAGAGTCGTGTGAAAACTGTTTGGATGTTTTTGCCAATTAACATAAAGTCAAGGAATTTATAAAACCTTTTCTGCTTCTTTTATAGACACTTTTTTAAGCACATAATAGGATTAAAATTAACCACATTCTATCATTTTGTTACAGATTACGGACCATGGGCAAACCTGTTTCATTTGTTTCCCCTTTAGGAAACTGAATGAACATTGAACGGCTTTGAAAAATGAAAAGCAAATTAGAAAATAAATAAATATTAGATTTAAAATCCCAACTTAAATCAAGTGTATCATTTTTTAATTATCCAGTGGCATTTTTGTGCTCTGAAGGCTTTAAAATAAAATTAATTGCATGGGAAAAATAATAATTTGCAGCTCTTCAGGGATAATCAGTGATTAACAAAAACATTTCACATACATGGAACATCTACTTGTTTTTGTCAAGTCACACTCTTAAACCCACAGAACCACACTGTGACCAATATGGTTGATTTTATCAGTTTGGACAAAATTGGTTTGGCTGTACAACAAAAATACAGAGCAAATACAGCAGGGTGGACATGTGTGCAGCTTGCAAATGCAGTTGATTGTTTGGGTCGGAGCAGCAGGGCAGTCCTACTGCAGTCCCTTGCTGTCATCGTCTTTCTACACTCACATTCAACTGTTTCATATTTTTACCCCTTAAGGTCATTGCTGAAATTCTGTTCATCTTTCATCCCCGCACACACGGCAGGCGCTAACTCTTTCATTCATCTTTGCCGTAGGACAGTGAGTGAGTCTGACTGAGACCTTCGGACCTTTAAGATGATTACTTTCCTCCTCTGTCTCTTTATCTTTCTCTCAGCCTCTCTTTGTTACCGCTCTAACCACACTTGCTTTCCTCTCCTCCTCCTCTGTATTTTAATCTCCACCTCTCTCTTTCTTCTGTCATTTTCCCTTTTCCTCCCATCATCCATTTCTTTTTCCTTTCTCCCAATAGTTTTGACTGTCTTTTCCTCTGCCTTTCTCTCTCTCTCTTTCTCTCTCCCTCCAACCCCACACCCACTCTCTGGCCTGAGACAGATTGTGCTGTCAGGGGAAAGAAACAAAGCCGGTGGTCAGCAAATCTTCTGTCTTTCCAGTGGAGCGTCACTCTGTGTGTGTGTGTGTGTGTTGTATGTCTTTGTGACTCACTAGTGAATACAAGACAATACAAGACAGGAGTGCTTTCCTGCCAGAGCTTTTGACCCAAAAACTCTGACAAAGGTCTCATCAAAAGCCGGCCAGCGGCTTGCTGCACACAGAGAAGTTTTGAAGAAAACTAAATCATAAAAAAATCATTCCATCCTCAGGATTGTATACAGAACCAGTTTGGGAAGTCAATTAACTCCATTATAAAGCTTAATAATTTAATACCTTTTTTTTCATATGTTGGTTATATGTTATAAAAAAGGGAAGCTGTCGTAAAGCTTTTGTGTGCATCTCCTGACCCTCAGCTGCTATTACCCTCCCTTTAAGGAGTGTGACTGTGTGTTAGGGCATTTTTCACAGATTAACTGGCTCTTTGAATTTCCCACTGTCATCCCCTAACATGTGATTTCTTCTTCGGTCACACTGGACCTGCCGCTGCAGGGCAGAAAAGTGTGTTGCTCTGCTAGGGTATATCCCCTCAGCCAGACCACATGTGGAACTGTCAAAACTGGATATTCAATCTGATGCAAGAGGTTGGCATCTGTGTTATAAAGGCAGCGTTTATTGATCTGATTAGGATGAATGATGCCATAGTTGACAGAAGTAGTCATTTGACAGTTTCTTTTATTAATTCCATAAGATCAAATAAAGTAGAGCAGATGAAGAATAATTTGGCAGATCTTTTCACCCAATCCAATCGGTGGTCTTTTTTTGTCTAACAGTTTGTTTGTTTTTGATTTTTTCCTTCGATTGGCAACATGTGCTCAGTTGTACAGAGTAAAATATCCAGATTAGTCTTTTTTTTTAATTATTCAAAAGCAAATATTTTATTCCAAAACAGTGTTTCTTTGTGTTTATAGACTAATTTCAGCCATTGCTTCTGATACTACAAAATCTGATCAGATGTGTACATATTTCAGTTTTAAAAAAATGGTCAATTTAACCAGTAAATAAGTGTTAACAAATAAAATATCTCACAAATTGGTTGAAATTTAAGCAAGTTGTGAAAAATTTAACTGACTGCAAATATAACTCCTGCCTTAACACAGACATATGGCGGTCCAGCTGTACAGTGTAGTGAACCTAAGTTAAAAGATCAGAAATACATTGACAAAATGATAAATACCAATAGTATAAAGAGTGAAAAACAAGAAAATAACACAAATACTGTTACTTTATTTAGTGACTTTATTTTTATTTACTTCACACTTTATTCATAAACAACATTTTAGCATTAGAGCAAAGGCACACGTGGTCCTTACTCTATGACTCTGTACCACCATCCTGCTGTTTGCCAAATGGGAATGAAGCAACAGTCAAGATATAGTTGCAATAATTTTAAGTCATTGTTTTACAGTATTCAATGTTTTGTTGTGTGATCTAGGTTTTCATAGATGTTACTCAAAGTGTCGATCATATGACATGACTATTAGAAAATATGTACGTTTGTATGAGTTATTATAGCTTTCTTCTTGTTGCTTTTGTTGATGTTCATTTTCAGATGTGTTTCTGCTGAGTCTGCCTTTTAAAGGGTTTCTACATAATCACTTATCTGCTGATATTATTTGCAGTCAGTCTCTACCACAGAATAAAGCATGGCATTAGAGGGACAAAATCGCACTATACCAGTACTCATATCCGAACACATAAAGCCATACATAATTCAAAGGCAGAATTTTTCTCATGCTCCAGTAATCTGGTTAAATAATTTGGGATTACATTGCCTCAGCTGCACACCAGTAAGGGGATCAGCTCTCTGCCCATGAAATGCCCTCTGTTGTATGGTAGAAAGGGCATCTCAGTCGCCCATGTATTTGCTGTTTGGATAATCTCCCACTGGCTTAGGTGCTAAACGCAGGCATGGTTTCATATCTGGGAAGCTTTGTTAACAGCTAATAGGGCTGTTTACTCCACCCCCTGGCTGAGCAGTAACTTTGGGCAAGACGATTTAATCAAAAGCTGTCGGGCTATGATGCAAACATATGTTGGTTGTAAAGGAATAAAAATTTTGAATCTAAGTACACACATCCTGTTTATAAGGGTTTTTTTTTTGGTCATGTACTGAATAAAAATGAAGAAAAATAACTATCTTTGGCACATCTAAGCCAATTTCACACTCAGGCTCTTGACTGTTTGGAATTAAATACAAACTGGTTTCTTTTTATGTGTTGTCCATTTGCCAGACGCATTTTTGTGACTAGTGTTTTTTCTCTCTTTCTCTCTCTCTCTCTCTTCTGCAATCAGTATTCTTCAAACACACCTTTCCCCACTGGGTCCTAACCTACACATGAGGGTAAAGAGTGAGTAACATTGTTATTCAGATTAGTCTTCTGGTAGATTGAGATAGAGACTTGAAAAAGGAAAGATGTAACCAGGAGAAAGAGCTAAGGTAGAAGAAGAGAGAAGAGGGGGGACCAATTGGACATAAGGTGAAGGTGAAAGAAGACAAAGCAGCCAGAAAGAGAAGACCCAGACTGCCCCTACCCTTTGTAGTCCTCACTCATATTTTCCCAAGGGAGGCAAGAAGGAGGGATGAAGAAATAGTGTAGAGGGAGGTAAAAAGAAAGGCTGTATCATTAGGAGAGCAGAGGTTAAAGGTCATTCATGCAGTGATCCAGGAGTGGAGAGGAGAGGAGAGGAGAGGAGAGGAGAGGAGAGGAGAGGAGAGGAGAGGAGAGGAGAGGAGAGGAGAGGAGA
>JBAMIG010000015.1:7403312-7414552 GCA_037177335.1 Kiunga ballochi
CTTTCAGATGATAAAAGTCCTATCCTTCGTGACCCGTTTAAACTTTCAATGGTGTTTCTAGGAGAAAGTATCGCTGAACTGTAGGTCTCCAAAGTGGGCTGGGTTTTGCGCTGAATTCGTCCAAATCCCATTCATTCCTATGGGATGAAAATTCGCAGTTTTTTGCGAATTACGCGAAAATCGTAAGACTTTTGTACAAGAAAAGTCAAAGCACACTATTCCTGATCGAGCCGCACGTTTTGATATAACATATGTGGGGGTGGAGGCTACGCAGCGACCCGCATTAATTGCCGAAAATCGAGGCGGAAACGGGAGAATAATAAGAAGAAGCGGAATAAACGCAGAGCGATAGCAATAGGTGTGGCTCAATGCTTTGCATTGGCACCCCTAATTAGAGAGCAAGTTAAAGTAAATGTATGAAATTAGAATAAAAGTAAATCAAAGACAAGGTCAAACTAGTGACAACTCTCCAAAAAAAAAGAAAAAAGGCATGAAAATAAAAGAAATGACAAAAACAAAGATTGCAGGACACAAAAGAAAGGAAGATAAAAACGTCAAATACAAGGAATGAAAAGCCAAAATATTATAGAGCCAATGTTTTACAGAATGCAGCAATATGGCATCTTCATCTACATGACCTTCTTTGCTTGTAAACCTTTTTTCCTGCTTGAAAATATTTACACTCCAGTGCATCTAAATGGGAGGTCAAAAGAAAAATGGACCAAAATTAGATATCAGGTGAGAAACTGCTTAAAAAACCCAATAATTTCTACAGTCCCTGTGAATTGTAATACTGCGTTTAATCTGTTTCTGTCACTCTTTGGTTTGGCTTCAACTTGCCTGAACCAAGCCAAATAAAGCTGCTTTAACAGATATGTGGCCCAGATATGGTTCCAGATCCATATTAGTGCATGTTTCTCTTTGGCATTTTTATCATGCTGCTGTTGCATTAAAGCCTCACAGTTGCTGCTCGGGCATTTTTATTTCTTTGGCAAGTGGTAAGTTCACCAGCTGCTTTGAATCTGGTAACATTTAAGGGCACCCAAAGCAATTTTACAAATAAATTTTAATGATGAAAAACTGCAGTGCAGGGGGAGAACAATGCCATCCTCAACCAAGGCAAATAGATGATATAGGGAAAAAGTGAGAGAGGAGGACAAAAGGGAAGTACAAGAGCTGAAGGTGAGGGTCCAATGGCATGTCAAAGAAGAACAAATTAGAAGAGGGGACTCAGAAAAAGAAAAAAAAAATGGTCCTCAATGCTGTTACCTAAGCCACCTGCATAGAACGATTAGAAGGCTTCTGAGACATGGGGTCATAGGATTGCTTCAAGTTGCCATTAGCAACATGTGCACATTTGCTGATAAGATATCTAAGAGGAGGATAGAGTAAAATGAGAGGAAGGAAAAGACAGACAGTCTGAAGAAAATGTTACAAAAGAAGATGAAACAAGGACAAAATGAAATAATGAGAGAAAGAAATGAAGAGGTGCAGTGAATAACAGACAACCTTCGCTGTCTACTTAAAGTCTGAGATGTGTTTAGAGTCTTTTCTCCACTGCCCACAGCTCTGAGATAGAGCGGAAAACAGCTAAGTTTTGAGATGAGTCAGAGATCAAGTAAGTGTTTAAATTCAATCTTGTAGCATGAAACTGTACCAGTGCTACACAGCCAATCCCCTCTGTCAAACACAATCATTACTTGAATGCTTCACCACTTCTGCCGCGTTTGTTTATTAATAGTTCATTTTCAGTTTAAACATCTAATTTTCACTTTGCATCTCAGGCTTCCACAGGGTTTAGGGCTAAAGACTTGCTCTCATCTCTTCCATGCTGATAGGGATGAGCGATGGGATTTAGCACTGAGCCAGGGTACTGATCCAGGCATCACGCCTTGTCCCAAAACTAATCCCACCTCGACACCACTGTAACATCAGCATCAGAATGAAAGATTAATAAGACTCTGAATTCAATCTATTTTAACTCATATCTGACCTCTGTAAAGGGTTGGATTTTATCTGGTGGGGATAGATGGTGAAATGAGGATGATGCACCCCAACCAGTAAACACAGTTTTATACTTCCATGCTGTAGCTTACAGAAATATTCTCCTTCTACGTTTCTAAAAATATTCTAGGTCTTAAAAGTCTATCAAACATACATTACTGAGAATTTAAATGCTGTAAAGATGATTTCAAGGGTTTTCTTGAAACACAGACACCTAAAAAATAAGTGAAAATTCATTAAATCTGTAGTTTGTAGCCTGTGATACATGTTACAAAGTATTGTTTTTCAGCCTTGGCTTCAAAGTCTTGTATATCTAACAATATAGATATATTTCTTTGGAGAGAGTCTGGGCAGAAGAGGCGGTGGGGAGAGTTTCTTTCTGAAGTTGGATTTGTGGTTACTTGAGAAGAATGATGCAGACTTTCATTTTAATCTACATACAGTATGAATAATTTTGACTGGGGTGTCCCCAATGAGAATAAAGAGGGAAAAGTGTCATAGTCAGAGATAAGACAAAACTATTGCAAAAAAGCAAAGAAGCTTCAGGAGATAAACATTTTTAAAGTAAACAATTATTGTAAAAGCAAACAACTACAGTCAAAAGGTTATCTTCTTATAATGATTGAATTTGTCCCCCTTCTTCCTGCTTTCTAAAATCTAGATGAAGGGTTGTAAATGAGATTTTCACACTCTTTTTACTTTGTTTCTGTATATCCCATTGATGGCAAGATGAAACAAAATTGGACTGAGAAACTGCCAAGAGGAAATTTCTCAAAGGCGAGGAATTTTGATGATATCCAATCTCCATGCGGAGATAAGGACTCTAAGGAAATGGAGGCACAGACACAGCCAAATCACTCAGGTCTTGCCAAAACCTTGCATCATCCAGAATCTGAAAAGGTTTATTTATTTTAGTGGAGACTGACCAGTGACTTAATAAACCACTCTGTCAAACCTTCAAACTACCTAAGGAAACATTTTCCCTTAAGAACAACACTTAATAGCATAACAATAAATACATCTAGATCAAGTACAGCAATAAATCCCTGTATTTTAACATACTGAGGGCATTATATATGGAAATAAACATGTAAAAATACAGTACATGGTTAAAATTGATGTATTATTCAAATCAATCTGGTTTTATCCATCTTTATTTAAGCATTTAAGTTAATCTGTTTTTCTAAGATATAATCTGGGTCTGAGGTCATGAATGGATAAAAGCAAGTGCTGGCTTGAAAGCTTGACTTCCTGTCGCTCTTCAATTCTTGTATTTATCTGATTAAAATGATCAAGGCAGAGTGTAATGCGAAGACAAGAAAGCAGCATTGGTTCAGATAGTGGGTGTGCATATGTGCCTGTGATTTGCAAACATTTATCCCACAATGCACCGCAAACATATCTTTGCATGCACATATCTTCCCACGCCAACCAGCTGTCCATGTCCTATTTTTTTGTATCCTTGTGTTTTGTTCAGGCTGAGGCACAGCTTCAATACAGAATATCTGTGTTTAATACATTTTAAATGATAACAATTACCGACTTGCTTGTAAAAGTCTTAATATCTAATTTGCCTATTTAATATCTAGAAAATTAATTTCTGCAAGAAAAAATGCATTTGGAGAAAGTCAAGTATGTACCATGTGATTCATAGTCAAACAGGCATTTACAAACATGATGAAACATGATTTTTTAAGAATCTCTTGTTTTCATAAGAACTAACCACCATTTAGTTTAACCAATATAGACAACGGAAACAAAAAAACACCCTCTTCTTCCACATTCTTTTAGCAGAATATAGGATGATTGTGATGGTAGAAACTCATTGTATCTACTTTTGAAAAATTTGAAAGTAAAGAGATAAGTGACAGGAAAAAAGAAAAACAAAAATGAAAAGTGGAGTTTCCAGATGATCACACACACAAAAAGCTGAAATCAATGCTGGCTTTTGGTTTGACAAAAATGGCACAGCAGAGGGAAGTGAGCAGGAAGCATGCTAAAAAAAGCCAGCGTAATTGGAAGAGGTGCTGATCGGATACAAGAACAGGAGGAAAAAAATGTTCTGACAATGACAAGCAAGTAAAGGGATTCTCAGACAGACAGCTGAAAGATGAAATGTGCTACCATAGAGATGACACAACGCTTACAAAAAATATAACAGACTACTGTACATGGAGCTTTTTTAAAGAAAGATAGGATGCTGTATGCCTTGCTGTAAATGAAAGTGAAATTAACAAGTCCTTTTTAGCAAGTTCAAGTAAAGTCAAGTAAAAAGTCACTTTCTGATGTAATGAGTAATGCAGCACCTGCCATCTGGTCTGCTTTAATGACTGGACTGAAAAATCCCAAGGAATTTAAAACCATTTTTATCCTTTGCAACAGCACTGATCTATAGCTTTAACTGATAGATGATCTGACCCTCTGCCCAGGACAATTTATTTGCCTTATTGGAAAATCTGCAGATGACAGTAAATGTATTAGGGGATGGATTAGTGAATATGCTGGTATGATTTATCCATGAGTTTTTAATGTGCACAAAGATCATGTGGACCCACAGAGAAATTCTCAAGTTACTTCTGTATTTAATAGATTTTTTTTCTGAATGTAAAGAAGAGGCCCGATATGGTACTTACTGTGCAGCAGGAATCACCAACTGTCCTGCAGGTTTTAGAGAAATCAAGTACAGCTCTTACTCGAGTGATCTACAGCCGGGTGTGAAGTGACTGGGATGAGAATCGGCACCCCAAAATCAGTGATCATGGTCCCCAACCTGAAAAAGGTGGAGCGTCCTCTAAGGGGGATAAGGTCCTGCCACAAGCTTAAGAGTTTGACTATGTCTGGGTTTATTCATGAGTAAGGAAAGGATGTAGCGTGAGATCGACAGGTGCTTCGGTCCAGACCAGCACAGCCTTCGCATTGCTGCAGACATTGCCGGTCTGTTGTGGTAAAAATGGAGCTGATCTGAAAGGCAAAGTTCTCAATTTACTGGTCGCTCTATGCTTCTACCCTCACCTATGGTCAAAAGTTGTGAGTATTGACAGAGAGAATGAGATCGCAACAAAGACAGACGAAATGAGTTTCCCCCACAGGGTGGCCGAGCCCTTCCTTAGAGATAGGATGAACTCAGACATCCGGTAGGGGCTCAGAGTAGAAATGCTGCTCCTCTACATTGAAAGTGCTAAATGAGGTGGCTCTGGCATCTGGTTAGGATGCCTCCTGGATAACTAACCGGTGAGGTGTTACAAACTTAGGAGGAGACCCTGGACACGCTGCAGAGATTATGTCTCTTAGCTGCCCTGAGAACGCCTTGGGATTCTTCCTGATGAGCTGGTAAATGTGACCAGGCTTCCTTTCTTAGGCTGCTGCCCCTGCAACCTGACTCTGGATAAGCAGTAGAAAATGGATGTATGCATGAAGTCAACATAAGATTCACAAATTCAAACAGGATGTATTTAATTCTGTTCAAAAGTAAATGTGATTAGATGCCATTCACCTTCACAAGTACATAAGATAAGACGTACACACACACACACACACACACCACCTGTGCTATGCCTTCCCAATGATATTTTTATTCTATTAGGATTACTTTATATTCAATTCAGTTTTATTTGTATAGCGCCACTTCTTGACACTATATAATTCATAGCACTTTATATAATTATGTCATTTTTCTCACTTTGAGAAAAGAAAACACCCTTGGGTTAGGCTTACCATCCTCACAGATTTTCACTGGATTCATTTTCATTGTGGTGCACACACATACAGACAATGACTGACTTATAAGAACACCTAAACATGTGTGTGTGTGTGGACGTGTGTGTGTGTGTGTGTGTGTAAAAGAGAGAGGTAGGAAGAGTGAAAGAATGAATGAAAGGCTTGAAATGAAGGAGTGATGTTCAGTGTATAGATAAAGATAAACTACACCTCTACTGATCTGCTAGTGGAATTGTTCTCTCCATCTGTCACTCAGCTAGTGGACAGATGGCCCTGAATTAATGTGGGCACATTGATACCTGTCAGAAATGAGTGACAGAGTCGTCAAAAGTGTCGCCAGCAGAGGTGAAAGGGCAATATATGGATAGATAAATAGGGAATGACTTTGTATGTAGACACAATAGGCTGCTATTCACTGAGCACTCAGTATTCAGAAATGTTCACTATTCCAATAACAACAAGACAAATTGAAAGAGAATAATGCAAAAGCTACTCACAATGAAGGCACTTTGCATGGAAGAAAAAGCAAATAAGCTAAACACAAACAAATCTGGAAACATACTGAAATGTCAATATTTCATTTTTTTTGGTAGAAACATAAATTATTCAGTTCAACCTTGTTCATTAAGGTACTTAAAATCACTAAATGAGGTTTTAAACACTGCTCCATCTTGACAAGAAGAGAAGTAGGTGGCAATCTGATTTTTAAGAGTCACTGGTATCCTGCATTCATGGAATAAAGATCTTCATTTTTATTATAGCAAATTGAGGTTGAAAAGACTGACTGTGCTTAATTAAGGAGTCTATGTTGAGAAAAAAACATTAATTAACTTCCTCTAGAGTGTTTTGTCTGTCTCTCAGTAGAGAGTAATCAACATAAACTGCAGAAACAAAAGTAAATAGCTGCATAAAAATTATTACTGTTCATTCACTACTGTACATGTCTTTGTGCTAATGAGGGAACATTCATGAATTGCAACACATACAATTCCAACTCTCAATCATGAGCTCTGCATGCAAATGCAAAGTGCTAAGACCTATTTTGGGGCATATTGCTTGTTGAATGAAGCAGAAAAAAGCCTGTTAGCAGAAAAAAAGCAGCTCTGATAGAGACAGTTTTTGTTGTTGTTTTTTTTACAGTGTGGCATGAGTACCATGAGAAATATAACCCCCACCCATTTAACATTATTGTGTTCATGCAGTCACAGTGGAAAACTGTCAGCAGAAAACTGGAAATGCTATCTATTTTGATTTTCAACACATCTCTCACTAGACACAAAAGTATAATTGACTGGTGGAAAATGAGAAGATTGGGTGATTTTGGATTGAAGCTTCAGACACTTCACTTTTTCAAGACTAGATCCATTTCAACATGGTCAGATTTATGTATTTGCATTTTGTGTTTTGTTCCATTTAAATTAAACAAATTAAAAATACAGTTGCTAGTGGTCCTTTGGACACACACACTGATTTCATATTAACAAACCAAAATGTTCTGGATTGAAAAATTGATTAGAAACAATTGTGTAAAGTTTTTAAAACAGAATCATTTACTGCTCCTGTAGGAGAGAGGACTCACAGACATCTGTGGTCATTTCAATAAATAGTATTTCCACTTCTCATTCACAAGATTAATATATTTGACAAGCAGAGTATGAAAGCAGTGTATGAAGTGTGATATGTGGTAACATTATAATGAGGGATATTCTCTTTTATTTGCCTTTCTCCTCTTTGAATAAATGTTCACAAACATTTTTAATGGTTCAAATGTCAATACTAAGTGTACATAGTCCAAGTGCAATGATGCATTTTTATCTGGAGGATTTTGTATTTGTGAACTGTGGATTAATTGAAAAAAAATACAGATGCAAATAGGAACTATTTTTTCTGACAGAGGTTTGCCAGAAATGCATCTAATCCCATGCAAAAAGCATTCTGAAAACAGAAATAGGCTGCCTTTCTTATATCCGTTAGCAGTTTGTAGTTATAAGATGTTCCACTGGATGCATTTTTCAGTCTTAAATGTTTCTCACTCAGTTTTTTCTTCCTCAAGCTCAAAAAATGTTTAAATAAAATGTCCCAGATTCACTTCCTGATGTGCTGTACTTTGTTGTTAGGTTTTGTGTCTCAAAACTGTCCAAATTCCCCAAAATATTCTGCTGAGATTATTTGCGTGTTGTTGCTCTTGCTGGTGGTGTAGTGGTTCCTCAAAAAGTGGACCACTAAATGTATTGGCCTTCTATTTAAAAGTAGCCCAGAAAAATACTATTTCACAAACCTTAGACCTGTAAGACTATCCTGTTTAGTTCACACCAAAAATCCACAAAACCACTTATGAGAAATGTTCTATGTTTCTTGGCTGGATGGGAAAACAGATCTCAACACAGCATGAATCTTTGAGCTGTAAGAGACGAGGCAACATTTTTTTTTCCTTTTAAATATATTTTCAGATAAAGGTGGACAGACTGGGTATAAACAATACCCTATACCCTATACCAGGGGTGGGCAACTCCGGTCATGAAGGTCCAGCAAGTCTTTGTTTCAGCAAGGAAAATCCAAACATTTGCAGTACTACAGCCCTTGAGGACCAGAGTTGCCCACCCCTGCCCTGGCATCAGCATTGCTTTCAGCATGCTACACCTTTGCCGCAAAATCTTTCAGTAAGGGAGTTTTGGCTCTGATTTTCATACTTAAAAAAATCAGAGTGAAGATTTGGTTTCTGTAGGTTCTGGTAAATGTAATATAAATATTCATTCTTTTATGATCAGATTTTAGGAATAAATTAGTGTGGTAAAATAAGCTTAGCTCTTAAACATCCCAAGTAGGTGATAATTACATCAGCAAAAACATATTTATGCTGAAAAAGACAAAATAAAATATAAAGTGGGAGCTGCACCACTGGATATAGTCCCACTGGTAAACCTTTGACTGCTTTAGTGTCATCATACTGACAGAAATAACCCAGGTGGACCTGAAATATATAGATATAAATGGAAAAAATGTATTTGGGAGTGGTTACTTTTTAATTGTCCCCAAGCACAATGCAGGCTGACACCACGAGAAAGCTCAAACAAACAGACCTACATTCAGAAAGATTTATGCTATCATGTCTCAGTCTTTCTCTGCATGACAGGGGAATAAATAGTGGTTGAGTTTCAATAAAGCAGCAGAATTGTCTGAGAACAAAGAATAGAATATACAAAAAAGAAAAAGGGAAAAAAAATCTTTTGGATTTTTTGATTACACAGTAGTTTCAGATAATTTAACAGGCAAGGGATTGCATGTTGAAAAAAACTCAGTTAACAGTGCCAAATGCTGGCTAAATCTCAAAGGACAGAGAAAGAATTAATTGTAGATGACCTGTTTGCTTTACATCTGTGCACAGACCACAGAGCTGCACAATAGTTGAGGATTGAGAGAGACAGTCGGTCGCCGCTGGCAACACACATCTGTACCTTACTGCCTTTATGCAGATCAAATTGTATGCATCACAGACCAAGAGACTGACAACTTGCATGCTCCGAACTATTACACATACACAGGCATTTAGAGGCAATGCATGTATTTACACAAACACACAAACATTCATACATATGTGCACAAAAATGTTGACTCTCAATCCAAGAACTAATGCCTTTGTGTAAGAATATTTTATAACTTGCATTTTGAATGTCAAAAAGAAAAGAAAAAACATATCAACACACGCAAGCTAAAGACACTATACTACATACATACACAGAGTTTCCAAATGAGCACACACAACTCTATGTAGTCATACATTACTCACTGACACACTCAATCACAAGAGCAAGACTCTAAACACCCACAGGACCAAAACTGCAGGCTAAATGTGTTTAGTGACTCCTTTTACTCAGATGAGTTTCCGCCTGGTATGGCGGCTAATGTAATACGATTAAGACTGCTTTGCTCCGACACACTGTGATAGTTGACACACAACTAGAGGGTAAAAGGTCCATAAAATTGCAATTGGAAAAAAAACGGAATTTCTTAAAGTAAAAACATAAATAACAGCTATTAAGATGCAGATTAATGGTAACATATGCAGAAACCAGAGAACTTGCTAAACAAAAATGTATTTTTGTTTCCTCAGTTCTGACTATGTCAATTTCTTTGTTTTTTGCAAAAGTCAATTACCAGTTTGTTGCTTTAGATTCTGACACTAGTTTGCATTACCAGTTCTATGATTATTTTAACCAATAAAATCTTAATAAATGACTTCAATAATTTCCACACAATTAAATCAATGGCCATGAGTTCTACTTATGTTCATAACATAGGTGGCCATTGTATTTGTTCCTATTGAAACACTTAAATATAGAATTATTTTTTATAACTGACCTTTATCCCATTCAGTACCCTTAACTTAAGTTGACAAAAGCACAACTTTTCTCTGTTGTGAACAGGTGCTGCAGAGAGATATCAGCATTTTCAGGTACCCAGGTAGAGATCAATAGAAACCTGTGTAGTGCTGCCATTGCTTCACCTTCATACTACAAACAAACCTTCTTGTCTGAGACGGCAGCATGTTGAGGACCCCATCAAGGTGCTTGTGACTTTCTTCATCATCCCGATCAGTGTGAAAAAATGAAGTAGAACTTGAAACAAAAAACATAAGAAGTTCACTTAATATCAACAGTGACGGTAAAGTGTGGACAGCATTTTTGAGTTCTAATTCAACTTCTTCTGGAGCTGAATCTCAAAATGTTCTTCACACTTTTCTTCTATGTCTGCAAGAAAAAAAAAGACCTCATTGATAAAATGGTATATAGTTCCAAATGTACCCAAACATCTGCATACTTTGATAAACAGATAGAATACAAATAGCTCAAGGTTGTTTGCAAGCTACCAGATGTTTGTTGATTTAAAAAACAATACAATTAACACTGAACACCACTGAATTAGAAATGTATTAAGGATAAGACTTGAGACCCCAATAATTTGCATTTACAATAAAAAAAAATGTAAATTGACCTTTTAAAATAAAATAAATTTAAGAAAAAAACAAAACTTATTAAAAAAAATTATTATGTCCAGGCTAATGTGCATTTTTCTGAGTATGAGTTGTTGATAACTTCTCCGTGTACCAAAACCCTGTGGTTGTTTTCAGCCATGTTAATTTCACTTTACACACACAATTTATCATGTATGATCTGAAACACCCTGCAAGTGTTGCAGATAAATATCTTTAATAATTATTTAAAAAATTATATTAGGTATTATATATAGGTAGGTATATAGGTTGAAAAAAGTCATTCAAATAATTGGCGGTGAGTAAACAACTAGAGGAGGAGAGATCTGTATCTGAAAATATAAAAAATAAAAGCGAGACAAAATGGGATATAAAGCTAACTTGTTTTACTGAAGTTTGTTGTTAGTAAAAAAACAGAATACAACCTTAGTCTTATTAATCTGCTTTGATATAAATAAAATATGACATAATAATTTAAAAAGGGGAATTGGGGTGTGTGCTCCAACCACTGGAGGATCACACTTCTCAG
>JBAMIG010000015.1:7414652-7424871 GCA_037177335.1 Kiunga ballochi
GAGCGATTTGCAGTTGAGTGTGAAGCAGCTGGCATGAGAATCGGCACCTTCAAACCATGGCCCTCAGGTGGTTTGGGCATCTGGTTCCGCCTGGAGGCCTCCCCTGTGAGGTGTTCTGGACATGACCGTTCAGGGTGAGACCCCAGGGATGACCCAGAACATGCTGGAGAGATTACTTCTCTCTGCTGGCCTGGGAAAGCCCTGATGAGCTGGTAAATGCGGCTGAGGAGAGGGAAATCTGAGCTTCGCTCTGTACGCTGCTGCCCCTGCAACCCGACTCTGGATAAGTGGTAGAAAAAAGCTAGATGGATAAATTTTTCAACTTTAAATGTATGCCACATAGTTATCATTAAAAAGTTAAACTGACTAAATCTCTTCGGCAGGCAACAATTAAACAGAAATTTTTTTCTTAATTCATCCTTTAAAAAAATCGTATTTGCATTTACACATCTGCATCTACTCATAGGTTTAAGAATACAGAAAAATGTGTTTAAGTTTAGCCAACATACATCATTATGCCTTGATTATCTCATGTTAAATGCACTTTTAACAATTCTAAAATAAAAAAAAAGAAAAAGACCTCTGCACCCATTGTGACTGAACAAGAATTTACAAATGCATTAGAAGCTGTTTGCAGAGGATTGCTATAGTAAATTGTTATTTGTGGGTATAAAAAGTTTATTAGCAAATACTCAAACCAGTATTAGAAAGATGCAAACTCTCTTCCTAATTGGTTAATCAATGACATACTTTAGCTTTAAAGAAAGAGCTGCATTTTTCATAGGCTATATAACTTTGGTAAAAAAAAAATTATTATAAGGGTGGACATTTTAAGGGTGTCATCATGTATTAAATGAAAACATATGTTGATACTGCAGATCTTCTAACTCTTTTTTAAGGCTTAGATATGTACAGTGTCAATATTTCCAACAACTAAAAGGAGAACAGAGACCTAAGTATGTCTACAATCCACTTTAACTCATTTATTTAACTGTGACCTTTCACCTCACCTTCACTCTTTCATTTGCCTTCCTTTCTGTGTCTGTCTTTAGATTGCTTCTTAGCAAGAACACCCTCTTTTATCGTATCCATACGCTCACCTACTTACCATCAGTTCATGTCACCATCTTCATATTCCCTGCATCCAATCATCTATTCCTTCCTCCCTCCTCTCCTGCATCTGTCATTCTACATGGCCCCATTATCATTTCAAAGAGGGACAGTACACTCTGCCTCAGAGCAGTCCTTCCATGAAATAACACGTGGATTTTAAATCAGGCTGCTCATGAGCAGTCAACAAGAAGCTAGTTCATCATGAAAGATTCAATAGGAAAGGACACATCTGTACCACAGAGAGGCCAGCTTGGTACAACATCTGATGATGCCAGTAAGGGATCGAAAGCTCACCAGCAAGGCCAACGATGTGGGAAATCCTCAATTCTGCAAAACTGCAGAACCAAAAGCAATTTCCACAGCATGAAGGAACTCATCCTTGGAAAATCGGTATACTGCATCTGTTTTTAAACATTTGCATTTTTTAAATAGCTTTTATGTGGTAATCTGTTTTGTCTGAGCAATTCTTTCATCTAGAAATGCATCCCCTCTTCAATTTAACATGAGGGTAGAAAGGTGTAATGAGCTAAACAAATAACAAATGGCACCTGTGAGGATGTTTGCAGTACATTTCTGGTTCTTCGGGTTTTGTGTTTGGTAAATGTTACAGCAATACTTCAAACCATAAGAAAAAATTTGTAGCACAAATGAGTTTAATCAACCACTGGGTTATGAACTGTATTTCTGAAGCCGTATTTGACAGTCAAAATGATATTTTGTGAGCCAGATGTGACCAATCCACAGTGAAAATGTGAGACAGAAAAATCTCTTGATGTATTAGTTTTATGCGTTGTTCTTGACAACATCACATATTTAAGGAAAGATAAGACAGGATGGTCTTTAGGTATTGAATAAAGTGACTGTGCTGCGGTGAAAATCTGACTGTTAGAGTCAGATGATGGTTTCATGCCACCATTTTCACACCATCTGCATCACATGCGAATTCCTGTGCCAACTCAAGTCTTATTACAAATGTTTTTTTGTTAATCTGGTGCAAATGTAACTAAATTGAATATGAAAATTATTGCACATCACATTGGTTTCATATCGGCAACAATAAACGTCTCATTGTGGTGTGTGTACATATTTGTATGACTAAATATTGAAAGTATTGGAAGCACTATGTTATAAGAATTGATGAAACTGAATTTTTTGGGTTCATTTTTGCATCTGAATGTGAGAGTTCAGAAATTTAAAAGCTAAACAACTTTCATTAGTTTACTTTTGAAGTTCTATCACAAATTTGTAGCAAACTCAGACCTCCCTCCAGCCAAGGCTCGAACCAGCAACCTTATTACTGGGTGGTAACAGTTCTAACCAACCATTGTGTAGCACCCTGAGATGCCATTGTTGAGAAATGGTGCTATACAAATAAAACAAAATTTAATATATCTGAGTAAGACAAATAATTAAAAAGATTTATTTGTATGCACATTTCTTTTCCATTGACTTTGGTTTCAGGGCTTCTTCAGCAGCGACAAATTTAGCGCACTGTTCATGTGTCGTATACATCTGAGCCAAAACTGACACATTTTGCATCTTGGAGTTGTCTGTCCCCCTTTTTCCCAGTAAATGATGATGTTGATCTTGACAGCATGCGTGTGTGACTGACATATGCAGTCAGGCCCTGAGGTTCATGTTATGACCTTGTCTCCTCTCATCTCTTTGTTGTTCCCTGCAGCATGCTGCTTGTGTGTGTTTGTATGTTTAAAACATCCTGGTGTCATCCTTGTGTGGAGAAGTTATTCCCCTCACTTTAGCGAGGAAAAGCTGAACAAAATGTTTGGGACATCCTGAGCATCTGATGACAGCTGACAGAAAGTATAAACTTTCTTCTTTTACTTTTGACTTTACAGAGAGGGGGGATTGTTTGTGTTTGTGTGTGTGTGTGTCTGTGTGTGGAGGATGTTTACATCAGCTACACACATGCAGACAAACACTCTGCTTGGCTGGCATAAGTCGATGAATAAACAAGATTGTGATCTTTGCGTGTCACATTCGAGTGTCAGTCAGAAAGGACACATTGGCAGCATCTGCATTTCCAATGAATGACATTTAATAGATAAGGACAAGAGTGACCCTGAACATTGCATGACCAAAGCTTCTTTTTGTGTGTGTAATATGACACACCGTCCTTAACAGCAATGGACATGGCAAGAAAACTTATTGTGAAGTGAGAAATTAGATTTTTTAATACCTTACTATGTAACCTGTCTAGTAGCACTGTTGTTTTTTTTTTTTGTTTTTTTTGGGGGGGGGTGTTTAAACGTAATTTTTATTTGGTAAGAAGTACAAACTAATACTACGCATATTTTTCAGAGCAAAAATGGCAGTAAGCTCTAGCTTTGTAAAGTAAATTGGTTTGGCTAAAAACACAACTCTGTGCTTTGACAAAGCTCCATGACAACACTTTGATGCCAAGATGTCTTAAAAAAAACAGCAGTTTGTGATATGTTTGTACTTCTACGACACATGGTTTTTCAAATCAAATCAAATCAAACTTTATTTATAAAGCACCTTTCATACATAAAATGTAACACAAAGTGCTTGACAGTGTATTAAAACATAAATATTCAAAAACAAATGTTACAAATGATGTAACAGTGATTAGCTACCACAGTGGTTACCTCTATGTAGCAGTGGAAGTAAAGAGGTCATGCCAATGTACAATTTCTCTCAGAGAAATGTATTGTTGCTGCAGAGCAGGATAAAAAATGCTTAATCTAAAAATACCTGAGCACTAAAACTTTATCTCTCATAAGAATCTACATTTCAGAACTATCATACACACATAGACTTTCTACTTGCCTGTTTTTTTAAATGGAGAAAATATGGAGAATTCTTCTTTCTCTTGTTTTATATCCTCTTATTACTCATTGTTTCTGTTTGTTGCATTACCAGTCAGTAATTAATTAACTGGCTGACATTTTCACAAGCAGACTCCACAGTAGAGCAGGTGTTAGCACTGTGACCTCATATCAAGAACCCTGAATTGAATAAGGTAATAAAGAAAATAAATTGACACTTTTAGTAGCATCTGGTTGTTAAATATTATTGATTGATTTGATTGGACCAATTATACATTTTCTTTGAGTTGAAAAGGGTGATGCATCAAACACCCTAATATTTTTTTTAAAAACATCTTTGTTAATGACTCAGACATCACAAATCCACAAGTTTAGATATTTTAATGAATACTTTCTTGGATTATAGCTGATCATGTTTCACATTTCTTCTTATTTGTAATTCCTATGGTATAGATTTTTATTAGATAACTTGATGTACTGATATAAATGAAAAAATAAAGATATTTTTGCTTTGGAATCAGAAGACATACTCAATCAGCCAAAGCAGGACTATACAGCTGATATAAAAATTACAAAAAGGTTTGGAATTTCATTTGTGCTGCTTCTGTAGATTCCCGAAGTTCTTTGTAAGATAGTATGACTTTTCTCAAGCAATTTTGCTTGATCTTGTGGAAAAAAAACACAAAATTCACGAAGCATATGAAAAAAATTAAAAAAAAAAAACTTTGCAAAAGAAAGCCAGATATAGATGATATCAATCCCAAAGTATAAATACCAGACCACTAGCCCATAAATACTACCTAGATGATATAGCTTCATGAAAATATTATTACAGTGCTTTGACTATTGTATTCACAAGAATTTGTGGGAAAGAATTGCCTTTATTTCTAATTAAAGTAATCCATGTTTTCTATTCTAGAGGAAATAGTAAAGAAGTCACAGATGCTTCTCTGAAGAATTTGAATGGGTCTTATCAGAAATATTTGATTTTTCATAGAATTATTCGGGTTGCAGTTTGATTCAAGTGCATTCATTTAAAATGTAATGACACAAAAAGAAAGACGAAAAAACAAAACAAACAAACAAAAAACAAGAATGCAAGAGTGAAGTACTGTAAGGTGTAGAGGTACACAAAAATAAAATCAACCAGCTTAAGTCTGCTGGTGCTGCTGTAAACAGCATGAAAAGGGCATTGGCCACCACAGACTCTGCATGTACCACTGCATCGCTGCACTCTGCATTACTATAACCCCACATCTTGTTTGTGTTGAATGTGCTGACACAGAAGTTAAATAAAGAAAAGAAAAGAAAAACATTACCCCTTTACTGTAGAGCTGTCTGGGTTGTCAGACAATTACTATTTAATGTTACAGTACATTGAATACATTGTATATTTGTGATTAAAGCTTATCTAAGATGTAACTGAGAACTACACAAAGTTGGGTGACAGAAATTCTAAGAACCCTGGGCTGACACCATCGTGCCCAGTAAGCTAGTCATTGTCTCTGCATTTGGTTTATCATAACACTATGATACTTCCAGGCTTTTTCAGTCACTAAGAACTCTCGTTAAGCAGAAAGGCAGTCTGACTAAAGAATATGTTAATAGTTACTTCCACTACAATGGAGACACCTAATTCCAATAAATCTGACCTGTTCTAGTAGAAATACTTTGAAGTATTGATTTAAATAAGGGGGTATGAGTAGTATTATTTCTTGTTGGATTTTTGTAACCTTAAAATATAATAAAAATCTCCACTATTGAAAGAACATATTTCAGTGTATAATTCAAGCTATTTGATTATCACAAGGTTAGTTATCTTTATCTTATCATTTTACATATATTTACATATCTTGTCTTTACATGCTTACTAATAAAAGATATTATACAGCAGTATTTGTGTGGGTAAAGATCCGATTTAGTTGCAGGGCTTATTTGCCAGATTGGATAAAATCAGGTATGACTGATAATCATTTCCACAAAGAGTGGATAGCTAACTCTGGTTGCTATTTGGGGAGGCACTGTTGTTTGGTGATTAGCAGTGAGAAAGTTGTTTTTTCTGTGTGACGGACTAACACCCTGTCCAGGATATACCCTAATTCTCACCCAAAGATTGCTGGGATAGACTCCACCTACCTTCCGACCCTTCATTAGAATAATTCAGATAATGAACCAAATTACTCTTAGACCACAGAACAATGGAAATTAATGCAATATGTTATGTGCATCATGACGTAGAACATTTTTTTTTTTTTTTGTGACTCCATCTACAACAGCATAACACAGCAGATGCAGGGAATTATAGTAGTGGAAATTGCTGGCATGCAGACAATGTGTAGCTGAAAACCCTGACATTCTCATGATAGTTTTCTGATTGCAATCAAATCTTATCACATCTTGCTGCCTGCCAGCCAATTTGAGCTCTGGAGGATTGACTGTGCACAATGTTATCAGTCAAAATAAAGGGAAGATTTTAAAGTTGCATTTTTATCTCCAAAAAAAAAACCCAGTAAAGATCAGGTAAATATGGATTTTTTTTATCGTAGTTTCATAATTTATGTAAAAGTTTGCCTTATTTTATAGCATCAATAGGAGAACAAAAAGAGATGCAAAATATTCTTAAGGAAAAAATAGATTAAGGTAAGTAGATACCACAACAGATATGTCAACAAATATCTAGTTAAATCTCTTGTACAGGTAATAAGGAAATGGTCCCTGAACAAGTTGGTCAGGTATGGGTTAGAGTAACCTGACCTCTGACAGAAACGTAACATGTTAGGTTATATTTACTGAGTATTAATATGATACTGCATACTGAAAAAATATTAGAAACCACTTATTTGGTTTTTTAATGAGAAACTGTTTATACAAATGATGAAAAAGATTAATAACTTCTAATAAGTGGTTTAGAAGTGGGACATTTCTGGGTTTACAGCTATGAACTTGTCATTTGTTTTAGCTTTTATACAGTGCAACCAATTCATGAGGATGATGTCATAGTTCAGCTGAAGCAGCTGTGCTGTATCACAACCTGAACCACTAATAGAATGACAAAAAAGGTAAATAAACACTCCGAGATCCAGGGAACTTTATAACTATCGAGTGGATTGATTGTTTTCAGGGATTATGCATTTCACTTGATTAGTGTGAGGTGGGCATAACTTGGTCAATAAAAGTTATAAATGATAACTATGCATAGTTGTCTGAAGACAACTGTATAGTAATTCATGGAAATGCAATGCAGTGATCCAGAGATCACTAAAAAGTGGGAGCAGGATGGAAATTTGACAATGGGAGTTACCTATGTGTAGGAAGTGATAACAAAACTAATGAACAAGCTTCTTTATAGAGACAATGTGTAACATTGTTTTTATTTTAATCTTGAGATGAACTGTGGTATCAGTGATCCTATGTCATAATTAGTATGATACACCAAATATGGGTCCTTATGACAGTTTGAAAAAAGAACATGTATTTATAGAAAATTAAATATTTAATTCTGTGTTTCAACTTAATTCTTTTGGTAGAATCATTCCTCATAACAAGTTAGTTTGTTTACGCTCACATTTTCTGGATTAAAAGATTAAAAAAAGCTTCATTGAATCAGCACGAAAAGGTCAGTTCACAGTCAGCCAAGGAGATCACTGCCTTTTAAAAACTGCCCCCAATTCAGACTTCGGGCACTGACTGGTTTCAAATCAAAAATATCCTAAAATGATGTCAAAAGGATCATCTCATCTCGGTCCGAGATACTGGCATGTGAGTGGAAACAGCTCAAGAAAAAGTGGGCCTTAGATAATCTTAGATTATCCAAGTTTAAAGATCTGGCTTCATAACACAGGTTATAACAGGTAACACGCAACCAGAATATATTAAAGATATAAAACTGTTTGCCTTTATTCTCCTCTGTGTTTAGTGGTGAATTTATTTTCTGACATCATTACTAAGAACAACACTGTTCTTGTTTGTTACCGTTTGCAGACCAATAATCCTCCTGCGTCAGTAATCCTGGAACTTCTATCCAACTAGGCCTCTGATGATTTTGCTTCTTTCTGTTTTAATACACCGTAAAGCCCTTTGGGTTACATTTCTGTATTAAAGGAGCTTTATAAATAAAGTTTGATTGGTTGGTTAATTCTTTACTGACAAAATTCAGGAAATCATGCAGCCGGCCAGTGCTTCTATCCCAAAAACAGGACATAAGTCATCACTGTGTCCACTCAGAGCAGACATAAACACTATGACACACTCCAATCAGTCCTAAAACCTGGATTATATCATTTGCTAGCCGGAGACCACTATGTGCTACTTTGATGTCCTGCCAATATGGTTTTTCAAGAACGTTTCAGGATGTGTTGTCTTAATAACCTCTTTTCTCTTTTTGGTTTTGTGTTTAATAAATTTACTTTCAAACGTTGCTGTTGGCGGTGGTCTCTCTCATATGTTATGGTTCTTTTTTGGAGCTGTGGTTTGTTCAGGGTCCACAACAATTATGCTAAAAAATGCTTGGCTTAATTATAGGAAGTTTAAACAAATGAGGATTTTTTTAAACATGGGTGTGAATTATTTCCTTTAAATTAGTGATATGAGACATTTGCCTTGGTCCAGGACTGAGAGGACATTTTTAGTTTGACTATTTTTGCTTTATTTTAAAGTAAAAACTAGCAAAGAAAAACAGTGCGAAAATAAAAAGAGAAAGAGAAAGAATTACCCTGAGGTAGAAGGCTGAGCAGAGTGACAGAGATTCTTTAGATAAACACAGTCAGAGAAAAAAAAAAGGACGTGCAGAGATAAATTAGATGCTATTAAATGCCTCAGAGTCATAAGGGCTATATCAATTTCACATGTCACCAGACAGTGATACAGCTCCAGCCAATGAGAAACCAACACATGCTAATTTTCAGTTAGGGAGCCTGTCAGTTTTCTGGAAATGCAGTCTGAAACTCATTTGCATAATTTCCTGTATAGAATCCCACCAACCATCACTGGAAAACACTCAACAGGCAAAGCCGAGTCTGTGGTGTCACGTTTGACTTTGTTGGGCAGCCATTACTAGCTAATCATAATTTCCCTCTTTGCCAGATTTTATCATTTATGTCGATGTTCCTCATTTGCATTTCTATCCTCATAGGTCTGCATGCATGTCAAAGTGGACACGCACCAATGTTGGTAATTGTAGGAAGGGAATAATAACAACGGTGTTAGACAGAGCCTGAGTGGACTTCAATTTTAGAGCCTTGTTGCTAAATGCTGGGTACCACATTGTCATGCACATTCCATTGTATTGGAGTGTAACATAGAGAGAGAAAAAAGAAGGAAGTACAGGAGGTGAGAAGCTGAGTGACAAAATCATTTGTTGTATGGGACTCCATGTGTGTTTGACATGGTGTATAGCTTTTTGCATTTTTTATTTTTGTGTTTTTGAATAAATGCTCTATTGTCAAAGGTTGAGGTAGATGCCTGTAGATGCAAATGTGGCCTATGGAAATCAATTTTACATGACAACACATCAAAGCAGCTGTTCCCAGAGCTCCCTGCCTGTCTGTCAGATTATGCCACCTTATTCATCACTGGTAACCTCAAAACTGTTACAGCACTGCCATCACAAACATAAGAAATGTTAATTAAAACATCCAGTCATAGTTTAGAAGAGTATTATAATCACCATAAAGACAAAACAAAATAGTGAGATGGTAACTATTTATGTTGCACATTTTGTATGCTGTCAGCCTCTAACCACAAATACTTTAAAATTGAAACCTACCAGTGTTTTCTAACTCCAACTCAAGCTAAGTTTTTGTTATAGGTTATGTAATCTTAAATAGCAGTAATTGATGGAAAAGTCAAACAACAAAATAAAGAAATAAATAAAATAAATCTTTACACAATGTGTTGTTAGATGGAACCTAAATGCAGCCCTCTTGCGTTAAAGGGGAAGTATCACGCAAAATACACTATTTTAGCCCTTAAATACATGTTTTTGTGCACTTTTAAGTGTTTTGGAATGCAGAAAATGTAAAGTAATTTCCTCCTGAAGCTGCACATATATCTTTATATTCATTGTGGTGACATTTTTCAGTCAGTTTAGATTTTTTTCTATTACATAACAGTATTTGGTGTGGGGTTACCAAATAAGGTTGTGGACTTCCAGGTAATCAAATTTGTGAATCTGATACATTGATATTTATAGTAATCTTACCAACAAAATGTTCCTCTGCAGAGATATTAGCACATAGCTGCTATCAAGCTAATAACATGGTGGAACAGTGGCCCTTTCTCAATTCAGAGACTGCACACTT
>JBAMIG010000015.1:7463222-7477039 GCA_037177335.1 Kiunga ballochi
CATGCACCTTGGGGATAGGCTGATTGGAGACTCTAAATTGCCCATAGGAGTGAGTGTGAGTGTGTATGGTTGTGTGTCTATGTCTGTTGGCCCTGTGATGGACTGGCAACCTGTCCAGGGTGTACCCTGCCTCTAGCCCGTTGACAGCTGGGATTGGCTCCAGCCCCCCGTTTGGGAATAAGGATAGAAAATAAATGGATGAATAGGTTATGAGACGTCAGAAACACCCCACCTGGTGTATAAATAGCAACATAACATGTTACAAGTGATTTGGTGTGTGAATTGCATGAGACATGCTACATGTTTTAATGGAAACATTTGTCCAGAGGACAAATAGATTTTACCTTGTGGATAAAAAAAAATGGTCTCAATGCATTTTATCATGGAAGAAAACATAACATGTTGTAACCATGTATGAAGTTTACTTTTGGGAAAATAAAAAAAAAGCTTTACAAAAGTACTTGGCTGGTAATTGATAGAAGACGACTATTCTCAGACACAAGTAAACTTCAATCAGTCACACAAACTACTTACATAGCTTTAAAAGGAAGTTGTAGATTGTCAGTGCTCCCACTTGCAGCTATCTGATGGGAAATGCTGATTGGTCTGACTATTTGCAATGTGGCCACAGATAAATAATATCTGTGCCATGCAGCAATGTAGGGATCTCATAAATATTCATGTTTTCCCATGATAATTTGGAAGATGTAGTGGTGCCTTTTGAGGACAATTTCTAGAAAGTCACAATAAGATCATTAAAAGGAACAATTCTATTTCACAGCACAAATACTATATTGTCTATTTCATGCTACGTACAATAAGAATAAATTGGCTTAAAAAGAAAGTGTATCAAATTGAGGTTAAATTGAAATGGAACGATAACACTTTACAATAAGAGCCACAAACTTTGCTTAGCTACTCAAAAACTACTCAGAAACTACTGTGGAACAAATAAGGGACTAATAGTTCATTAATGATTACCTAAGCTTTGTATTCCCGTCACATTAGATTGATTATCTATTGATTAGTGAATGATTACGTAATGATCACTTAATCATAAAAAGACAACAAACCTGATCGGGGACTAACGATTCATTAATGATTACCTAAGCTTTAACTCATCAGATTGAGTAATAGACTAGTGAATGATTTTATTAGTCATATTCAGTTGGTCGGGATTATGTCGTTAGTCATAGAAGTATTATAAAACAATCAGAGACAACTGATTCTACAATCATTAAATGTTTAATATGTTCATGATGGATGACTACCACAAATGGCTTAGGTACTGATTAGTTAATGGTAAAGAAATGATTAACTACTCTTTTTTCATTCTCGTTTTATGTGAGTCTGTTTGCTGATGAAGAGAAACAAATATTTTAAAAGATGTTAGAGATTTGGTTCAGTTTTTCACTTGACACCTCACAAAGAGAAACCAGAAAAAGGTAAGGTACTCATCAAACCTGAACATGTTAAACATTTATGATTTTACAATCAGTTGTCTCTGATTGTGTTTTATAATACTTTTATGACTAATGACATTAATATGACCATCTGAATATGACTAATAAAATCATTCACTTATCTTTTACTCATTCTGATGGGAACACAAAATTTAGGTAATCATTAATAAATCATTAGTCCGTGATCAGGTTTTTTGTCTTTTTATGATTACCTAATCATTATGTAATCATTCACTAATCAATAGGTAATCAATCCCATGTGAAGGGAATACAAAGCTTAGGTAATCATTAATGAATTATTAGTCCCTGATTCGTTCCTCAGTAGTTTCTGAGTAAGCAAATTTTGTGGCCCTTATTGTAAAGTGTTACCAATGAAACTTTCTAGGAAAATATTACATCCATAAATATCATGACACAATGACAGACTTGGGAGTAATTTTTTTTTTACAATTTTGTCCATTTATTGACTTTTCTTAAGCTTAAAAGAAAAGACAACTTTTCTTGTAAATGTTTGCAAATGATTAAATCTTGATTTTGTCGACAAAAGATGACAGTGCTGCAGACAGCTACTAGCTTACCTACCCTGGTGCTGAGCTGTATCATAAAAAGAAAAAAGAAAACATACAAAAATAAATTTTTTTTTACTATTGTTAGTTCACTTCTATTCGTTTCTTTAACTGACAATACAGACATTTCCAGTAAGACTTGATATAAATGCTGTTAAATCTAATAGTGTCTAAATGGCAAAACGTTTCAGCTCTGGGCAGAAAAAAGTCATTTTAGAAATGACTGCCTGAGCAAATGCATGTTCAGGGACTGATGGTGCAACGGGTTTTCCCCATAACGTCTATAATGTTCCTCAAATGAGTTTCTTGCAAGATGTTTAGGAAAAACAAGGGGAGGGTTGTCGTTAGCTCTCAGTGATGTCTTCTGTTACTTAATTGTAGTTTTAGAAACGACACATAAAAAAAACAATTATGCAGATTTCTTTTTACTTTTATCTGCAACGTGATGTAATAAGCCTTCAGCTGCCAGGCTTCTGTCGATATTGTCAACAAGAAAGAACATTAAAAAGCTTTAAATTGTTTTTGCGCTTACTGGGCAAATCCTTTTTCCTGTTATGAATTCACTTGGATAAAATTTTCCCAAACAAATAAGAAAGGGTATCTCCACAAAATGTCTGAAAAAATTTGGGTTCCACAGACAATGATATCAATCTGCATGCATTGTCATCTCCTATCCTGTCTTCTTTTTATAACATAAACCTGGAAATTATCATTGTGTTGAAGTAAAATCCAGACAAGCTGAAAACAAAAGGGTTTTACCTCAGCTTGCATATTAGTCACTGACCTAAAGATACATTAAAGGGAAATTCCAAATTCTATTTACAGATCATATCTGGAGTTGTGATAAAACATATGTTTTTTTGGGATAGCTAATGTAAAGTCTTGGACTTTGTACGCATATATCAGTATCACTTTACACCAGGAGTAGGCTACTCAGTTTAGTCCTATGAGGGGGTTCAGTCCAGCAGGTTTTCCATATATTCCTGCATCAATACACCTGAATAAAATTAAATTGATTTAATATTCTAACAGATTGTGGACTCATCATTTAGAGTTAGCTGTATTAGAAAAAAATGAGTCTTTGCATTGCATTGCATTGCGTAGCTACTATGACCAAATTGGGTGCCAAATGTATCATCAAACTTGGTTGGAACTGTCCTCGCTGAAAAGCCCACCCATTTCCATAGTGAAGGTCAGGGCGACTGAGCTACAGAGTGAAATTAAAACATCTTCAGCAAAGTAATGACACATGAGTGTGAATCAGGATACTAAAAAAAACACCATATTTAGCCGATAGCTTAAAAGCTACACAGATCCAGGGGTGTCCTGGTAACATGCTGTGTGAATATGAGGAAAGCGGCTGAACAATTCACTATCTTTTTGACTACCTGGTAGTTAAAATACTGACAATGTTATATAGAGATAATTCCATTATTCTTTTGAAATGAAAAAACAACATAGTGAGAGGTTGTCTGTACTTACTACCCAGAATGCACTGCAAACCTGAACTCTTCTGACTTTCTTTAAAGAGCATCAGAGAGATCAGTGAAAGGTACCACATTGTTTTTTCATAATATATGTGCTAAAACATGAAGTTTATATATATATATATATATATATATATATTATTCTGCC
This sequence comes from Kiunga ballochi, assembly GCA_037177335.1. Lineage (NCBI taxonomy): Eukaryota > Metazoa > Chordata > Actinopteri > Atheriniformes > Pseudomugilidae > Kiunga > Kiunga ballochi. The sequence continues at coordinate 7,466,887 of JBAMIG010000015.1, forward strand.
TACTATAAATGCTGACTCACCATTGGATATCCCAGTATATGAGTTTAACAATAATATTTTTTTTCTCTAGCATCTCCTGTGACAAAGTTATTAAGAATTAAAAAGAAGTCCTAGATCTTGCAGATTTCTTCTACAACAATCTCTACTGCCTTATACCTGAGAACATTTCTTTTACCAAGACTAAACTGTAGATTACAGACGAACAGAACGGTGACAGAGTTGCCATCTGATGGGTAGACAGCTTTCCCACGACCACGGTGTCTCCAGTGAGCTCCAGACACCTCCATCGCAATCAAAACAACCCAGAGAACAACAACTGTGTGTTTCTCCAACAACAGATCTGCAATCACCTGTTATTTCCAGAGCAAGGTGGACAGATTGTAGAGTTATACAGCAAATACAGTCCCTGTGTCAAAAAGGTGCCTGGCTTTCTTAAACACAACCGGCTTAAGTGAAAGAAGAGTAAAAATCCATAATCAGATAAGAAAACAACTAAAGTCTAGCTATGTGGGTAAAAAAAAAGAGAAGAAAATGAGATAAAAAGGAGATAAATTATTATCACAGTACATGAGCAGACAAAGGGGTTAGATAAGAGTTTTGGTTGACTGGCAGCCACAGACAGAGCAGACAAAGAGGTCCAAAGCCAAACCACAAAACTACTTTCTCACGGTCTTCTTGAGGAGCTACCAGACAAATTCCTCACTTCTTTACTGTCAATTGAAAAACTCTAGCTTTGAAACTCATCATTACTGTGGCAAAAACCAATATTTCCAAGCATCCATCTTAAAAAGTACCCAAAGTCCTGGTTTGTGTAATAACACAGTTCCTGATAGTTTGCTTATCAATGGTTATACTGGCACAAATATAATGAAAGCTTCTCTTTATAATTCTGCTCCAAACTGCTTTGTGCAACAGAAAATCAATTTACATTTTTATTAAGTGGTGTTTTGTTGAGAATGTTAGAGCTGCCTTTGAATCATAGTCATTGACACTCCATGTAAAGGTCAGTAGCTACCAGGATGAAGAAGCATGCAAAGGGATTTTATTATGATTAAATATCTCTGCAAACATTTCTTCCACTAAGGATAATATCAAAGGCTTTCATTTGCCATCATAGAGGGGGGATTAGATGCAATGTGATGGAAAAGAGTGTGCACCTCTCATTTGTCTTATGTTAGAGCAATGGTTTGGAAAAAGGCTGAATAATACATGACATGGTGTTTAAATCAACAGGAGAAAAGGATTTGCATTTTAACAGTCTTGTTAGACAAAAGTCCAAAACTAGCTCAACTACAAGGAGATAAGTTATCTGCAGGATAATTGAAGCAAAATGCAACTGTCAGTCATGCATTTCATGTCATCTCCTAACAGGAGTCTGATGTTAGATCATTTGTGGATCATTTGATCAAACTAAGGGGGAGATTTCTTTCATTAAAGGTTTTGGTAGTCTGATCAAAGTCCTCATCAAAAGGAACCTCATGGTAATTACCCCATGCTCTTTAGACTTTATGCTGAGATGCTGAGTAGTTCAGACCTCTTGCTTTTTTTTTTTTTTTTCTCTAAATGAGTTTGTTTAAACACATGCACAGGATAGTTCAGATGCAGACAGCAATGTGACTCTGCAGGCATCAAACTTTGCTGCTGAAACAGGTTTTCTGCTGGGTAAGGAAGAAACAACTTTTAAGCAACAAGAAACAACTTAATCTGGAGGAAAAGAGCATTTTAGTCTTCTCTAATGATGAGAAAAGCTAATGGCTCATGGCTTTCAAGCTTTCATAGAGAGACAATATTAGATCTGCTTTTAAAGAAAACTTTGTTCAATTTGATTTTAAAGGCAAGAATAGATGGAACATTATTGACGCTGTCAATGTTAATATCATATATAAATATATTTCTAATAAATTTCCATCCACCGTTTTCCTCAGTGCATCAATAATCTTTAACAACAAATCACATTAACCTGCCACTTTATTAGTTGATCTTGCAGCTGCTATGCTTTGTAGTTCAGCTTTCTTTCTGTAGCAAAAATTAAACTAACAGCTGGAAACACACAGTGTTTGTCCAAATTAAAAGAAAAAGTATTATGTAGTTTTTTTCCCACAGATTTGTTGGCCATATTTTCCACCATCCCAAAGGTGCTGTGGTGACGACAGAGGACTCTGAAAAATGAGATTTTAGGAGTTATGCGACACCTGTGCATTATCATGCTGAAAGCAGCCATCACAGGATAGATAAAACATGGTCATAAAAGAGATGGACATGGTCAGTAACAGCATTGAGGTAACTTGTTGTGGCCTTTAAATGATCCTCACTTGCTGTCAAAGAGATGAAGTGTGCTATAAAATATGTCCCATATAGCTATCCCTCCAACCCGACTCGTTGATACAGGACTGGCAGAATTTTTTTTTCATGCCATAGTTTTAGAATTTTTAAAATATATTAATTTTGAAGAGACAAATATTTTTGATTAGAATATAAAATGGAATTGGTTTTCCTTTCCGCTATTGCTCTCCGAATGTTTAGGATGGGGGATGGAATCCAAGTTAAAATTCAATAGATTCTGTCAATTTCTTCAGCAATGCAAATCATCTTCATGAGTTGAATTTATGAATGATTATTGAATAACAATTTATTTGTAAAGTGTCCTGAAATGATGTTATTGTGTATTGCCACCACACAAATAAAACTGAATTTAATTGGACTTCAAGATAAAAATTATTGAAAACATCCAAACAATTTTATCAAATTTCCTTTCCTGGTAAATTTCCAAATAAATACCTATAAAAGACCTTATTTCTACTATTTAATGTTAAAAAATTGTTTAAAATATATCCTTCCTACTTTCACAAGGGTAAGATAATATTAGTATCTTGTGATCCTTCAGAATTCAGAACATCCTTTGGTCACATAACCTTATTCCACAGAAAGTTGCAGGAAATTCTTGTAATTAATATATATATATATATATATACTGTCTGTTATGCAGTCTTAAAAGTTGCGCTGATTGTAATTTGGTCAGACACTGTGACAGGAACCAGGGAACAAGGCCCGACACCACAAACCCACCCAACCTCCCATAATTCATATTGCTGACTCTTCCTCACAAACATTCACAAACACCACAGGGGAGTGGTCACCCACCCACGATGAAATCTTCTGCCAAGCCCTTCTTGTGTTTGAGTTATTACTTGCTTCCATTATATCCTTCACACAGGACCAATAAAGCATGAATCAGGTTATATGAGACAGGAACAAAAAAGCTGAGCATCTCAAATAATAAAGATGTCCACTGCTGTGAGAGTAAGCATGCACACACATACACAAGACATGAAGTCCTCACAATGAACAATGACAGAAACAGGACAGCAGAGGAGGGATACACACAAGATTTGTGTCCAGGAAGGACAGATGGGACAGAATGAAGGGAGAAAGGCTGGAAGCTGATGAAGGTAAAATGAAAGGGACACTTAACATGTGTGGCGACATAAAGTAAAACATCAGTAGCCTTCGCTTCATATCAGTGCATTTACAACAACCATAAGTGCCATTGATAAATTTGTCTGTACCATCAGCTATGTGTGATTTGTTACGTCATCATAAGCCGGGCAACACAAGTGATCAATGTGAAGAACAGAACCTTTATCGCAAACATTTTACTGTTAGAATTTAATTTATGTCATTTTTTTCATATATTTTAAAGGGGAGATTTTCACAAACATTAAACTGTCATGTGTGAGGTGACGGGCTTGTTCATGTTCAATAGAAGTGATCTGAGAAAATCAACTGCCACTCATCTGTCTCCCTGTGAGAACATATTAAAACAAACACTCTCTATTCTGGGGGGAAACATTTTCACGTGGCCTGGACATACTGGGTCAGTCAGTATTCTCAGACTAGAGGTTATTGGGTTTGTTTGCAAGTAGTAAAAATTTTCAGTGGTTTGATAAAAAGTTAGAGTGAAACTTTAAAGTTTAGGCCAACAATTAGTGTTAACATGTCATGTTTGCACCTAAATACTTTCTTCATGAGTTTTCTCCTTCCTCTCCACTACATCTTAGAGGCAAATATCGTTCTTCTTACTTCACAACATTTTTGTGTCCTTATTAATAAATTCACAATTTTAAAAATAACATATGAAGAAATAATTTGAGAATTTAGTCTAAAAATGCATATATTTTTCTGTTTTAAAGTTTCTGCTTATCAGTCTAATCAGTAGATTAATGAAAATAGACTAAAGGAATTAACTATTTAATGGGGATCGTTTTCTCATGAGAAGATATCATTTTTCTCATTAAATTGAGACAGCAAGATGATTAAAAGGGGCTCAAACATGAGGATGTTATACCTGATTTCCTTCAGCAAAACCCCATAGACAACTGGGTTAATGTTATAGCGCAAATGTAAAACTCTGTGAAAGAGTTTTACAGTCTTTGTCAGATTTGATAGCAATAAAATTAGATTAATGATTGATGTTCATCTATTTGCAGGTTGCTGGCTTAATTATACTGAGGCATCCCAATACAGAACAGCTCAGTGCTGGTATGCTCCTTCGATGGACCAGTAAAGTTTTGGGAGATAAGAAGATCATGATCAAGCTCTATCGCATGTTGAAGCATTCTTACTCCTCACTGTGCCACACTCTTTACAAACTAACAACCACAAAGAGCTCCTTCAATAACGAACTGCTGCATGCAAAAGCTAAAGGATCTTTTGCATCCCCGAAGACCCTGCAGCTGTTTGACTGGAAACCAGAACCACTCAATAAAAGAAAATATAATTTATTAATATGTATTCAGAGCTGATTTTAGAAAATAATAGTTTAATATATTAATAACAGGTAGTTTTTGAGGAGAACTTGCACAGTTGTTCTCCAACTAGGTGTGGGTTCTCTCCTAGATTCCTTCCACAGTACAAACACGTGCACGTTTAGCTCATTTGAGTCTCTACATTTTTTAATATATTCATGTACATATCATAAATTGAACATTTATATTGTTGGTCTGAGTCTTTCATAGCTGCTGGGATCAAATGTTTTATTCTTTTCTCACAGCTCATCACATTTGAGCGAGTACAGATATCACCACCAGAGGGCGCAGGTCGTTCTTGTGTCCAAAAAGTTTTCAACCCAGTTAATAAAGTTACCAACTCTTCCTTACTTTCCCAGTATTATTAGATAGTTGTGTGTTTTAAATATTTACAGTCTGTGAATAGATTTGATTTTACACTTTGGAAAAAAAAAATCGATTTATTTCTGTCTATTATTCTCTTCAATAAAATAGCCTACTGTATTTCTTGAACACAGATTTGGGGAAAATGCTGAGTCATTGAGCTGCAATGTTAAAATAATTATATACTCTGCTTTGCAGACCACACGCGCGCGCGCACATGTTGGTGTATAAAAGGCAAGGACAGCAAATTCCGTCAATAGGCTAAATAAAACCCTGCCTTTCTTGACCTGTTCAGGTCTCTGTAGATAAAATATCAAAATACAATCAGGGCAAAAATTTGAAACAGGGCAGCTAGTAATAAAGCATTTCGTCTTAATAGTGGGAATCCTGGATGGATGTAAGGATCTCTGCTGTCTTCCGGTTTCTATCCAAACCCGGGAGCGTGGCTCCATCACGTGTTCAACCCTCGCAGCTGCAGGTAGTAGCAGTAGCTAATTACTGTCGCCAGGTAACATGTAATAAACAAACCACGGTCTGTGATACAAACCAGCTAGGTGCGTCTAACTGTGTGAGGATACTTGACGAATAATGGATACTGTTAAGAACAAAATTCACATCGAGACGATCAAAAAAGAAGAGAGACTCCTGAAGCTGCACACGGAGTTTAGCATCAATCCATTCAGGAAATGTCAGTAAGCCGCGTTCCTCTTTTCGTGACGTAAAACTTTTGTGTAAAGCTCAAATTTTACTAAAACCACTGCTGGGCCTTAACATTTTTACACACACACACACTTGAAGTACTGTACTGAAAGTTGTGCTCATTATTGCATTTCTTTCACCTTGCAGTGCATATCTTACCAGACAAGCCCATGTCCAAGAGACCTCCAGAAGTAATAGCTGAGAATAGTAAGTTTATTTAAAAAAAATAAACTTTTTTTTTGTTAAAACTTTTTTTTTTTTTACTTTACTGCTTGGTTGTTCTTTTTCACAGCAGGCTTTATCGAAGCTTTTCACAAGGCCCACCTGGAGCCCACCAAGAAATATTTAACACCACTCACTGAAAGCCAGGAGATAGGATGGTTCACATCATCACTGGTGAGGAATTAGTTTTATTAACAGCTTAACAATTGTAAAAACAAACTAGCAGTTTCTTTTGAGAAGTTGAGACTGAGATGATAAACTTTATTTTAGGGGGAAAAAAATTGAGCAGATAGCATGGGAACAAAGTTTAGGTATTAACATACAATGTATGTTTTAATGAGATCAGCGCTTTTATGAACAATTTTTGTATCAATAAATTCTCACAGTAAAAGATGTTTAGTACATTTCTAACTGTACTGTAAGTTTTACATACCAATACCATATTATGTGCCAGAGACTTTTCATGTCTACAGAAAATGTTGTGAATAACCACGTCATATTGCATATATTTAATGAAAATAAACCAAACTATTAAAAACCAATAGTATATAAAAAGACTGGCAACATTTAAATAAAAAGGGCTAAAACTAAGTTTACAGACCATTTCAGTTTTAATGTTGGAACATTTAAAACATGTTATTTTCTCACATGTCCTGCTGTATACCAGTTTGTGACAAATACCTTTTTAACAATGGTAAAAACATGACCAGATGTTTTCTGACCGTTCTCTTCCCTCTAGATTCCACTGAGCTATGATGAAAGATTCAATTTCCACCGGATCAGCACCGATGTCACCAAACACGCAGAACATGCCCAGCGGCTTTTAAAATAAACCAGGAAATACAGAGGAACATTTTTAATCATATCACCAGGTATCAGCACAGAAGAGCCTTTTTTTTCCCATCTTTCTAAAAAAAAAAAAACTTAAAGAGGAGAAACATTTGCAAACATATATAAAGCACACGTGCTTGTTGTGTATAAAGTAGAAATAAAACCACATCATGAAAATCCCATGGGCATTTAATAAAGATGTACATCTATGCAGTCCATTCGTGTCCTTCTTCTTGACAGGATATCTCTGTGTGAAGACAGTCCTTCATACCTTTCCACATTATTACAAAAGATGCAGAGGAGCACATAATTTCCTACAAGTCTTCTGAGGTGTAATGAAGTCATGTCGAGGAAATCAAGTTGTGTCCAAAACTACATTAAAGTCCAGCCCGTTTTACGAGCGACCCTTCATCTTCTTGCGTACAGACTTGCCCGGCCGTTTCTGAAAGTCCAAATGACAGGTATTTTCATACCAATAAAGTAATTCTCTTGACAAATGTTAATCATTTAAGCAATAAGGTGTTTTTTTTTAAATGACACTTACATTTTGTTTTCCTCCCTTGCCACCCTTCGCGTGAGCCTTTTTGGCACGGAAACTAGAAACATCATTATAGCTCTCCTTGGTGTTCCATTTCTTTCCACTCTTTTTGCCTCCAAAGCCAAACTTTTGGTCCTTGAATTTCCTCTTTGCATTGGGGCTGTTAAAACAGCAACATACATATGAAACATAGAACATAAAACGACCTGTCCACTGTGTCTGCAGGTAAATAAACTACCTCCTTACCCCTTTTTGTTTAAAGCCTTCTTTGAACCTCCTGCAGAATCTTTACCCGATTTCTGATCTCCTTCCAGAAAATCCAGTTTGTCACTCATTCCTAATTGCAACCATGATCAAAAATCTTTAATATATGCTGTGGGTTGAGGAAAATACATGTAAAGATAAACTACACTTGAACCAAACTGGTAATATCTTACCTTTCTGATATTTCTTTACAGCAGACATCATAGCCTTCTTCTCCTTCTGCCTCTTCTGTAACACCTCTATTTGGACCTGGCAACCATTTCATTTTATGTTAATTCCTCCTTTATTTGACATGTTTGATCTGATCTTTTTCTAATCTATAAATGGTTTAAGTAGAATAAAGATTATGAAACCAGAACTGACCTTCTTGCCAAACTTTCTCTGCTCACGAAGTTTCTTGGCTTTTTCTGACTTCTCCAGAATCATCTGCTTTGAGATCAACTTTTGCCTGATCTGAAGAGAAAATCATGTTAGTTTTCAGTATCTGGGTTTAACTCTGACAGAAAAAGTTTAAAACAGCCACATTTAATAAGCAAAAACAGCTTTCACAATGATTTGTTTGTTACAACAAAATTCACACAGACAAAAATTAAGTGTGTCTGAAGCATTTAGAACCATTTTATAATATTTGAAATAAAGGCCAAATACAGCAAATACAAGAGAAAAAGAAGGAAGCAGCTGTAGTTAAGAAACCAAATAGTAAAATTAGTATCATGTTTATTAATTATCTGGAAAAGGTGGTATCATCTTGCAAGAAATCATACTATATAAATCATACATACTAAAACAGCTCACCTTTTGCATCTGTTGGTCTGACTTGGCCATCTCTGCAAAGTAATCATCCGGTCTCTTGGTGGCTATATTGTGCTTAAGTAGGAGAGGAAGTGCCTCTAGTACTGTAGCTTGAGCTTGTCTGTAGCTGTAAGTTTACAGAAAATGAATGCCTCAGAACTGATTATGTGGCAGTGATAGTTGGATAATCATTCACACAGAAATCTCACTTATCCTGCAAAATGCATCAGACATCTTTCCCCTAATGTACGAAGAAAATCTGCTGTGAATAACTATTTTAAACATTCATCAGAAATACCTAAAAATATTATATATTGGATAAAACAAGTCCCTTCGGCCCAGAGAGGTAAACCATATCTTTAGGTGTGTTAAGTATTAATTTTTCAACACCGTAATATGCCTCCAGGCATAAAAGCAGCGTCTCAACAATAAATGTATGTTTAGAAAACATGCGAGTGGCTACTAACAAACAATACACATTATGGTCACTTACAAGAACATCTCTCTTTGGAAATCATCATCTGCATCGAGTTCAACTTTAGAAAGAACATCCTCAGCTGGCAGGTTGGTAACATCTAACCTCTCCACCCAGGGTAGATCTTTGCGTAAATCAGCAAGACACTGCTTCAATCCATCCTGCATGACAGCATGTTTTAGAGATAAAATCTAAGTCCAGTCAAGACTAAGAGGCTTAGCAGATGGGTCCATGGGACACCATTACCATTTCATGATCACATTCATTTAACATGCGTCTCCATACAATTTACCTCAGGATTCAGCAAAGCACTTTCAACACCACTCAACCTTACTCACCATATTGTTGACGGACTTTTTTGCTTTATCCACCAGAACATTCATGCCAGGTTTTAACAACCCTTTTGCTAAGGCCTCTTGGAGCTAGACAATACAGAAGAAAAAAACGTGATTTCCTTGTGAAGACATTAAATGCAATGCGTATAAAAACTAATAGCTCGATTTGATAGTTATATCTAGATTATCTGCAGAAAGTTAAAATCACGCCTATAATACTGGTGCTTTCGGTGTGCTAGTTAGCTTCACTTAGCCCGTGGTAGTTTAAAACTCACCTCTCCATCTGATAAATCACTGTTTTCATCCTCTGAACTCTGACTGTGCATTGACTCGTCGCCTAGCGTCTCCATAGTTCTGTTACTGGTGACCATACGATCAGAATGTGCTATTAGCGGACGGAAAACGCAGGGATAACTTATTTTTGTACTGCAGCTCCTCACATGTATGAAACAGTTCACGTGGGGAAGTAGTGACGCAATTGTACGTTCTTCTGTGAAGCTCCCGGGCGGAAACATGATAGGAGAACAAAGGTTCCTACACAGTTATACACAATAAATAGACGGGTTAATGGAGATAGCGCAAGTGCTTAGTTGTAAACAATTGATTACTAACTTTTTTCTTTTTTATAAGAACGTCTGTTTTCATTTCAAGATAATTTAGTCCACATAATTGCGTGTCTCAAAATAATTATTAAATAAAATTAAATACAATCTTTTATGAAATGTAAAGAATGACCTCTTGGAGGCACTGTTTAGATAGATAGATTAGATAGATAGATTAGATAGATAGATTAGATAGATAGATAGATAGATAGATAGATAGATAGATA
>JBAMIG010000015.1:7482086-7496297 GCA_037177335.1 Kiunga ballochi
ACGCACGCGCACACACACACACACACACACACACACACACACACACACACACACACACACACACACACACACACACCTTATATCACAAAGTCTCATTTCAAAGTAAGAGACAAATCAGACCACTCTGATTTTAAAATGAGCATTTTGCAACTCACACATGAAAATCATGAGGAAGAATGTTAAATTTGAAAACATTTTATTTAATAATCTCACAGCTATTTATAGTTATTCACAAACATGCAGAACTTTACGTTTTTATTTGATTGTTTGATCCTTAAATTACATGATTACATTTGAAACATTTAGCATTTTTTACTGCTGTCATAAAAGTGTTTCATATTAATGTGTTTTCACTTATTTCTGGTATCTTTCTTTAAATGGTTTGATTTATGCTTTATGTTTAGGTGTTTCACTTTTACATATTTTTTAATGAATAACTTACATTCAGGAAGTTTAAGTCTGTCTCTGCAATAAGCAGAGACCTCTGATATGCAAATGAGAACTTGAGCTGTAGAACAACTCTCACACATCCCGACTGGTTGTAATAGGATAACCTGGCGCTCTTGGGAGAACCCGCATGTCTTCTAACACTCTTAGTTGAAGTTTAGTTTTCAGTGGAAGAGACAGAATCAGTTTGAGAGATGCAGAAATGCAGAGATTCTGAGAAACAGAGGCCTTACCAGGCTCTGCTTTGTGGTCAAAGATCGCAGTATCATCTGAGCAACCCAGATGATAAAGTTTTCTTCATCCGTTATCTTTACAACTAAGTTTTTAGCCTCCAAAGTGGGTTTAGATGTTTCCACAACTTTAGTTCTTTACTCTACTCCACATGCAGGACAGGTAAGTAAGTTAAGTCTAAGTAACCTCTTCAGACGTGTTTTATGGACTTTGATCTGAATTATCTTCCGATTGCCATGAATCAACAAGCTGATAAGAGGTTGAAACCTAGATCCAGGTTATGAACCTGTATGACCAACATGTACCATATTTCAGGTTAAATCTTCCACCACCACTGGTGTAAATGAGACACGTGTCTTTCATTTCATGGAAATTAGAAGGGAACGTGATATTCACAGCAACCTACTCAGCTGATACATTCCTCAGGTCAAGATGAATTTTTGCTCCACATTTCCTAACTTAAAATCTAACCAGGTGTTGTTGAGATGTTTCTAATGTCACTCTGGGAAAAATGCTTTCATTACTAAATGCACATAGAGTCAGGGAGTTACAGAAAATATTGACTTTAGTTCCTTAAAAATATGTGTAATTTATCCCCAGTGCCTCTTCTGCAGAAGAAAGGAGCAGAATGAACAGGTTTGGCTGAATCAGCTTTCATGAATGGCTTTCCTGTTGGTTTTTAATAGTCTTTTAGTGGAAGGCTAATGGTGCTGAATACAGTAAGTGAACAATAGTAAAGATGGACAGACAGAGGCCAGATATGGAAAATGATTTTCATGTCTTTGCATCCTGTCATCAGTCTGCTTCCATCTGCTCCATGTTTCACAATAACTGAGTGTGAATGAGGGAATATTTAAGCACATCTTTTATGTTCAGAGACCCCATTGCAATTACAGGATATTTTAGAAGAAAGCCTTTAATTAGGAGTTTACCTTACAACTTTCATTAATGGTCAAATCTGGATTATTTTAGGCATTATTTAACGTTGGAAGCATTTAGCAATTATTCAACTAAACCCGATAAAAACTAAATTTGGTATTTTTTACTACACGTTAAACATATTTTTTTAGATTTATCTCTGTTGAGCATCCAGACATGTACTGTATCCAAGCCTGTAAGATATATTTGTTAAGTTTTCACCACACACTGTGAGAATGTGTCCTGCAATGGGATAATTCATTTCAGCTGGGGATGGAATAAAAATCTAATCAGAGTAACCTGAGAGTAAAACATTTTGGTATGTACTTTTACCAACTTATTTGGAATAGTAAAAGGTGGAAAATAGAAGATATTTCCAATTGTGTCCACACAGGAAACTAGCAAACCAGAAAACTGAATGTCGCTGATCCCGAGGTATTGACGTGAGTAAGTTTAGTTCAAACTGACACAGTCAAACCATTTAATAAGTTTACAAGTTTAGTTCAGAATAAAGAAACAAAGTATATCTGTGGAAATTACTGAAACACTAACTTCCATCTCGGTATTGTGCAAACACTGACCTCAGAATATTCTCTGACCAGATGACAAGGAGTCCACATGATCATATACGAGAGTCCACATATCATTAGCTGCTTAAAAAAACTTTGTCCAGAAAGGGTGAAAATGAGAAGGTTAGGAAGGTTTTACCTGGTGGTAGCAACACATGCTCATGAGTTATCAGAGAAAAAAGCATCCCATATTCCTATCAGGTGTCCTACATTAGTTTAGGCCTGACTCAGGCCAGGAAACACAAAGCGGCTTCAAAACAAGTAGTAATCTAAATAGAACAAAGTTTCTATAGAATGAAGTTACTGAACATTCTCTGAGTTAAAAGCTAAGGTAAGATATGCTGTTTTTATACAAAATTAGTACACATACAAGGAAAGGGGTGTTTTTTTTGTTTTTATTTAAAGCATTGTATAATTGGTTATAGATCATTAATTAGCATACATCCGCAGATAATTATGAGCACCTTTTTATGCACTTGCATTTATTTAACTGCTTTCATCATGGTTAGTGGGAATGGTAAGAGGAGAGCTTTTCTTGATGAAGCACCTGTCTGAAAGGCCTGCAAAGTGAAATCACAAAATGTATGAGGAACTAGATGAAGATGCCTGACCTGTGTCTTTGCTTCTCTTGGCTGAAGTGCATTTAAATGGCACAGTGTTTGATATAATAGTGTTTGGTATCCACTGTGACATTCTGGGTGTCTTTTCTTTGCATGCACAAGGTGTAGTCACCTGAGGCTACAAGAGATAGAGTTCTTCAAATCAATAATGGAAATGAAACTAAAGGGGATACTGGTGTGAGCCGAACAGTTCCAGTGAGTAGCCAATTTTCATTGACAAGAAAAACATAACCTTTTCTGGGTAATGCATGACATGTTCCTCCACTGTTGTAAACCATCAAAGGAATCAAACCCAATGCTGCAAGGGTTTCTGGGGAAAAAATAAAAAGTAAAAATTAAAATTAAAAGTAAAAAAAAAATCTATCTCAATATGAAGTTTTTTTTTATGGTTATTTTACATATCAACACTTTTTTATGCATTCATTTTAATTTCACCATCTATATCATCTGGCTTCTCCTTGTTTAAATAAAAAACTGCACATTTGATGTTTAGAGTCCCAGTAAATCACTGAATCACTTATAAAAAACAGTAAAATCCTTTATATTTCCTTTTTTTCTACACTGTATGCTTTCTGCTTTTCTTCCATGTCCAGTAACCAAACATTTGTTGGTGAAAAGGAGGTAAGGTTCTTCTCAGCAGAGTTAATAAATGGCCTAATTTGGAGAAGTTTAAGTCATTTCCCAGATTTGTGAATGCATCTACAATTAATTGTGAAATCTTCTTTGCAAATATTAAGGTATGAGATAGTTTAAAAATGGTAGCACAAATATAGAAGCTGCCATGCTGGAGACTCATGTAAAGTGGATATAAATGGCTAATTAAAAAGGGTATAAGGTCATAGTCGCTGTGACTTCATCAGTGATCTACTGATGTTGGCAGGAAAAGTTTCAGTTTATTCTTGGACACTGGTATGTATGGTGTCTGTGTGTGGATTGCCTCTCAAACATGTCCCTGCACATGGTGTTTAAACTGCCCCAAAGGAAATTCTGATGTTCTACAGATGAATCTGTACAATATATCCCTCCCTTGTTTATAACCTTGATATAAAACATGAAGGAATGCATTTTGGTCCTAAACCAATCAGTCCTTTATAAACCATCATTAAGATTTTTAAGTCAGTTCTTTGACTGACTGGAAGCCAATGTAAAGCTCTGAGGACTGGAGTTATATGAAACACTTGACTGGTCTTAAGTCCTGTTGGGACACCAGTCCTGTAATCTTCAGTCCCCACCTCTCGCCCCCATCGAACAATGACGTTTTTTTTCATTTAAAACATTTGAAACAACTGACTAATCTTTGGTCCAATCTAGGTGAAAACAAACGCAAATAAAGTGACAAATGATTATGCCGCCTATTGTGTGTACTACTGAGGTTCCAAACTTTCTCACTATAGGGAGAGTTGTTTGTCAAAACTTTCACATTTTGGTAATGTAATGTGTCATCAGCATTACTGTAACATGAATTGTTGTTTTTTATAATTGGAGTGAGTGGAAGCATGTGCAATGTCTCAATAACCTAACATGAGATGATATTTTACCGTATTATCAAGGTGCACAATACTCATAAAACATGCTTTAATTTGATCACTTTGAAGATAAATAAAATAAGGAATAAAGTAGCAATTTCCCTAAATATGAGAATATTGTAAGAGACATTTCAAGTGTGGGAACAAGTCTGAGCTGGTGGCTCTGGAGGCACTGCAGCACTCTTTCTGTGAGCTCTGATAAAACACTTTGTGGAAGCTGCCTCCCTCCCTTGTTTTCTTTCCTTATTCCCAGCATTATCATCCTCTACCTCAATCCTCCACCTCTGTGTTCTTCATCTGTCCGCACACTGATTAGAAGCGAAGAGACAAATTATTCTGCAAGCACCAAGTTGCCAGCTTTTTCTTACAGAGGACATTCACAGAATTTTTAGGGGAGATGCAACGCCAACTTTCATCATAGCAATAGGGGCAAGGAGCATGTGTGTGTGAGTGAATGTCTATGTGCCAGGGAATGTATGGGTAGGAGCAACACAGAGCTCATGCATAATCACCTTATTATCCTTGTGAATGAAATAGTGAATTGATCTGATTAGAGGTTGGAAAAGGAGAGAAGACTTGCATGCAGAGCAAGTATAACAGGAGGATGTGTAAAGAAAATAGAAGGGAGGAAAAGGAGGGAAAAGAGGATGATAAAAGGATGAACAGGGAAAGGGAAGATGAGGGAAATGGAGGCTAAAAGAATAAGATGGACAAGAATGAGATATTAAAAAGAGCTAAAGAGGAAGAAAGGGAATAAGGAATGGTACAAAGGGAAACAAATACTTTGATAAAAACTTTCTTCAATTAAACTAAAACTGATTACAATGAAGAGTTGACCAGCAGCTGGTCAAGCTAAACCTTTATTATCTAAAGTTATCACCCTGCAAAGCAGATCAGATAAATATAGCAACATGTCTGATTTAATACAAGTTGGTAAAAAGAAAAAAAAGAAAGAAAGTAAAGTAAACTAAATGGTCAATGATTTTTTTTCTTTTAAACTTAAAGAAACTATTACTAAACTATTTGAGCAGAGGTCCACTTATTGTTTTAGAGCTTCCTGCTCCTTGTTACCCCTAAGCAGATTGCTTTTTCAATTAAAGCAAAAAAAGACTATTTTTGTTTCAAAATATCGATATAGCTTGCAACAATTGTTACTTATTGTTTGCTGCCACAAAGAGACCAAAATGAGTATAAAATACTGACAGAAAAAAAAAATTACAGCCCTTTCTAATCAGGAAGGTAGAAAAAAATCATCAACTTTAGGGCTAAAAATGTTCTTTATGTAAACACAATTACACAAATCGCTACAGGATCCTTTTACTGAAAGGCTGAGTCTCATTAAGATTCTGTTATTTATTTATGTTTCCTTTTACAAAATCGAACACATCTCCTCAAGAACTTATATTTGGTTTAAACTTATTTGAATAACAATTTTGAAAGATCTGGATTACCAGGTTGTAGGTTTGTTATATTTGAGAAGATCATCTTCTCATGTCTTGGTCTTGTCAAATCAGTTTCCCAACACAAAAGAGCAACAGGGGAACTGGAAAACTGCAACAAATCCAACTTCTTGCTGAATCATCTCAGATTGCTAATTTACCATATGGCCATTGTACATTAACACAAAGAGTGTTGTACTCATGCAGCACCTTAGATTGTCCTAGTTTTCTTGGGAAAACATTGGATTCTTCATAGAAAAGCACACAAATACACACAAAACACACATCACCTAGTCAGCGATTCTCTGGGATGCACGGTAGTAGATCATAATTAGAGCCAATCAAAAAGAAATGTACAGCCTGTTACTTCCTGCCAGCCAGCCAGTTAGTCCATCTGGCCACACTTAGGCCTTCTGTGCTCAGCTTTCTCTCTCTCCTAAAAAGCAAATAGATAGTTTTCATTTATGAGAGATTAGCTTCATGTATGTTCTGGCACAAATTTAACCCACTCCGATACCTAAAGGAACAATTAAGCCATTGGTTTTTCTGTTTAAGTTTTTGACAAAGAGTTTTTGTGTTTCCTTCTCCTCCACCATCTGCATGCCTGAGTCACGTGTGCAGTGTTTCCAGGAAAATGAACAGAGCATGCATCAGACAATGTAAGTTGGGTAATAGGAGTTACAGATGATATTTATACCTTTTTAATACCTCCACAAATGTTTCATTTTTGCTGTCTGTAGTATACTTTAATTTATTTTCCATTCTCTCCATCTTTTTTTTTTTATCTTTGTCTGTCCTCTTCTTGCCCTCACTCTTACATCCCACCTCACCTCCCTTCGATGTGTTCCTCCTAATAAGTAATTGCCTCCTTCACTGACTCATTGGCCACTCATTTATCTCCTGTCTTCCCATCGTTCTGATTACTGTTCTGCAAATCAGTTCTCCACGTCCCTTAGTGCCACCAGCAGCCTACTGCGCTGTCTGGGATGTTGTTGAATGGCCTTCAGCCATTTCACTCGTTATTCTTTGATTGAGGACTAAAAGGTTTTTTTTTTCTTTTAGCAGATTTAAATCTCATTGACAAGAGCTTTGACTGTTCTTTAGATGAACAAAATTAAGGACAACGATGAGTTGATATGAAATGAAGGTTGTATAGTAACATATGGAACAGGCTGAAATATAAAAGTACCAACATTTTGAGGAAAAATACTATCTGGAAATAATAATTAATGATTCAAATGCTTTGGAAATAATGTTTTTATTGAATCTGAAGTATGAATGACAGCTCTAAGGTTGTGTGGTGCACAGAACTTTCCATTTCTTTATGTTTTGCTTTACATAACTTACTTAACTTGTACTTAACAAAGAGTTGTAAAATAAAATGTTGGATTCAGAGTCATCTAAACTTGATGGTGTCACTCAAAAGAAAGCTACTTCCTTGCATTTAGTAATGAATCATTTCTAAATGTTCCATAAAGTTCTCACCTTGTGCTGGATGAGTCACAGTCATGAATAAGGACACTGAATAATTATCCAAATTTACAAACCGCTGTGGATTTGAATACATGCTTAACTTTGTATCTTTTTGGTACATCATTACATGTTTAACATAAAGATATGTTGTGAAAGAACAACATTTTCTTAATGTTGTCAGTTTTGTAAGCAAATACTGGAGAGTTGGTGGGAAAATACATTGAAAAGTTAACTTGTTTTGCCCACACACAAAAAAACAGAATTAATGGCTTGTGGAGTGTAGGAAGAAAGAAAAAGTAAAAAAAAAAGAAAAAATAGTTAAAGGCAAAAATTGATTCTGGCATCAAGAATTCCAGTTAATCAACGTCTTCAGGGAATTCTTCATTGTTGTGTGGAGTCCTCACTCAATAAAGTCATTAATACCGTCCCAAAACGTTGGTAATTCATTACAGGCTTTGTATTAGTGTCCTCTTTCATAAAACTCTCTGCTGACAGTAAGGGCAACCGTGTAAAATTTGTTTTGGTGGAAGAAGCAAGAAGTAACTCCAATTGTTCATCAGCATCCATCTTACAAAAGACTTTCTGTAAAGTTTCTGGCATTTTTTTGTTGCTTAACAGCGCTGCTCTTTCATAAGTTGTTTTTAATATCTTTATATGACATCACAAATCAACTAGTTTTTACAACTGAAACAACAACCAACACCGTAGAAGGAAATTGTGTCTCATTTGAGCATCAGACCAGGAATTAATCTCTAATGTTTTGTTAAATAAGCCACAAACTAGTCACAACAAGGCAGAACAGAAGAAAAATGATACACATCCAATTGCATAAATGTCCACCTATGCAAAACAACTGCTAAAATAAACTCTTACCACCTCATAATTTCTGTCTTGTTACCTTACTGGGATGTATCCATCACATTTCCTGATGAGACACTGTCACTTTTTACTGTGAAAAGCTAAACAGCAAGGCAGATAAAGATTCTGAGTCTGTCTCTGTGTTCATTTTGAGGAGGAAGTGTGCGTTTGCTTCCGTGTGTGTGCATGAGCAAGTCACAAATCCCCAGCTATCTCATGAATAAAGATTTGCTTGGAGTGCAGCAGCTGCTGTTCACATGCAATAGTGTCAGATTGGTTTGGAGCTCTCACTAATTAAAATCCATCTGAACTCCACTACCTATGTATCTGCTGGCTTTCTAGTATCACTATTTGAATCTGCTGAGTATTGCACTGATAAAACAGATAAGACAATACATATCTATGTTAAGATTATGCAACATTATAAAATGCTCTCTATCTGATTTCACAATTTTTTTTTCTTTTTTCTTTTTCCCGAGAAATGTATAACTGTAGGTGTAAAATCAAACTAAATATACACACATATGCTCTCACAACTAAACATTTAGACTCTTGAACCTTAAACTTAAGCCTCTCGCATCATGTCAGCACAAGTACTTTGAAACGTATATTACACTGACAACCAAAGAGCGGTCTGTGATAATAATATGTGATAAAAGATTCCAGATATAGATGAAAATTTACTTAACAAACAATGTTTGCAGTTATTTATTTATAATCTCCATTTTAAGATTTCTAAAACCTGACACTTTAGCATTCGTGGTTCATTCCCTCATTTTTTATACAAAAAATGTGAGGGGTGATTTTAATAACCACATCTAGTAAGCTTTATGATAAAGCATAAAATGTGTTAATTGAATTAAAAAATTGTACTATTAATTATAGTAAAAAAAAAAAAGATAAGAAAACGTGAGTAGATTAAGTACTAAGATTCACTCAAACTAACATTTTTTGAAGGAATACTGTTGTGGAACAATGTTCATCAAAAAGACATTTTCTCATTTTGTATGCAGACCATGTTGGAGAAAAGTCCAACATCTGTTATAGGTGTTCAGCTGTGTAACGATCTGATGACTCTGAAGGTCGTATCATATGGCTCTCATCATCCTCACATATATCAAACCATTCAGTGAACCCTTTCTGCCCTACACGGATGGAAGCACTGATGTTCTGGAAGAGGAGACTCCTAACATGATAAAAATGTTTCAGTACAGAATAAAGACAATCAACCAGAAACACTGCACTGACTTGCGGTGACCCTTCTCTCTAAGTAACCATGAAGCTAAAATGGCTCCTGGAGCTTACCAGAGCCACTGGATCCTCTCACATTAAAGGTTGAACCTCTTTTGTTTTGTTTGTGTACATCACATCACTCACCTGCTTAAGACGTATCCGACCACATCACTTTTTCTACCTGTCTGTTAATCTGTGTATCTGGATTTTGCACTAATAAGTTTTTTCTTTTTCTAACTGCATGTTCTGCAGGCTTTGTACGATTTTCCATGTAAGACTGTGCCCTTTGCCATCCTTATGAGAAAGAATCCTGATTTTCCAACACATAATATAATAAATAATGTGCAAGCATCTCAGTCATCAAATATGACCTAACCTATCACAATTTGTGGTTTGTTGTAAGATTGTCACAGTTTCGGATGCTATTCATGAACATCTTTGTTGCAGTGTTAATTGTTGAAGTAGTTTTTGATACCTAACCAGTGAAACAGCCAGCTGAGCAGCCCTGGAAATCCTGCCAGCTGTGCCCCAACAATGAACCCTCTTTCAGTCACTTGAATCTTTCCTCTTACTCAGCATTTTCACATGCGCCACACAGGGTGATTGAATGTTTGTGACTCAACTAGAACATACAGCAAATGCATTTGTTACATTACTGAACTTTTTTTTCTTTAAAAAAATGTACTTACCAGAATATCAGCATAACATAAACAATTTTTCATACTCCATCTTAAAGAGCCTGGTCAGGTTCAAAATGACACGACTGCGGCTACTGTAGCTGCACAATACCACATATCATATGTCTTATAAATAATTACATATATGTATCTTCTTCCAGATACATGCAACTGGAACTAAACAGTTTGCCAGAGGCTGATTTGCTGTTTATCACTAAATAAATTTAGTTATTAAATCTTATCAACTTGAGAGTAAGATCAAACTTACTTACATTCTGCATTTTACTCTTCCTAAATAATGTCTTTTTTTTATATATATAACTAAATGCGCCTTTTTTTCAATGAAAACATTGTTTCTGCCTCAACAACATTAAATTATAATTTGTCATTTTCATTTACAAAAACTATAACAGTACATTATAAACCTCCACATTTTCACTGATTTCAATTTTTGGCAACCATGTCTCTATCATTATATAAAACATAAACAATCAGTCCCCACTTCCTTTCTTACTGTTGTTGATAGCTCTTCTTGCCAACTTGAGTTTTTTTTTTATTTAAATGGAAATGAGGTGTTGGTCTTTATAGATCGAGGATCAGGTGTGCGATCAGGGCTGGATCAGACTCTTCTCATTTAGTAGGCTGTGCCTGTGTTTGTGTTGTCAACATTGCAAAAGTACTCCTTCTGATAATGAATATTTGGAAAGTAGATATATTTTGGGTCTATTTTGTTATAAAAGACTAATATATTGCTTTGGTTAATCTGGGAATTAATTTTATATTGAGTTTTTTGCGCAGTATATTAAACCACACATATTAGTTCAGAAAAGTAATATTATTTGGTTTGCACAGTCATTTTTAAATTTTTTTCCTAAAATAATTTGAGTCTTTCTTGTGTATATTCAGCAGTGGTTTCAAAGGGAACAGCAAGAAGAGAGAAAATACAGCTTGCAGTGAAAGGTGATAGTGTAGGATTTAAAGCAGGTGTTTGGCAGTGGTGAATTTCAGCTTAGGGCTCCCACTGCAACATTTGGGCGGCCTGACACAAGGATTAAAACTGTTTTTGTGTGAAGATGGGTAAATCTGAAAAAATAAAATATGAATGTCAATTTAACATTATAGGATTTTCTTATGGTAAATGGACTCATACTTATATACATATCACTGACACACTGACTACGTTCATGTTTCTGTGACTACATCTGAGGTCATGTGACATTATCGTGCTGCTTATCATTCTTTCAAACCACCCATATCCTTTTACTGTATTAAGGTTAAGATAAAGTAATTTGCTTTTTAATGCTGGTCGTATTCAGTAGTTTCAAAGTTCAAGCTGTATCAATGCAATTATAAAGTGGTTGCATAAATGAGTCAACACTGGACAATATCATACAGTTTCCATAGCACAATGTGATGTTTGTTTTAGAAGCTCATTATCCTTTTCTCTCCAAGGTTGAATCAGAGATATAATAAAACAAATATATAGTTTTGATAAATACATGTTGTGCTTTCTTGCCAGAGGAAGGAAAACATGTTAAAGAGCCTTACAGACTGTCCATTTTCTATAGGTTCTGTGCATAAATCACTTAAAAGAAATCTCTTGTAAGGCAATTACTTACTACATTAATCTCCATGAATTAGAATCCTTCATTGTATTTTTGTGTCACAAGTATTTTCTATGGTCTCTATATTTAGTGCCAGTGATCTGACATGATTTTAAGAACCTGCTGATAAGGTCTTTAAATAAGGACATTTTGAATAAGCAGCCAATGGAGACAGATAAGACTGAGCTTTGTATGGTAGCAAAAAGATCCTATTAGTGTCATTAGTGACTAAACCTTTCTTACATTGCTAGTCTTCTTCACATGAAGTGAGAGAGTTCTGAATTTTAATGACCAATCCCCTTTTAGTCAGGCCGAAATCAATAGAGTGCATGTGTTTTTGTTCTTTATGAAAATCTGACCTTTTTGTTGTTTGATTTTACTTTAAGGAAAATATGCAGTTGTGAAAATGCATCAGTAACCCTCTCAGTAGTCTAAATAAGATTAAATTAATTACATCATATGCGACTGCTGGCCTGATGTAAACCAGTACATCCACTTAATAGCACTCCATTTAGTAACAGTAAATAGACTGCAGTTACTGGTACACATTAGGTCACATTCACCATTCACAAAGTTATTCATGCAAGCCTTTGCATTTATCTATCATTCACCCAATAATAAAAGCACTGACGGGATTGTTGGGTTCAGTGTCTTGTCCAAATAAGCTGTAAAAATAATCTTTTGCCACTAAGTTTTGAAATGGAAACTAACAAACTAATTGCCACAATTAAATTTTATTTTGTTTTATTTATACAACTTAGTACCACAACAAAGTCATCTCAAAGAGCTTTACACACAGTAAATCACACAACAGCAGACATAATGCACAATAAACACAAGTAATGACAAAGCAGCATCCATGTCTTTAGACCCTTCTTTAAGTTAAGGAAAAACTGCCTAAAAAAACTAAAATTAACTATGGAGTGCCACAAGGCTCAGTTCTTAGACCCATTTTGTTCACGCTTTACATGCTGCCGTCAAGACACATAATCAGAAAACACTGTATTAATTTCCACTGTTGTGCAAATGGTACACAATTGTATTTCTGAATTAAACCCGACCAGAGCAACCAAGCTGAGAAGCATAGCTTCTGTGTGAGGGACATGGATGACAATTAATTATCTCCTGCTAAACCCCCCAAAAAACACAGGTCATTATATTAGGTCCCAAAAAACCTGAAAGCTTGTAAAACAGCATTGCTACTACATTTCCTGAATAGTCACTTAAACTTTCTTTAAAAAAAAACAACAACACATAATCATGGTAACCAGAAGCAGTAAGACAGTCATTTCAGTTCAGATATAAACAGTAAACATGTTTCACAGCAGAGTGAAAAAGAGAATGTTCCTCTGCAGCAAATAGATCCAACAACTTGTCAAACTTTGACCCAGTAATTTTGAATCTGGTGTGTTTGTGTGTTGCAGCATGGAAAGATGCTAAACCTGAGTGGCCTCCAAAGACTGAATTTGAATAACCCTGTAAACAATTAAAGAAATGCATCTTTTAGTACTTAATTACATATTTGTGCCTTGCCTTTCTCAGTTTTAGTTTGATATTCAACTGAAAGTTTACTAGACCTTTATTAATAAAACATTATTATATTAGTCCAATTGTGGCACATCACTTAGCTACAGAGAAGCTAAATGCATGCAAGGTAGGCTTGGCTCTGTCAAACAGAATCGATCAATAACTGCCTTTGTGTCAGAGATGCCATGATCAATGTGTTATATCACAAGGAGGCAATTACCATCACTGAAAATTCAGTGTGAACAAATTATTTATATAAAAACTTGACATGCAGAGGTACATATTGCTACGCAAAATGATGCTCAAATGTGTGTGATCTACAAATGTGACTTTTTTTTTGCATCCTGCTGCATCCAGCTGCATTAGCATTCCCACTCATGTTCTCTTTTACGTTCACAACATCGCATCCATCCAACACAAGTAAACTAATCAGCTCCTGTAGCTTTGGTCTATAAATACCACTTTTCTGTCTGCACATGCCATTCTGTGGTAGCACAACAATAAGTAAGAGACTTACTGTGAATGAGGTTCTTGATCTAATTTTGGATCGTGGCCCTGACAAGGATGAAAATATCGAACCTGAGGAAGAAGTACTGCTGAAAGAAGGAAACCTGCTGAAAGGCTGAATATGATCCAGACTAATAATTAACTGATGAAGAGGCACAACTCAATCCATATTCTAAAGGATGTCTGGAACCATAGATAAAGATTATTTATGCGTTCTGCACAATGTGCTTGTTTTCTTCTTCCAAAACATTAATATATCTAACTGTATATGGTGAGTTGTCAACTGTGTTGTCACCTTTTTTTAAAAAAAAGAAGTACAAACCACTTGGATAGAACAATAGTTTTAAGACAATCAAGCCTTTTTTAAATAAAAAGTTTTTCTTGATAATGGTGCAAATTATGGGACACAAAAGAAATAAGGGATCCACAGAAAATTTAATTCACAAACTTGGTCATTCCCCTTAAAAAAGAAGCACAAATGAAGCTACTCAAACCAATGAATGTGAAGGATTAATGAAATGTTTCTGTGACTACATCTGATTAATGGATCTAATGGTGTTAGGTGTTATATATAGGCTATAT
>JBAMIG010000015.1:7497525-7510860 GCA_037177335.1 Kiunga ballochi
ATATAGGCTATATATAGTTAGCTATAGGCTATGTGTGTCTGTCATTAATTTCTTTTTTCTTTGTTTGGTTTTAAAATGTAAATACAGAGTAGCCTATGATTTAATTTCAATTAGGACGTTGTTCGACTTTTTATTTGCCAAATGACTGTAGAAGCTTTAAAATGATCCAAAATACTGAAATAGGAAGAAATGTTTGAGTGTAAATGTGCTTAAACATCAGCCACATTATTAAGCCTCCATCAAGCTAATTCTTTGGAATGCCTATTTCTGTGAAATAATAATAAAGTAGGCTACCATATGGAAATATTTTCAGAAATAATTTAGGTTTAATTTAGAAAAAACTTTCTATGAAAAACTGCAGGTATATTTATTTGGATTTCTGTTTTAATGCAAGTTCCAGTGAATGTCCTAGATTTTGTCATTAAAACAAATAATCTGTTTTGTTTCCATGTAAAACAAGGAAGTAAAGTCTGCATAACGCCCTAACCTTTGTACCGACCGGGACGGATTGCATTTACCTGTGAAATAGCTGTAGATCATCAATTCACAGGGGCCACTGTCATATCAGTGTTGTTGCGGGAAAATCCATAAAACACACATAAAGGAAGTGTTGCTGAAACTGTTTTCAATATTGTGATTGGAACAGATCAATACGCTGTATGCATGACCTCAAATAGATCCTCCATAAGGTGGACAACAGATTAATGAGGTTTCGGGATCTTTTTTAGAATAGATCTAACCCTTAAAAACGAGTCAGGCTGAAAACTACATGTGATAGAACTTGTTAAGAAAGAGCCAGAAGTTAACAGACAGGATGAAAGAAGAGAAAAACAAAGTCAGTAATACAAGCTGCACAGTTGGGCCTGTGCAAAGGAGCGTGTGTGTTTGTGAGATGGTCATCACACACAGAGAGAAAGATAAGTTAAAAAATGAACTGTCATAGTGTGTCATCATTATCAGCTGGATGACGTGTGTTTGTGGGCATATTGCATTTCCTCCTCTTAACACAATCCGTTCCTTTAAACAGAAGAGATGCTGAAATGTTACATTACCAGTTTTAGTTTAAAAAAAAAGTTATACTCTCCTTTAAACATATCCCTAAATCCTAATATTAGCTCTAAAATAGCTTTGCACAGCAATTTTATTTGTGTAATGTTTTGCTACATTACTAATTTCTCAGAAAGTCTTTAGCATACGTTGGGCAACTATAACCTCTACCCTCATATTTAGCCTAAACGTTTTTGGCGTACTGGACTGTAGCAGGTGGTGCTCTGGCTGAAAACTGTCCTCCTTCCCAAAACATGCCAATGGGTCATATTTTAGTGCAGGAGGACACAGCTAATAGTTTCATTTAAAGAATATGTGCTCCCAGTGGACGAGAGAGCAACTGCATGTTAGCATAATGTAAAAACTGGATGTGGGAGGGTAATGGTTACATTGTAACAAGAATATATTTCTGCCAAATGACGACAGTTTTCTAACTATATAAGCAGACGACAAAGGTTAGTGAAGTATTACAGTATAGTGATATATGATAAAACTGTTGCAGTTTCACACTGATCACTCAGAAATAACTGTTTTTAATTTGCATTTATTGAATCGGTTTTATGGATGTTATGGTTCAGTCACTGCTCTGATCAGTTTCCCTGCATATCAGAGAGTTACAGCAGATCGCTTCTTCTGTTCTGCATGATGACCATCGTGCCTCACACAGCAGGTTCCTACCACTCCCCTCTGGATGGTTCTTCATAATCTCAAATTGTAAACGAGGAAACACTGTGACAGCATCTTGTCCGTGTTGCTGATTGAACAGAACAAGCTGCAGTGGCTCTTTGCAAAGATATGTAGAGTTTGCCCAGATTTTATATATAATTTATGTTTTACTTTTAGTTTTATTTTGATGAAGATGAGCCTGTTTTAGATCTATAATGGATGCAGCTTTGAGCATCTTTTACTTGTATTCTTTTTATTTTGAGTTCTTTGTGTTTTGTTCTATGTTGCATTAAAGTTTGCAGAGGGGTGGAAGGGGAAGGGACAAATTCTGAGTTTGATCGACATTTCACCATTAATTTATTTAGAACAAGTCAGTTAAAAGGATTAGGTGGAGTTTTTTAGTCCTGTCCTTTGTGTTAGAGTGAAGTGGATTTTAAGCAATATAGAAAAAAAAGCTCCTAGAAAATGTCTCCTATTTTATATTTAAATGAGATGTTTTCACAATGTTGTTACCTGCTACGCTTTTCTCTTTTACTGGGATGATGAGTACAGATCTGCAAATCTGCAGGTAGGAAATCTCAACTGATTCAAAACTTAAACATGGTGTCACAAAAAGTTAAAATCACCATCCATGTCAGTTTGCATGAATATTTTATGGTTTTCCTTATTGTGACGAAGCTAAAACACAATTTTCCATCTCATATCAATACATGGCAGCAGGGGAAAAAATAGTTAGTGGCTCACCAAAGTTTTGTTCTCTCGTATCGTGTTACAAGGTTCTGCTACCATGCAGTGGTGTTCAATCAGGTGGACAGACAGATTGTGAGTCAGCCATCTCATCCATTACAGTCTTCATCACCAGGCCGCTAATATTAAACTAGAATGTGCTGAATATCACCTCTACATCCACAAGAGGAAGGGAGCAGGGTTAAGGAAAACAACAGAAAAAAAAAGAAGAGACAGCCTCTTTCCTATTGTCAGCAGGAGTGAAGCAGAGGGGCACCAGCATGTTAATTGGTGACTTGATTTGTGTTTTAATATTGCAGCTGTGCACAACACAGGAAAGCAACTATCTGGCCAGAGATTTTCCTTTTTTCCCTCATTTTTAATCAACAATCACTCCATCATGTAGAGAATAAATGGGTCATTACATAGTTATAGAACATCATGGTTTCATTCTTACAACTTTAAGTAAAAAAACATGTTCTTAAGTTGGTTTTTAAATGCAAATATTCAAGTGATTTTTTTTCTATTTGTGCTTTGCTTTGTTGTAAATACTGAATGTTGAATAGGACCTCCAGCCTGTGCACTACTGAACTAGACTCTGCTGGGCTTCATTTTAGTCAATGACAGACTCCTCAGGAAAGATAAGTTCTGTTCAAAAGGATGGGAATATGCACCACAGTGGAAAATATCAGTTTTTTTATTTTGCATCTTAATAAAATATGTCTAGACTGTTTTGGCTTTGAAATCTGTTTGTGTCTGGGATTAGAGGCGAATGAATTTGTATTGTTTTAATGTTGACATTGCAGCATGAAAACAGGTGTATGTATGCACTTGCATATATTACAAGGGCATCTGAGTCACACACACTGGATTCATAGCAGCTGTGGTGAAGACGAGTAATCTCACCCACTTCCAGCATCCCTCTCTCACTACGATACCAAGACACCAGTTGACAGGAGAGATAAGACGTAGTCACATAAAGGAGACAGAGACGTATATGAGTAATGTAGAGGGAAGGCACCTAAAGCTGGAGAGATAAGCAAGGAAAACAGATGACGTTGAGTGTTCGAAAGTGGATACGATGTCGGCCAGAAAGGTCTTGATTGTTTGTGCCAGTTGGGGTTAGGTTGCACCAGAAGCTGAGAAATGAACTGTGTCTGGAATTGAACTGGCAGAGATGGGTAAATGAAACATGAGTTAGCTTTATGACCTTTTATATCTATAGTCTATAGGTGCACTAGCACCGCTATGAGGCTGTGAAATGAAAGAAGAGTTTTCTAAAGTGTTAATGTTTCTCTGACTAACTTCTGCTAAATAACACAAAAACTGCACCTTTTTGGGGGGAAATGTCATTAACATGCAGGAATTTGTTTTTTCCATGATGGAATGTTCTTTTATTTGGTATGTTTTACAGACTTTTATGTGTGTATGAGTGGATATGTGTCTTTGAAAGTCTATAAAAATACCAGATAAAAAAAAGAAAGAAAAAAAAGCAGCAAAGTGTATGATGGTGATCATAGACTTTGCTTTGGCTCTGCTGAAAATCTGTTCACTGAGCAGTCACTAACGAGTACTACCGAAACTAACATTATCCGAGCTGGTGAACTGTCTCTGTCATTGGCTTTGGTCCAAATTAACGCATGTTTTTTTACTCTGCTAGAGACATGTGCCTACAGTTCCCTCAGGACAACTGTGGGAGATTGTTATCTTGACCCTTAAGTCCACCAAGTACGAGAGGCCATGGCTTGGTGGTGGAGTAATCATTTTTTAATCAGAAGATCCGTGGCTCCATCTCCATTCACGGCATGGGTCACATAATCCCTGGGCAAGACACTGAAAACCCCCATGTCAGTCCCAATACCCTGTCATTATTCAGAAAAAAAGTTAGGAAAGAAGACTTGCATACAGAAAGTTTAAAATAAAAAGCACAGAGTGTTTATGAATGAGTGAAGAACAAATGCTTTATAAAGCTTTCCATGAATCAAAATACAGTAATAAGATGCTACATAAAGGTGGACCAAATACCATGGTTTCGGTTAGATGTGATAATAACCCCATTTAGTTTACCAAATCCAAAGCGATTTCATATTTAAATAAAGGTACATATACATTATTGTTGGGGGCAGTGATGGGAAGGATACAAGTAGCTTTTGGTTAAATGTGACAAACATGTAAAACATCTTCTCTCTCTTTGTCTTAGATTTTCCCATGTGATCCATGACAGTGAGTACAGTGATACTGACTCAGCCATTGTCTCCTCTCTGTTTCCGGACAAAGTGAGGCTTCCAGAGTGTCTTGGGTGTCCATTGTGTCTGGAAAAGAAAGAAAGCTCCAGCTTGTCTGCATAAAGACCTATTCAGCATCCTTCCCTTAGACCAGCCAGAAAAGCTACACCAGCGGTGAAATCTCAGCATCTTTAGCCCTCAGCATTTCTTTAAGCCCCATCTTCCTCTTAAAACCACTTCTTTCCCGCCTCAACTTCAGCCTCAACCGCATTTGGAGACCCACATGACAGCTCAGAAACATCCGTTACCCTCCCACTCCAAAAGAGCCTTTTTTCCTTTCCCTCCAGCCCCTGTGGCGCTTGGCACCAGTGCCCATCACATAGACAGATGGAGCCAACCCTGACCCCTCTCCTCGCCTGTGGGGACGCCAAAAGAATCAACGCCTGACTTGGGGAGAGGGGGTGAGTGCGAGCGTGAAGGGAAAGGAAGGGGGGAAGCATTGCTTTGTCGCCCCAGCAACACATTTTACAAACTCTCATGTTCTCCCCTTCAGCTGCATCAAAACGCACACAGCAGGAAATTCAGCAGCAAGAGCAAAAGGACAGCATGCTTTACCCTTGACATGTTTTTATTATTTTACATATAATTTCTTTGTTCAATCTCTTCACAGAGGAATGAAATATGAAATATATAAATCACCACATTAAGGAATCCATAGATGCTGAAACAAATGCCTGTTGTGCAGGTTAAAGTTTCTCCAAACACCAAAGAAGTTGGACTCTGAATGCACATTTCAGAATCTTTTTTTTTTTTTCATTTTGCATTTGAAATCCATGCAAAAAAAGAGTGGGCTTTCTTTTTTTCACAGTGCTCCACACACACCAGAACCATCTTTTTCACGACAGCAAAATGGAAATACCTGTGAGACTCCAGGCCAAGCTACCTCAGGTGTGCTTTTATCTTCTCTGAAGTGCAAAGTCCAGCAATAAACCTTCTCTATCAGTTCAAACCTTCCCTTTGTGCTGGGACGTTTGCAGTTTCATTTTCCTGACGGGATGTCCCTACGTTGCTTTTTCAAACAGTAAGCAGGGTGGGAGTTTTGCTTGCTCTCTCTCTTTGGATTTTACCTTCTCTGCTGATCAGCGCTCTGATAAGCACATAATGCCAATTTTGAAATAGCCACGCATCAACGATAAAATGAAGCACTAATAGCTGGTGAAATGAACTCAGCTGGCCAGCATAACAGAGGGGGGAATACCGGCGTCCCAAAGCTACCCAGGTAATTGCAGTGCCACTTACAGTTTTTTACTCTGAAGCACAGCTCCTCTGGTGACCTTGCAGGCTGAAAACTTAGAAGCGGCAGACACAGCTAAAGAGGGATAGAAAGATACTCTGCATTTAAGGTTTACAATTACAGCGTCTTAGGGGTTTTTCAACATCACACTGGCTGCATTAGCATAACAGAGAATGCTTGGACTCTTCTTGTCAACCTGTCTTTAGTCATTCTAGGTTTTATTGCAGGCTGAACATCTGCAACACACTTTCCATTCCTGTCACTTTAAAGACAGTCATTTTTAATGTTTATTATTATTGAAACAACATATTAAAATAATAATAATAATAATAATAATATTGAAACTATTATTATTAATATTGATCTCGGCTGAACCTTTTATTAACCTTTATTGTGTAATCGCCAAACAGCTGAAATTAGGATTGTCAGTCTGAGTTACTATTGTATTCAGATAGAGTCAAAATATGGTAAAAAAAAAAAATTGTTTTTTTTAGCTATATAATGAATCATGGTTGTCTAAAAATGATCAGATGCATTACTTTGTGAAATTAAAAGAAAAAAATCATTACCTTTGTGCTATATTGACTTGTGAGCTTTAAGATGTCTTAAGGGCCTTCAGGTATCTATAATTGTTTAAAAAGTATTGCATATGTGGCATTTTAGTCTGTACGCCAAACCTAATTTTATGTCTGTCTACACTTTGAAACAATTCCAAAATATTCAGCTAAATCTACTTAAAAGCTTCTGATGCTGAAAGGGACGACAGTTTCATTATATTAGCAAACAAATAAACATATCTGGAAAAGGATGCATGACATCTCTTACATTTGGTCATTTTACTAACTTCACTAAAGTTTAATATAATATGTACATAATTGTAATTTAAAAAAAAGTAAAATCCAATACACATTTTTTGTTTTATTACATTTTAACATTGATGTAATATGGTTATAATATTGTGATAATATTGATATATGATAAGATATTAAATGTAGTGATTAAATGTAGTCAAAGCTTAACTTTTTTCTATCTAAAGATGCCTTTAGCTATGAATTTGTGAGGGTGGGATGGCCTAATGATATCTTATTGAAACATGGCAGGCAGTATCTTTTATCACAGTGATGCAGATTTACCGATCTGTTTTTAGCTTTCATTCATCATTATTATCTTTGGGGCTGTTGGTGACTTCTGGATGAGCAGGGTCCTGTGGGCCTTGGAAAAACTAAATCAGTGTTAAATATCTTATTTGTGCCTTTGTACTAGTTTTCTGTCATTTAAAATGAGGCCAGCATAGAGTGATAAGTAAACCAACGCTTTCCTATAGATAATTATGAGGCCAATATGATGTGGCTAGCTAGAGTTTAAAGGTCATATAAGTGACAGAAGCAGAAAGCCCAACACAGCTCAGCAGTTCTGTCTGTGCACAAAACCTTGTGAGGGGGATAGTGCAATAAACACACCACAAAGATATATTTGTGTCATTAAGGTATTTTTTTTAATCTTATAATCTTGGTTGCGGGCCACTGTCTCCAGTTTGGTCACCCAATGGTTTTTCTCCTCATCATTTTCTTGGAAATACTTTTTATATTTACGCATATATATATATATATATATATATATACACAGTATATAAGGGAATACAGCACTGATCAAGATCAATTAATGCCTTTTATTCTTTGACCTCTTAGACACTAAAAAGTGATGCACATGCACGATACATGCCTCAATTACCGCTCTATTTCTGTGCTCAAACCTGTCAGTGATACACTGCTGAAACCAGCTGGGATTAATTAATGACTCACACAAACACACACCCCACATACACGTCTCTGTTTTTCTGGGAGAAACATGATGAGTGACAAAACGCACATGCTGTGTTCAAATCTTCAGTTTCTATTTCCTATTTACAACGGTTTTGCTGTCAGGAACACACTCAAATACACACAAACACACTCACTTTCCCAATCCTTCACTAGACACAGGATATGTAAAGCTTTTCAGGACAGCTTGTTACCAATAAACACCCTCCTTCCCTGCTGTAATTACCTCACTCTTTATTTCACACCTTGTGCATGCACCCTATATCTCTCCATGTCAGGGTGCTGCTGCTCTACCTCAGCGCAAGGCCACACCTGTCCACACTAATAAGAAATGCAAACCTGCATTTAGTTTCTCTCTTTAAACAGCCACAGAAACATCCCACATAATTGTTATTGTTTTTGAAACAGCTTTCAAAGATGCAAAAAGTAAAAAAAAATTAAAATCCCAATCTCAAAACTGGATGTAAGATCCTGTAATGTTTGCTCTGAGTCTTATACTTTCTATTTGCCAGTGTGACGTCTGTGTTAGCAAAATCCACAACCGGTGAGCACAAGCTGTACCTCCTGTCAGCTTGTGTTTGGGTGCTCCGGCTTGGGCTGCACACTGCTGACTTTGATGAAAAATAAAGCAGCTGACAGACTTTTAAAGACAAGCTGTTGACTGCCATAACCTTGAGGATGTTTGTAGATGTACGTGTGCATGCCATATACATTTACATGACAGTGTTAAAGAACTGAAACAAGGATTTGCAAACGTTATGGAGGATGCTGAGTAAGTTGATGTAAGGATGAAACCAGAGAAGAGAGGAAGTGGGACAGAACATGTGTTACGTACAGTGAGACTATATCCAATGTGTGGTAAAACATAAGTACTATAGTATACTATTATTTAATCTATACAGGAGTGAGGAATGAAGATTAAGTGAAATCCAATGCAAGGTGAGCTTCTGTCAGTCTGTGTTTGAACAAAAAAAGAAGATTTTTCTGTTTACTCTTAGATGGGAATTGTTTATTCCATCGACATCTGATGCTTTCTCTTAACAAGCCTCTGCTGTAGTGGCAACTCATTACCATAGT
This sequence comes from Kiunga ballochi, assembly GCA_037177335.1. Classification (NCBI taxonomy): domain Eukaryota; kingdom Metazoa; phylum Chordata; class Actinopteri; order Atheriniformes; family Pseudomugilidae; genus Kiunga; species Kiunga ballochi. The sequence continues at coordinate 7,506,381 of JBAMIG010000015.1, forward strand.
GATAATGAGAAATGGAAAAGGTTGCAAGTGTCAGCACAAGTTTTTTTTTTTTTTACCTAATTGCAACAGCAAGTTTGAGCATTGAAACTGTGTGGAGTGTTTGTGTGTAGGTGGATCTTTTTTTTGCAATATGTAAAACTAGGTTGCATGAAGTTAGGATCAACTTTTTCACTGTCCCGTTCTGATTTTCTATGGCATCTTCCGTTACATTTCAACATAAAATATGCTCAGGATAAAACCCGACTGGCTGGTGAGTAACTGAAACAAACAGATTTATTAGTTGCTGTGATGTTGAGAAACGTATTAATGCAGCTGTTTGTAAAACTGACACAAAATATGACCTACAGTCCTGCAGAAATAATGATAGCAATCTGGAGGAAGATGAACTGGAGAAAGCAGATTTTACACTGAGATGCTAGCACTCACTTTGTGGAAAATTTGAACTCAAAATCTTTCTGACCAAACAACAACTTTTGCTTCATCTACAAATAAAAATGCAACACCGACTTCAAACTTTTTAAAAAATTTTTTATAATAAACTAGTTTGAATCCGGTGCTGCTTGTCAGCAATTATTTTACCTTCCTCTCTAGTTATTTTCAACTCTTGCTTTTTACATGATTTACAAAACCAATCTGGAAGGTACTTCTTACCTCCACCAATATGTGCAAAAACATACAGATTAAAATCTCAGTTTATTCTGGGAATTTTATTACATTCAAAACCAAAGGTTGTCCCTGTGCTTGTGTTAACTAAAGTCATTCCTTGTCTCTTTGTTGGGCTAAGACTAGTACCACTAAGTCATAATAGCCTCCTATGCAAAGTCATCTTAGATCTGGTGAAGTAGAAAATACCTACACAGCTGAATATGTCTGTCTTATCTTACAGGTGACTGTTGCCTCACTGAAGAGCTGAACTGGAAACTCTGCCACTACTTGGATTCTTAGCTTTGAATACTGATGCAGGAAAGACAATTTGTATCCAGTGAGTGTATGCCATAAAGATTTTCATTCCTACAGAAGCAACAGACCAGAACTAACTTTGTGGAACCTTTTATACACAGCAGTGCAGATAAAACCACAAAACACAGGACTCAATCAAGTCTTTTAGGACATCTGGGACTAAAGTTATCCGTGGATTTTACTGTCTCTGAGTTAGCATCATATTTATTCAGCAAGCTGGGAGAGGCATCAGCATGCCAGAGCTGGATAACACCCCCCCTCTGAATGGCACTAGAGACCCTGATGTGGAGCTCAACGGTCCAGCAGACGCAGCACAGATTCAGCACAGCATCCTGGAGGAGCAGGTGGAGCTGTGGTGGTTCAGAGATCCAGGAAAGTCTTTACTCTGTTATTGCGTCGCTGTGCTTTTAATCCTGGGATGCGGACTGGGTGGTGTCGGCCTCCTCTCCACCACCACCAGTGTGTCGAGTGAATGGCGGCTGGGCGCAGGTACAGCCTTGTGCCTACTAGCCTTGGGGGTCCTGCTCAAACAGCTGCTCAGCTCAGCTGTGCAGGACATGAATTGCATTAGAAGCCGACAGCGGATTGACATGCTAAAAAGTGGCGGTTTGTCCGACCTTGTAGTGGTTTTGATTACGGGACTGTCGTTGTTGATTTGTGGAGGGGTTCTTCTCCATCTGGCCCTGGCTAACCACATGCCAAAGCCTGGCCAAGCTCTTAATGACATGTACATTTCTGGAGTGGTCCTGCTAGCTGGAGGGGGAGCAGCAGTTGTGGGTGTTGGAATATACTTCATTGTGGTCATCCTGCTTGAGAGGACAAGGCATGGACAAAGGCTTGTGGACCGGGTTTTGAATATATTTACCGTGTCAGGACACATGAACCGACAGGCTCGCAGAGAGACGACTTCCAGCTTAGCTAACCTCATATGAGATGCAACCAAACATGAGATGTGTAGTTTGGCCCCTGGCTCAGCTTAATTAGAACAAGCTTCACGTCCAAATATTTCAAGAAAATGATTAAAACAAGATTCATACGTTACATGCCTCACCAGATGGCTTAACTGTGGATGAAACAAAATGAGTCAAATTTGGAACATTTGCTTGGTGGGTATGTTAGCTGGAGGCTGTTAGGTATCTGTCTCAGAATGAGAAAGGCAACAAAAAAAGACTTAATCACAATGAAGATAAAATGTGCTAAAATTCTGACATGCAAGCAGATATTATTTTATGGTCTGTACATTTTTTAAGTTAAGTTATTCTTGGTAATTTATAAATTACAAGCACAGACTTTATCCCAGAATTTATTCAACAGTGCATTAAAACAAAAATGTAACCGATGAAAGCTAAGCCTGTTCATGAACATTTCATTGCTGTCATGGATTAAAGTAAATTTCAAAAGAACCCACAACACATTTATCTTGTCTTAAAGTGGACATAAGGTTGTTAGAGGGCTTGTTTTATTTCCAAGCTCGCACATTTAAGATAATATATGTGTTACATCCATAATCTATCCTGTCAAAGTGACCTTGTACTGCATATCTGACTTCCACTGGCTCAATGACTCCAAGCTGCTATAGATAAGAGTAGCCACTGAAATACAAATACAAAAAACTAGAATGTATTATAGGTGAGATGGTATAAACATGCAAAAAATCAGATTATATTATGTGGTTTAAATCTCACTTTTTGCTCATGTCAACACAAACATGCATCTTCTGCTGATTTTTTAAGGGGTATTTTGGTCAAATAAGGCTACATCCGTCTCTTTCCTCAGTTTTGTGTATTATATATATATATATGTGTATATATATATATGTGTGTGTATATATATATATATGACCAGCTGCCAGAATGTCACTGTAAGAGTGAGCTGCTTGTACATAGAACAGACGACAACATGATTGTTGGAGAATAAGTCTATCTCATGGCATTATAGAATGTATTGATAACTTGTGTGTTTGTGCAACACAGTTTTGTCTTAACTGTAAATCCTGCAGCATTTTTTTAATCCCATGTTAATCAGTGTTTTTGATACTGTCACTGCATGATGCTTCTCTGTGTAATGTAAAACGATAACTCATGTTGTGAAAGTCGAGACGAAAGATCAACCAAGCGTATCTTCATCTCATTGCCTGTACAGATCCATTTGTTCTCCATTTTCCTCAAACTTTTATTATTAAAGTTCGGATAAATCTGATGATACACCACAATCCTGCCAGTTTACAGAAGTGAAGCAAACATTTTCCTGACCAGAGGTTCCACATCTGCTGCTGGTGAGTACTAAAGAGAAGAAAATATCAAACATCATAATAAATGGAATGACGGATTAAAACATTTTGATGAGCTTTTCAATGTAATTCAAAGGAAGTGCATCAGTCCTTTAAAAATGTCATGCTGCATACATAGTGAATGAAAATGTTAAGCATTAGCTGTGTCTTTTTGCTGTTTATTCCACATTTAGTGTATCCATATAGAGCTCACTTCAGTTCTTTATATAACTGTTGTTTACAAGTAATGAACCACATGGCTGTGCACCTTTTTTTAAACACTAATACCGATTCATTTTCAAAAGTATTCAGCAGTTTAATCAAAATAGCTAAAATGCTAAAACTATAAAAAATTGTTGATTGAGTCAGCAGGTTAAAGCAGCCAGATAACTATCTATAGTGAGTAAATGAGCTTTTCTTTCTAATTGTGGGAGGCAAGGATGCATTGTTTCATTAAAAGCAATGCTGCCATCTCAAAATAACTATGCATGTAGTATGGAGTGTTGTCTGCTAGGAAAAGTAGTCTGTCAGAGTACTTTAGTATAATGAAAATAACAAGCTCTGCAATCATATCCTGCAAACACCCATATTATCGAAAGCGGGTGTGCCCAAGTCCGGTCCTCTAGAGCTAACATCCTGCTATTTCTACATGCAACCTTCTTCAACACACCTGAATCAAGTAGCTGATGAGTTATCTGCATGTATCGGCTCTGCAGAAGCCTGGTTAGCAATCTCATTTTCCTAATTCATTTGATTAAGGGATGCATTTAAAAGTTGCAAGATGGTAGCTCTTAAGGATTGGACCCGAGCAGCCCTGATCTAAATGTTCAGCTGTCTTTGCATCAACTTTTAAATGAAGCATATCAGCCACATAACCAGAAGCTTGTTTCCTCGTAGTTTGGCTGATTCCTTTCTGAATCATGAGCTAGCTGAGATGTACAATGTACAAATTTCTCCTCCCAAGTCTGGCTCATCTCCAGTATTGTGCTGTGATGGTTTGCACGTGCCTTGTCGTCCAAAAATCTTCAATGTTGTTGCTCATTTATTGAACAGATATGTGTAGACTTCTAACACGAGTCAATCGCCTTAAAATTATAACAAAAAGGGATTTTGTAACTTAGTTATTGAAATGGAAAAGTGGTTTTACTTTAGTTTTCACTTTAAAAAGCTATTTAAGGCTTTTATACAAATTTACCTGTTGAACACCAGAAGTCCATTTTGTAAGAGTTTTTTTCTTCTTTTGCATATATA
>JBAMIG010000015.1:7511322-7552229 GCA_037177335.1 Kiunga ballochi
CTACCTGTTGAACACCAGAAGTCTATTTTGTAGGAGTTTTTTTTTTCTTTTGCATATATATATATATATATATATATATATATATATATATATATATATATATAAATATTGAACATTCCCTTTGAGGAGTAGTCATTTTCCTCTGTGATGGAAATAATTGGCTCTCACATCCCCTTACAGAAAAACAAAAGAAAAGTCACACATTGTGTTTCATTTGAGTGTTTATGTAAGTCACGCCTCTTATCTGTCTGCACATTCACAGACTGTTGCCTTGAGACAAAAGAGGTCACACAGTTAACCATTGTTCCTGTGATGACAGGCTGTAAACTGAAGGGACAATGAACAAGGCAGTGATCTTTAGGAGCTGGTATAGGCTAGCACCACTATCTTCCTCTTGACATAAACATATAACAAATGCTTTTTTACTGCCAAGTCAAAATCATACTGCGATATTCACTCGCGTAAATCTATTGTTGGACCTAAAGGGCACACAGTGACAACGTCAAGCCGTGTATCCCTGCATGACAGCCAGAGGAAGTGAGCACTGCCAAAGCAGGAGCGGGCTCAACACCTAGCGGAAAGAACCAAGTGGACAGAAGGAGAATTATCTGTTTTGCTGTATCAGTTCAGATTGATACAATTTGATAACTAAGTCAAACAGTAAAGTAGTTACTATTATAAAGTCAATTGAATATGTTTGGGTTGTGATCAGCTTATTATAAGCTTTGTTGTAGCACTCACAGATGTGGTCTGGTGCTTCCTGTTTGCTTTAAATAACTTTGAAATGCACAGAATTTGAGTGAAGTTTAAGAGGCACACAACTTGTGTTTATCAGTTTCATAAGTGGCATTGCTTTTCAAGACAAAAAAAGGATGCTGCGAGGTCAAAGGAGCTTCCCAGACCTCTATGAAGAGTTCACATGAACACATTGGTCATCTCAGCTGCTATCCTGTCTCACATAAACTGAAAAAAACAAGGATGGTAACAGCATGAAATAATACAACAAAACTACTGCATGAAAGAATGCAACAAACTGGCAAGAGCAACAGAAAAGCATAAACTAGAAATACTCAGAGATGAAATGGACAAACTTACTGAAACCAGCTGAACTATTAAGGAAATTAAGGAAACAGGAAACAAAAAGAAAACTACAAAATAAAACAGGAAACTGAAACCAGAGACTGACCAATAAATCCAAGACAGTGTGATCCAATTTTATGGGCCAAGCCCTATTCTTTGGAGAAGGGCATGAAAGGAGAGTAAACAAATTATTTCAGCTTTCACTCAATTATCCAATGTCTTTCAGACCATATATTGGAAAGCAACTCCATAACTGGTACATTAGTCTGTCCATTGAGGGTAGTTAAAGAAAATTATTGCATTGAATAATTTTTGTTTTGGCATCGTTATGCTCTTATTACTGAACTCGGAAGAGGCTGGAGATTTTAGTACTATTACGTTACACGGGATGAGCTAAAAGCTCTAATCAGACATTAGTCTTTTCAACTCACATGCTCATTAAGGAATTCATTTAAATGAATATATTCTCCACAATGTAAAATGAATCATCTACAAATATTGTATTTTGTAGCTTAAGAACCTTTTTAAATATTTACACAGTTCTTAGTGCAAATTTGTTTCTACACTTCTCATTTGTCACAACTTCACAAAACCCACTAAATGCAAAAACAACTTAATCCTGATTAAAAAGCAACAATATTCCAAAAAAAGGGTAACAAAACATTTTTATTTCTAAATATATTCCTGTTGTTCCTACAGGCAAACAATGTTTGATAAATTGATAAAAACACATGATAACATACTTAAAAAAATGCCCACAAGTGCCTGAACTGGTCCCTGCATTTGAAAATGGCATGATTGTAATAAAAGGGTTTGAAAAGAGCATGTAGGTAGAAAAATGTTTGCACATCAGATGCTATGAAATCGTTACTTTAACCTACTGTAAATATTCGTAGTTTCTGCAGAAATGTGTAGTTCCTCAAATATTTTATCCTAAGCAGACCAACCGGTGCAATACAGTATGAACAGATACAACGATTAGCACAAATAAATAAAAGATCTGCATTATACCCAATAATGCTCTGCTTCAAACTTCAAAGCTGACTTCAAGAACAGGGACAAGGTTACAAGCCCCACAGGTCTTAGGTATTTTGTTACACTGTAATTGCCTCTAACAATAATGTGCCTTATTAATCATTGACCTGGTTGCTGGTGTAGGTTTCAGAAAACTGGGTTTTATGTTCACAGTGCTAATAGAAGGAGACATTTTTAGGGAACTAAACTACTGTAAAGGTTCTGGCAATAGAACAAAAGAAATTAAAAATGCAACTTACTGATGAGGAGAAATAAAGAAATACATGTTAAAAACCCTGAATGAGACACTGAGGGGTGGAAATCCTATATGAAGGAATATTACAGTTTGAAAAATAAAATGAACTGCAAGACATATTACAATTTTAGATAAAAAAAACTGAAAACTCTTCAAAGTAATTGTATGCTGGCACTACATAATCAGCTGGTTTAATACAACCGGTCATGAGCCACACACAAAATAGTATTGGGTGTCAAAAAACTGAATAAATTAAAAAAAGGTATTATGAATTTTGCCCAAATGAAATTTGTTTGATGTGATTTTTAAACTGAAGAAACCAAAAAAAGACTCCCCTAGAACAATAAGATGACCTTTTTTAACTATCATAATTCATTATTCATGTATTTTAGATGTTTCAGTGCAGTACAGAGAAGTTCAGAGGAGATGCAACAGGAGATAATGTCCAGTTTTTGTTTACAGTGGGGGAAAAAACTTCATATGTCCTGCACCTGTCCTCAGCTGTCAGCTGAAGACAGAAAGATGAAGAAATGGAGAGAGTCAAAACGAAGACAGGCTGAGGAAAAAATATCCATTCGTCTAGCAGCGTCGGTGCCCTTTAGTTTGTCCGGAGCTGGTAATCTGGCAGGAAACAACAGCAGAGCATTAACGCACAGCTTTCTTCCCCTCATTGCTCCTGCACATCACATCAATGGCATTAGAAGAATCATTACACTAAATCTCTAACAGAATTTGCAGAAGAATTCATCGGATTCATTTTGCCAATGAACACAAAACAAGCAGAAAGTTGCTTCTGAAGTAAAATCGTGACAATAAATAAACTTTTATGTATCACAGGCTCAAACTACACGACAAGCGTCCGGATGATCCCTTCACTTGATATTCAATGATATTCAATGCCTGTCAGAGCAATTAGATCAGTATGATTGAAGCATTACTTACACTGACTCAAGGATCACTATCTACAGTATATACTTCTGTGGAATTCCTCTTCCCCTCTGCTGATGTTACAGCACGTAGAAACGGACCTGAGCATTTGCACATACGCACCCTGGGAGACCCCACCACTCATGGGTATCATTCTGCCTCTAAAGCCCCTAACTCATATCTGTCAAGGAAAGATAATGAATATAATGTAATGAAGTTGGGTTTATTCCTGCAGATGGCAAGTATGAAAGTTGAGGATCTCTGGCAATGGGCCAGCAGTAGGATTGGATCACCATATTATTTCTATTTGTGTCTCTATCGAAACTAGTCAGTTAAAAAGGAAGACACTGTTACAATGACATTAATATGCTGTCACATTAAAATGTCCATATGAAATTACTCTTACAGAAGGGAGAGAGAGAGAGAGCAAAAATGTGTTCAAGAGCGCTGTTTCCACACATTTTAAGATGCTGAAAGAGTAACATCTCAATCTAGTAGATTCAAAGCTGACAAACATATCTTGGTTATTGCTGTCCTTGGTGTCGTCCTTAAGTTTGACAGATATGGGTTCATTCTAAGGCTGGGAATCTACTAAAAATCCCATGTGGGCAGCATTGAGACACAAATTTAAGGCCTATTTCTGTTGAAACAAAAACAGCAGTGAAACAAAGCCACATGGTAAAGGTTTTATTATTGACAACCTAAACTGAGTCACCCTGATGTCATGCTCAGGTGTTACAGCCAGATAAAAGATGTCATGGATATTAAATGGCCAGGTTCATCAAAGAGCCATACAGGATGGATGCTGATAAAGTCTTACACTGGTCACTGATGGAAAATGAATTTAAAATCAAGTTAACCTCTGCTCCTCTAATAATTGAGGCTTAAAGTTATCCTTCCTGTAAAAACAAAAAATTGGAACTAAAGCGAAATAAAACCTTGAACTTGTTCACAATCCAAGCAGTAAACATTTAATTAAAATCTGTTCATTTTTTACCCTAAACTTGTTTGTCTGGTGAAGATCTGAGTCCTTTCAAATGATCACAGCATAATCCTGAGAATTATTGTTACTATTAAAACTTTTTATATTATTATATTATTATTATATTATTACATTAATATTTAATCATTATCATTTCTTTTATATGAAATCGAATATTACCTTTTAATATTAAAAGATTTATTCAAATAAGAGCCACATCAAACACGAACTCCTGCACGAGGTTATTTAAATTCTCTACCGTCCTGAGTGGATAATTAGCAGTTTTTGTGTTTATACTGTTGAGATTAATTTTAATATTCAAGAATTTTTTTCTCACCTCCACTTTGTGTTATATACCGCACCCATGGCAACGCCTGGTAGCCACTCTTCTCAATGATCTTGAGGTAACGCACCTGGAGAACATCAGCATTAGAAGTACAGTGCCTTTATTTATTCAAAAGCAAAATCCCAGTTTGGATTTTTCATTGATTTTAGTTGCATTACTTCCAACTTAACTTTAAATAATGTGTCTGCAGCAGCAGTCCTAGCAGTATATCTATACTCAAGCTAATGTAAACAGAAATTCATGCATCTTTTTGAATGTTTTATGAAATACTGATTATATTCTCCTCTGTTGAATAAGAACTTATTAAATGTTTGAATCCCAAATATAGATAAAAACTTGAATTGGATCTGAAGCCGGACTGCACAGTGGTACGGTGGTGGTTAGCGCTGCGGTCTCACTACGAGAAGGTTGCTGCTTTGCACTACAGTGACCCTTCTGTGCAGAGTTTGCCTGTTATCCCCGTGTTAGCCTGGGTTCTCTCTGCGTACTCCAGCTTCTTACCACCATCCACAGACATACATGTTGGGTTAATTGGTCATTCTAAAATGTCCTTGTTAGTGTTTGTGTGTCTGGTTGTGTGTCTCTGTGTGTTAGCTCTGTGATGGACTGGCAGCCTGTCCTGGGTGTACCCTGCCTCTGGCCTGATGATTGCTGGAACAGGCTCCACCTACCCGTGTCCCTGAATTGGATGAAGCGCTATGGAAAATGGATGGATGGATGGATGGATTTAAAGCCTTATAATTCATAAACTGAAAGCCCCTTAATTCTGCTGTAGTGTTATTAGAAATCATTTATAGTATTTGCCAAAAGTTGGGATATACCAACCAATTTTCTTTCAGGTTGAAATGTTTAACTGCATAATATACAACATAAATATCAAGATTTTAGTACATTTTCATGGGTTCTACTATACTGAAATCACAAGGGATAAGTGGGGGTTGTACTGTGCAAAGACATATGATCAATTTAAATACAAAATCCCTGTCTGTGCAAAGGCCTTGTTTTGTAGTTAGTCTAGCATTTGTAATCATTGCAGTGCATCCTATGTGTGAAGGTCAAGCAGTGTAATATTTAACTTGCAGTTAACAGAATAAAAATGACCAAGTCTGAATAATGTGTGTTAAAATGAGTCCTACCTGAATCCCAGAGACCGTGAAATAGGGGATCTCAAAATTGACAGTGACTGGTCTTTTTGCCTCCAGCTCATCACTCTCCACGCTGGGTAGCCCAAAGTGCGCTCGCATCACATACTCCTTACCCCCCTACAAACAGACAGAGCACAGGGAAGGCCATAACACTCACTGGATCTGGTAAAGCATTTAGATGGAACATGTTTATGTGAGTCTTATTCCTTTGTTTCTAATTTTAATTGATACTGTGTTATTTAGTTGGAAAACAAAATCTGTATTCATGGCAACACAAAGCAACTACCTTGTCATAACAAGGTGAATCGATTTATTGGACTTAGCATCTGCCAAACTATCTCTTCTATAAACACATAAAACAAGTTCATCATGCATCAGAACATCACCCGAGCAAAGCATTTATTAGCTTGGTTTTATCTGCTGCACATCAGTTACTGCCAGTTTTTACTTGAAAGTCTATCAAGTCAAGTATTGTCCATTTAATATTCACGCCCTCAGGAGTTCTCCCACACCCACTGTCCTCAAATTAAGACAAAGAACGATAGACAAATGTGCATTCATGCAGGTCCCCATCTATAACAGTAAGAGGCTGATTTATAGATAAATAGGAAGCTCACAGCATCTTTGGTAGACTGTAAGATAATTGCAAAACAAACTAAATTCATAAAACCATCTCTGAACTGCTGTTGAAATACATTTTAAAATGTCAGTCCCGATTAATGATGCAGAAATGGAAAGCTGATTAATTCACCACTATTTCCACAAGATAACACATACTGTAAGTGTACAGAGTTGCAGGTTTGTTCTCTCAAACTATCACTAATTACATTTTTAACCTGTTTCCAGTGGAAATTGATCATTTCACAGCATTTAAAATTGAACAGTGACAAGAAAGAAAATCACAGTCACACCCAAACTAGTTAGAAAAATGTCATCAGTAAATCCTAAGTCTCTTTGACAGGCTGGGGGTGTAATGAATTACAGAGGTGATAGCAGAAGTTGACAGATAAAAGGAACCTGAACTGAATTAATGTGCAAACATTTTTTTAAGTCAGTCATTCTTTGGTTTAAATAATCTACACAGATTTGCACTGATTGTGAAAGGCACAACAGAGGGTAAAAAGATTAAATGTGTTGCTGATATGTGTGGGGAAGTCAATCAGTTTGAAACATGACTGCTGTCAAGTGGTTAACTAAACACAATTTCACTTATCATAAGAGTTAGATCAAAGTTATGTAAATCTGTGTCACTGTTAAGCTTTCAAACTCTTCATTCAAGTCAAAAAGTACAAATTCAACAAAAAACTAAGAAAAGTTGCATTTGCACCACCTGCTGTGGGAAATGAGTCTAACACACTGTATTAAACTTAAAGGTATTGACCTTAAATAATTTAATCTGCTCAGGTTTAAAGGAGGAAGAATGATTGTGAGTAAACAAGTTAACAAGGCTATTTTGGAGAACCTAAATTGATTGTAGGAGATCAGCGTGGATGGTGTGTTACATCACACTTACAGGGAAGGATTTGATGTTCCACTGCACCGCGCTTTTCTCCGGCACCCATTTGGCACTCCCTGTGCTGGTCTTCAACTTGGGTGAGTCAGCGTCACTGGGCACTGGCACCAGTATAGATACATTGTTGGCAGTAGATCGACTCTTAAACTGACTTCGAGCCTGTAAAAAAGTCACAGGAGACACGTTCAGATGTCTATCAAGATTTTTTATAAGAAAAAATAAATTAAATTAAAACAAATTCTAATATTTATACAATATAACGTCTACTTTTTACTCTACAGTCACTAAGACACCAAACCCTGTAAACTAGAATTTATTGGAGATACATATATATATATATATATATATGTAAAAAATGCTACACGTCTCACAGGAGGGACTATTGCAGATAAGGGCAAGAAGACATTTGGGGTTTTTAATGCTTGTGTAATTGTTTTTGTGCATCACTCATCGTTACCTTTACTTTGATCTCCACACGGCTGTGAGAAAACTTTTCAATAACACTCTCAATCCATATGAGAGGCTTCACCTGTCAGGGATGGATTAAGAGACAAGGTCAGAAATGTGAGCACAGAGCTGAGTGCATCAATGCACATCCCTTCATTGGTAAGAGTGGACACAAGGGACAACAAGAAGCTGTGTTTGTAAAACACTTTATGCTAGTCTAAAGGACTAGAAGGTTGTCTCAAAAGCTTAAGAAAGACTTGGCAAGCCTGAAAAACCACCTTATATTTATACATTCTCTTAGTAAGCAGCTCTTCCACTGGCATCATAGATAAGAGGATTCAGTCAGAGACTAGTTGGGACAGTGCAAAACATGTATGGAAACTCAACTTTTTAATTCTAAGTTTTAAAGGGGCAGTGCATCACTTTTTGGGCTTTCCTTAGCAAAAGTCAAGTTTTGCTTTCATAAATACATGTTTGAACCTTGTGAAATCACAATGAAAGTGTTCTCTTAGCTTAGAAAGATTTATTTATAACACAGGGTGCGGTGTGCACCACAGTAGACCGCCATGATGCATCGCCATCTTTGAATACGGTAGCCAGAAGAGGACAAACTTGTTAGCCGTTCGCATTTCAGCTGTGAATGGTGAATGGTGGTCTAACTAAACATGTCTATATATAAAAAATGTGTGTAAATATTATATATAAAATGTATTTGCTGGCAGATCGCAGGCTGCTGGATAACTCATTTAGTAACACATCTGCCTGTGGTGTGTGTGATCCGAGTTCGTATCCCAAATTTATGTTTGTATTTAATTACATATGTATAATTCTCATTAATTTTGATGGGAAAGTGTGTACGCACAAACATAGTCTTACTGAAATGTATTCATACAGTGGCCATACTTCCAATAAGAGGTCAAAATTTACAGTAGTCAAATAGAAACCAAATAGAATAGAAACAAAATATTAGATTTTTACAATAGCAAGGTTTTTATTTAGTTTTATCTGACTATTTTTAATTTAACTGAATAAAAGAAATAAAACATAATAATAACCAGTCAGCAGGTACAGAAGCGTAACTTATTGAATAAGTTATAGAAAACACCAGATTGTAATGATTTCCTCAAAGTATTGTACAACAACATATCGGTTTTACGAGTAATGTAACATATTTTTTTATCACATTATTTGTTTTATATAATTATTTATAGAAAAAAACAATGGCAGTTTTACTCATTTTGTTTGAATTATTTTTGTGAATTTCAAGCCACAGCTGCCATCTTTGGAGGTCTAGCAGCCACTCCTCATCCTCACTATGAGCCGTTGCAGCACAGGATTAGTGACATGTCACTTGAACTTGAGCAAGATGATGACTTTTTTACATTTCTGACTCTATGGGGTTCGGTAGTGGCAACTACGCCCTTAAAGGGCAAGGCGCCAAACAACAAGGAATGTTAATAAATCACAGGTTTAATGTTGCTACGCAGCATACCTTACATACAGTGAATATCAGCTGCTAACTATACAAAAAAGAAACATGTACATTTTTATGACCTACCCTTCAATCAAGCATGAGACTCAGGTTTATATTGTTATTTATTTATTTTTTAAAAACTTTTTATTGTTTTTTTCTATGTTCATATCTTTCTGTGTTCTGCACTTTGGTGCAACTATAATTCTGTTAATGTGCTGTAGAAATAAAGTTGAGTCAAATAAGGAAAGCCTATTCCTAACTTTTCAATGCAAAATTCAGAAATGAAAAATTAACTAATTATACGAGAAAGTAAAGTAATAGTTTTAGAATTTAGCAATATTGTAAATGCAGATTAACTGAAAGATGAACCGCAGCTTCAGACATTTGGAGAACAGCTTTATATAAAAAGACCTGCATCCAATATAATTTAATTCCATAATAAACAACAACTGTAGAAATGTATAATGCTTATTGTCCAAAAAACTCCCATCTGTTCAATACTTTCAAGACAGGAATATGTGTAAATATGTAAATTATTATAAATTGTGTTAACCTTTAGGTTAAAGTTATGTGGACTAATTTCTGTGGGAATTTTATCTAATTACTTGTTGCCATCATCTTTCAGTTTTGTAAATTTTTTGCTTTATGTAAATTGAATATTTTACAGAAGACATGAGCACAAAACCCTGAGATGTAGGAACAAATTGTTTCGTATAAATATTCTGAGACATCCTTTCACAGGTGCCTGAATCCCCACAACTTTCATCACACCTTTAACTTAGCCCAGACACTGATTTTGACATAATTTTGTTCTTTCAGTTAATATGTAAAGCTTGTGTCTGTTAACCTGACACACCAGATGGTTTGTCTCAAAGAACTACCTGTAAAGTCCTCCACAGGCCCCATTTGGAAAGGAGCAGGCAGTTTCAATAATGTGTAGCAAGGGAGTGAATGAAACATCAGTCATTCAAAATCATAAGTAACCTTCAATCAATCGATCAGTGTAGCTGGCTTTTATCACAGTCAAAAGTCACACGTGAGTACCTGTATGGAGCACTGAATGGCCTGACAACAGCAGATATATATATAAACAAGGTAACATTGTAGCACAAAAAAGTAGTAAAAATGCAAGCTAACAAAAAATAAACAATAAGATCCTTTCCTAAATTTCTTGCTGACCTATGCTTTACCATCTAAAACCAATAATACCAGTAAAACATTGAAGTTATGACCCAGGTGGCTGGGTCATATTAGTTAGTTATTTTCTCTATAAAATAACTAATTAATGTGTACTTTGCCCTTGTGGGATGCAAGTGGCCTCGATATGTGTAGTCCAAGAGGACTGATTTGTTTGTGTGTCGCTCACTGTTGTGTTGAGACGATATGACATGAGCTCACTCTCGCCATCAGGTGGGATGAAAGAGATGGTACGGTCGTTCTCAAAGCGTGACAGACGGACACACTGATGAAACTTCACATCCTCCAGCTCCACCGTCTTGCTTTTCTCTCCTAGCACACACACAAATACACACACACACATAAAAACGGAAAAGATTGAGAGCGTTCCATGAGGTCTTGGGGGAAATCAAGGTCAAGGTAATAATGACTGACAAACATTCACTCAATCTCACACTCAAATACACTGTACAAGCAGTGTGCTTCCTCATCCATCTACCTTCCTCGTGTCCTCTACTGAACAACTATTGTGCTGCCATACACAACCACACACACACTTTGCCCTCAATACCTGCTGTCATCATCCTTTCCCCCACTGGAGCCCAATCAGTGGGCTCAAAAACACAACCTCACCTGCACTAACACCCACAGAACAAAATAAATGAATATTGCAGGATAACCCAGATAAAAACAAAACACAATTCTTCTTGCCAAATATTCCTATGCTGCTTTTTTAATGAACGTGTACCCTGCACATACCAAAAGAGGCCAATAATTATTATATTTCATGTAATTTAGCAGTGCTGAAAACATATTTAACTATTTAGTTATTTATAAATCATTTAAAATAAATATTTAGTAAAATATTAGATGTTTGATTTTACAATTCAAATGACTCATTTTGTCAGATCAAATTTAAAACATGGATAACATTTTGAAATATCACTCTCGCAGGTCAAGCAAAATAGACAGTTGTAAAGATAACCTCTTTAATGGCTAAACCTTCAGTCTGCTGGACAATGTCCAGCGTTCACCTCCACTGTGGTTTATGGAAGGTGCTGAGTAGTAGAAACAGCTGTAATGACTATGGGTCTGTGAGCCTCAGCTTAATCTTCCCATTCAGCAATCAGCTACTGTCTGTCTTACCTGCTCTGAATGCAGACCTTTACTAGCTTGTCAGAAAGTGTCTTTAGGTGTGTGTGCATATTTGTGTATGCAGCTTCCTTTTGCATTGTTCCTAAGTGTGTGTAGTGCAAATGTTTATGCATACCTTTGATTAAAGTGGGGGGAAACTTGTATTTGTGTATTGACCAATTCTGGTATTGTGGCTGCTTGTATGTTTGTTTGTTTTGTGTGAGTTTGTGTATGCTTCCCAAATTCCTGAAACTTGGGACTGAACAAGGTGAGGTCTAAAGACAACACATTTGCTGTCAGGTAAAGTAAGAAAGCCTCTTTGAAAGGTTGCTCTCTTTTCAAGCTGATGCTTGCAGGCATTATAAACACAAGACAGAGTAGGGAGGACATTTAGGACATTCTGCCATTACTTGGATCTAGAAGGTCAGACAAGGAAGCAAGAAGAAGCTTCACTACATAACAAAATCATCAGAGGTTCGATTTTAAAGCCACCTTCATGTCTCTATGCTTTAAGAGAAATTCAGTACTAAACTGAAACCCAACATCTTCTGTCTATAACATCAAACAGATTTACAATAATTTTTAGAAAATATCAGAAGCATTTAGCACTTTTATATTGTCATTTAATCCTCCAAAATAAGAGCATTTTTGGTGGTTCTATGCGTGTAATTAAGCTGTAAAATAATTGTTAAAATAAAAACATGTTCAATTAAACACAAAAGGTATTTAAAAAATAAAAAAACAAGATGGCAGACTGGGTAATGATACACCAATTTATGCATTGCAGCATTTTACAATATGCTGTGAAAGTAGTTTAAAAAATGTGTTACTATCCTGTTCATTTAAAACCACACAGAAAAAAAACATTAAACAACATTAATCAAATTCACATACAGGGAGAAGTTAAATGTGCCAAATGAGAAGAAATTTTACAGTATTTAACTTTTTAATGTGTTGCTAATAAATGCACCACATTTGAATTAGCACACAATTTAAATACCAGTAGAATCTTATTTATCAAACTTTCCAGTTTTGACAGTTCTGGACTTCTGCCAGTGGAGGGCAGCATTAAATGATTTATAATCTCATTGGTAACATTAGGCTGAAATAAAAAAAAAAACCCACACAAACAGTGCATGTATTATAATTACAGATTACAGGGGAATCATGTGTAACTCAACTGTAACTGTTAAAGATGTGAAGAATTTCAATTTCTGTATTAATATGCAGTGTGAGTGTCCTAGTATCTGCCAGCGTGTTTGATCATTACTTGTGATCAGCATTTCTAGGGATATGTTATTTCCCACACTGCAACACACAGCAGGGGGGTTGTGGGCTGCAAACACAGGATAGCCACAGACCCTCACCTTTCATCTACAGGGCTGCTGCCTTGGGGGAGGATTAAATCAGAGGCAAAGAGGCTAGACAGTGATGGAGCCTTTTACCTTCGGTGAGGAACAGTGGGGGAGAGGGGTGCAGGCTAAGGAGAAGAGTAAGAAGACATGGAGGAGGATGTGAGGGGATAGGCAGAGGAAGATGTAGCTGTGGGAAATGCTGATGGAAATAAAAGAGGGTGGGGTAGAGGAAGGGTGAGCGCTGCACATGGGATTCAATCAGAAAAAAAGAGGTAGAGTAAGGGTGAGTTCAAGGTGAGACAGCGCAGCAGCATGCTGGCAACAATATTTTAAAGAGATGTGAGTTTAACAGGAAAAAAATCTTTATTCAAAATAGAATTAAATAAGAGGCTTATAATTTACTACTTCTCTATCAAATCACATCAAATTTGAGATTCTCACATACCTTTCTACAACTCTGATTTCTGTGTGAAAGAAAGTGTAGTTATTATTGCTTTGCTTTAAGGTGGACATGGCATGGTCATTTTAATTCATTTAAGACTGTACCTTACGCTTGGAGGGATGCAACTATTATCTTTTGCTATAAACAATGGCTCTAAGGATACTTACTGCCTGTGATCTCAAACAGCACTTTGTCATTGAGACCCAGTCTTAGCTCAGGCATCCCTGACAGGACCACTTTGAGCTTGATGCTGCCAACTATTTCACTGCGCAGGACACTCCCATGGGCACTCACCTATAAACAAAACCATGACATTTTAATATAAAAAACTTCTGTAAGGTTAAAGGGTAAATTATTCACATATTTTGACTGTTCACCTTGATGTTTGTGCATGAAAATATATATCATGATGTCATGTATTTTGTACACACATAAGAGACAGAATTCCAAAAATATACATCAACCTTTCAGAAGAATTGAGCCGCTTAAGTGACAAAATTAGAAGCCTCTTTACGTACAGGTAAACAACAATGACAATATTTTTAGGAAGCCTCAGTAATGTGATATCTTCCTCTTATTGGTTTTCTCCGGACCGATACAAAGCTTGCCGTTAGAAGTTGTGTTGTCCCTGACTCATGTCTTAAGGATGAGTCATTTGAGGGAAGAGTTAAAAGACATTGCATGTTCATCTATATAAATGTTTCATTTCTATTGCTGCAGGACATTTTAGACCTTGAAGAAAACATAAAGGTTCCATCAACAGCTTGCTTTGTAGCCTAATAACATCATCACACTTTGTAATTATCTATACTGCGTTTTAAGAGGGGTAAAATGTAAAAAAAAAAAAAAAAGTGGAAGATACAGTGAAAGCTGTCATCCAAGGACAGCCTACTAAGGGCAATATACTATATGTTGAAAATTATTCTTTCCTCATTAAAAATGATTTCACAGCAGTGCAATTGCGCCAAATGATGACTGAAATCAAATGTTTTCTCACTTGTTAAGAAAATTATGTTTCAATCTCTGATTTGCAAAAAATGTATTCCTCTGACTGTATGTATGTATTACTCTGACTATATATTTTACTTTCTCAGAGAATGCAGTGGAAAAAAAGGATTAAAAAGTAATGCTATAATGAAACAGAATGAAAGGTTATTGACATTAGAAGTCATTTCCTCAGAAATTCAATTCAAGGAAAAAGGAAAACTGCAGGAGTCAAAACAAGCCAGAGCTTTGATATAGACAAATCTAACACTAACACACTGCTTGTCTAAAAAATAATTTAGAACATATATTTAAGCACATGACTGCGAAACCAGAATAAACAGCAGTTACAGATAATAGATGATTAGCTGAAAAAACTGCAGGATACAATAAATACTTGAATGAGTAAGAATTTCAAATGAATTGTTTTCTATTTGATGTTTGTTTGAAGACTCTGTTCTTTCCTGAAAGAAATATTAAAAGTACACATTTAATACAACATTTTTTTTAAAAGATGGACTCTCTCAATACAGATAATAATGGGTGATGTACATTGATGAAGCAAGAGTTGCTCTTACCAAAAGATTTACTGATTCTATAACATCCATAAAGACTTCATTTTTTCTGTACTTGATGCCCTCTGACCGCCAAGACACAGCATTAGTGACTGTGGCAGGTGGTCGAGGTGCCCCGATCTCCAGTTTATGGCCCTGCTGGGTGATGTACCTGCAAGACAAAAAGACACAGAGAATATAAATGTCCAATGTCAGTTCATAATCCTGCTGAGCTGGATACCTGAGCATTAGTGAAGTACATTCATTAGCATAGAACAAAGAATAATGATCAGAGCCTTTACTGCTGATTTATAAAGGAGAATAAATGTCTTTAAGTCAAAAGACAATAAAAAAAAAAGCTTTATAGTTTAATGTCAACGATTTAAATAATCTGAAAAATACATATATTCTTAAGCTAATTAAAATAGGAGAATAACAAAGATTAAGCAACATAAATACAATGTTTCTTGTTAAATGGTTTTTGTTTTGCATCAATCAGAACCTAAAATAAATGAGTAACTCTGCTGTAAATAGATTAAAGGAGAGCTAGGTAGTTTTTTTGTTGGAAGATTATTCATGGTTGTAATTGGAAAGCAAAGATTTACATAAATCCATTGTGAGGGTAATTGTGGATAACAATATGGCACAAGCATTTATTTAACTATTAAGTATTGCTTGAGTAAATATACCAAAGCCAAACTCCTAAGACTAGTGGGCTGCCAAGAAATACTGCAACAGCTTTAATTATATTGAAATGAGAAACATTTAGTATGACAATAAGCCTCATCCTTATGACTTGTTTACTCATGGAAAAGCTGTGCAACATTGGTACATTCCTACAGGTAATTTTACAACCGAGCTCTGCTTTACATGTGACTACCTATGCATGCTATCACACTGAGCCAAAAATTATGTCCACAGACAAATGTTCTTGGGAACATGAGTTATAATCTGCATGCCATTTATCTTAACTTTCAAACACCAGAAAAGGTTTTCTTTTAAGATTTTTTAAAATGTTTCGAACCATCCAGGTGCATTTTAAAACAAAACTATGAGTTTATGTTTACTTAATTTGATTAATTTGACACAACATTAAGTACTTTTTTAGACCCAATCAATAAGCAAATGTGCTTGGTCATTCGTTAGGAAATCAATTGATTAGCAACTAGCAACTACAGTAACTGACAAGCATCCTATATGCTACCCTGCAAAAGTTAGATGTCTGGCTTTTTACAGGTCACATCGTTTAGTGCTTCCCTTGCACAGAATAACAGCAGTAGTGCTTTGATCACAAACATGCATACACTGTTTCCTTGGCAATATAAGGAAGGTTTGCAAACCTGTGTTGCATCTTTCAGTTTGAATGATCATTGTACCCATTTAGAGTAAAAGTATTTTTTTAGTTGGCATATTTTAATAAAGAACTTTGGTGATCTGGCGACCTGTCCAGGATGTACCCTGCCTCTCGTCCAATGATTCCTGAGAGCTACCCACAAGCCTGAATTGAATGTATCCATCCATCCATTTTCTGACGCTTATCTGAAGTCGGGTCATGGGGGCAGCAGCTCAAGAAGAGAAGCCCAGACTTCCCTCTCCCCATCCACATTCACCAGCTCATCAGGGGGGACCCTGAGGCGTTCCAAGGCCGTGTACAGGTGGCCGAAATGAGTTTTCTCCGCAGGGTGGCCGGTGTCTCCCTTAAAGATGGGTGAGAAGCTCGGCCATCCGGAAGAGACTCAGAGTAGAGCCGCTGCTCCTCTGCATTGAGAGGAGCCAAATGAGGTGGCTTGGGCATCTGGTTAGGATGCCTCCTGGACGGATGGAGGATAGATGGAGGGGCCACTGAAGTTTATGTAGAAACATTTAGTGACTTTTCTGACTAATCAAGCAAAACTCCTTTGTAAACTGATGGCAATGCCGTGTTTATTAAAATGCTGCTTTATTGTCAGGTGCACTGACATTTGACAAACTCTTGCTTGTCTTCAGACCTAATTTCTCATGCAAAGAAGAGTATGTGAGGATCAATATCTGTATGCACGTGCAAATTTGAGAGAATGTGGACAATGCAGATAATCATTTTTTTCTGATGTTTTGAAAAAGTCAAACACTCCCCACAGATATTTCACACAGAAAGTTCAGATCATGGCACCAATTCTGTTCTAAAATTTCAGAACGTTGTGGTTTCCAGCAAACTGGTTTGTATTTGCACAGGTTTAACTACTGTAGACCCAAAGTGGGAGTACTTAACAAGTAAAACATGCACAAGCTAAACATCAACATCATAGTGATTTCATCCTGAAAGTTTATGGTTTAGTCTTCAGTTCCCATTACGGATTATAGTTCCCCAAAATAAACAGTATAGCCGGATCACCAAGTGAATTTCATAAGATCCAAGGATGTCAACATGAGCTTTTCATTTGAATTGGTTGCCAGGCAACATAACACAGCAACATCCATATTTTATTTCTAACAAAGGAATTAAATTATATCTGACAATCAGTTGCTTCTTTTTTAACTTTATTAAAACTTCTGTGGCTGCATGGTAGTGCAGTGGTTAGCACTATGGCCTCACAGCAAGAAGCTTACTGGTTTAAGCCACAACTGTTGGGAGGTCCACACAGTGGTCTTTCTTTATGGACTTTAGGGGCGGGTAATCTCCATACTCCAGCTTCCTCCCCTGTCCAAAGACAAGCATACTAGGTTATTTGGTCACTCCAAATTGCCCCTACCAGTTAGTTTGAGTGTTTTTTTGTCTCTCTGTGTTGGCCCTGTTATGAACTAGTGACTTGTTCAGGGTGTACCCTGCCTCTCCCTGCTAATTACAGGGATTAGGTTAGGCTTCCTTTCAGTCCTAAACTTGATTAAGCTGTATAGAAAATGAATGAAAATGAACCAAAATCTGCAGGACAGTAAGCTGGCACTCGGGTGAATAAAAAAATTACTTGCTAAAGATGTCTTAGTTCATGACTGAGAACCACTCAGTCAGACACAGAACCACCTAGTGCCTGTTGGGAACCTACATTTTAGGTTCTAATCAAGTTATTTTCATTTTTGAATGTGCCAGTCAATTAAGAATCAGGTTCAGGAAACTGCACCGTGCCGTGACTAGTCAGTGAGAAAGTCTTAAACAACCGGACCATACCCAAGCAAACATGTACCTATAAGCTTGGTGTATATTTTAACCAGGCATGCTCAATCTGGACTCAAGTTAATTTCTCCAAAATCCACCTTGAATAGTGTGTTCCATTAGGTTGAAAGGAATCTAAATTTTTGGATGATTATTTGGATTATTGGCTTCATTACTACAAGAAAGTTCTGTCTTGTTTACTGCCAACACACATGCAGATCCCCTAGTAACATCACCTAATAGAGATGGTTTGCTTTACCAGTCCTGGCTTACTCCCGGGAGCCATAATGGCTTCACATGAGAATCAGAAGGAGCTGTAGTTAGATAAACAACCTGTAACCTGCACAACCTCTTGTTAACCCATGTGCACTTAAAACAGATGTTTAGTTTGGTTGCTACTGTCATTTGATCTAAAGTTATAATAAAACTCAACTACAGTTGCATTAAACTGGCATAACTGTTAGAACATGTGTCAAGTACAGCACACAAATACAATCAAATCCTGCTGAAGAAACCAAAAACATGAATACCAGCATAAAGTTGTTGTTTTCAGTTCACAAATATATAATTCCTTTTAAAATGTCAAGAAAAAAGAAACAAATGTCTAACAAACAAGGTTAAGATTGACAGATTAATGCAAGTTATTTTCCCTAGTTTTCTGTCCTACTTCCTCCCACCTAAAGGGTCTTGGATGTAAGTTGACATGTAGGAAAGTCTACAAGTGTGAAAACATGATGACAAGGGGGCTTGGGGTCGATGTGTTGTTTTCTTGCTTTACTGTTTCTGGTTTGTCCCGTTTCCTCCAGAGAAATGCTAATAAGGGGATGTGAAAGTGGGTCTGACAGTGAATGAAAGATTAGCATAATAATAGCAGTCAGAAACACACGCAAGAACATAATAGCTCATTTCAGGTCTGTAATATGACCTATCTTTATACAGTGCCCTGAGAAGACTTGCAATGTAATCCATCTGTATAAACAAACGTGAAGTACAAATATGTAGATTTATGCTAAGAAATATGCATTACCACATCAATGTGCATATGTAATAATACAGTCTCACTTTCATCCACTCATTGCACATTAATCCATTCACACCATCATTAGGTAGGCAGTGTTGAATCTAAAAACAAAATTGCTGCTCTTGCGGTTAGATCATGGAAAGGTTATAGCAGAGATCCCCAAACCCAATAATTATTGCTCACTGTCCTGCAGACTTTTCGTGTTTTCCTGCTGCAAAACACCTGACTCAAATTAATGCCAATAGCAGGAGCCAATAGCCACGCATTTAAATTCAATAAAGTGTTTTGAAGTATGGACACATCTGATACCTGCAGGATAATGAGCGTCGAGGATCAGGGTTGGCTCAGAGAACCGGAATAGCACAATGCATGTGTAGAATGTGGGAGTGTGTGCTAACTAGAGAAAAGAGAGAGCGAGAGAAAAAGAGGGATGGCAGTTGTGTGTCTCCTTGGAGAGAAAAAGAGAAGGGCTTTTTCATCTGAGAGTCTTAAGTGTGTCCAGCTGACGATGTCATTGTATTTGAGTGCCATTTGGAGCCTGGTAATTATCAGGACTGTTCAGACATCGAACACACAAACTGAACACAACACACACACACACACAAAAGCCAAAGCCAAGTCTCCATACAGAACAAAAAGAGTGAACATTAATGACACATTACTGGACAAACCCCCGATTAATCTTGAAACTAAAAATATAACTGCATGTTTCAGATACAAAGGTAATAGTCAAAGGTAAACTAGCAGGACCATGTGCTTATTTAGCCCATGTTATAGTGTTATTAGTAGTTGTAAAGTAAAGGGAGCTTTATTCCAGCTGTCAAATGCCTTTTAAAAGATGCTTAGAAGCTAAACAACATTGTGCACCTACAACACAAAGCATGGCTGGAAACAAGAATAATGGTTGCTTCCTTTTATTTTATTCACTTCTGTTATTCATCACAACTGTATTCTGTGTTGAATGGCATTTTTAAAAAAAAAAGCCAACAGTACTTCAAACCAAAGCATTATGTGCTTTTATTCCCTCTTTGCTGCTCACTTATTGCATGAAATACAAAGCTGTTATCTGGCTAAAAAGTGCTTTGATGATGGATGATACAGACACCACTTCATCAAATGAAGGTAGGCTACATTAGAATCAGACTGAAGTACAGAAATGACTGCTGTTAAGGGTTTTAAACTTTAACCTTATCTGCATGTTAGCTTGATGAAATGCCAAAACAGAACCATACAGAAGTGAGCCAACGTTTGGTCTAATAACAGCTTTACAAAACAAATACTAGCGAAACAACCTTAGCCTAAGGTTTTGTAAACTTGTCTTGTCTTTAAATGAACCTTATTTATACACTTAAACATAGCAACCATTACAGCAATTAGGCTGTGTGTAAAACCTTTCTTACTCTTGCAGAATCTTGCTCTCAGTTGTCTGGGGAAACCCAAAGTCCATGACTTCATCCATCAGTTCATACACAGTCACAAAGTTATCCCGTATGCTCTCCTCCTCAAGCTCCTTAAAGTACTCTTTAAATACCTATAGAGAGAGTAATTAAAAGAACAAAAAAAAAACAAATTGATATCAGTGTAATTGTTTGTGTTGCAAGTACATACAAGTAGCTGCTGACTTTCAAAAAATATGTAGTTTACATTTAAAAATAAAAATATTGTAAGGAAAAAATAAAAATGCATTCAATTAAAATATATAAAAACAAACAAGTGCAATCAACATCCAAGACTGAATTGTAAATTATTGATAATATAAAGAAAAACATCTGCTGGTACCAAATTTGTGAACAAAACTCACTAAGACTCACCTGTACTATTTTATAAAGGAACGAGTAAACAAGAGCAGCATTAGCATTCTTCTTAGTCATCGCCACCACTGTACAAATAATTGTTAAGAAACAACTTAATCTGTACGAGTGACGTGTCGAATTTCCATCCAGAGAAGTTACAAAATGAATGCAACATAAGAAGTTACAAGAACGCCATAAATTAAAAAGCAATTAAGAACATGGCCGTGGGGAAAGAAACAGCTCAGCTGTGGAAGGCAGTACACTGGGAATACTAGTTACTCACAATGGCAACATGAGTGAATTAATAATGTGTGGAGAAATCTGCCTGTATAATCTTGCAATGGAAGAGAGTGAATGTATTTGACAGTGCATTTCACTGACTAATAGATGCGTTAAATCAGATACAGAGAAGCTCAGTGCTACAGCAAGCCCAACCGTAAGCACATAATTTAATGTGGGCTACTTATATTTTTTGGTAAAAAGTAGGACTATGAATTCTGTCTACATGTATCTTAAGGCTGGCTACAATGAAGATTTCTAAGAGTACAAAGAAGCATCTTTTCAGATATAATATGTTTTTGGATACAGTAAAGGTTGCTGTGTTTGATCCACATGAAGTGTGATGAACCATGGGTGACCAGCGGTGTAATTTCAGCTTCTTCCTCCCTCTTCATCAGTATTGGCATGAAGTGGTCAATCTCATTCATGTCCATGTTTCCCATGTAGTTACGGCAAATAAGAACCTAGAAAGAAAACAAAGGCAAAAAAATACTGAGGTAATATCATACAGGGACTATATATCATTAAATATTTAGAGCTTTGGCTTATGCACCAAATCTGCACTCCAGCTTCTAGATGCTTCAGGAAACACTGGCAGGCCAAAAGGAAAAGAAAAAAAAACTAACCTCTTCTAGCTCATCTCCCAAGGAAGTGTGCAAACTGTTTCAAGCTCTGAATGTATTCTTTAGCTTTAATGGACTGATGGAGATCTCATCATAAAAGATGAATGACCAGTTTCTCAACATGAAACAAGAATTGGAGCAAAGTTCATATTATGATGTTTAAAGTTCTAACAATTGCATCAATGGTCATGAAAAATATGGGTGAAAAGTGGGGCGTGGATTTGAGTGTGGACTATGTAATCTTGGCATGTGGACAAAGGCTATGGCCATGAACAATATACTGTCCCTTATGCTAAACAAGGTTAAAGGCAAAATGCCAAAAACACGTTATTTTTTTATGTATCAATATAATTTAAATATTCCATATTAAAGCTGAAAGATGACACAACAACTTGAAACAATTTTTTTGTACTTCAATTTATTCAGAATGGACAACTATGATTTTTCTTAATAAAAATGTTTAATTTCTCCAGTACTTTAATCCATAAGTACCACAAATAATTAGAAATTTTGATTGGGCCAAACCACAGCTCGGCTTAAAGGAACCATGACGGAAAGTAGATGTGTTTCTAGATTCTAGATATAGTTAATATATTTGTTTGATTAAAATGAATCTTAACACATTTGTGAATTTACCTATTTATTGTAGAATCAGAAAAAATAAATAATCTCTTTTCAGATATAAAACTCTTTATTTCACACTGTATCTAAAGAATAGATACAATTCTTAATTTAAATAAACACAGCCACATAAAAATACACTGAGATGAGTCAGCAGCACTGCACCGAAAAGAGATAAAAGCTTCTATGTTTGAGAGATCGAGATGACTCTCTCTCACTCTCACTCTCTCACACACATAAAATACTTCCCTGCTTTTTAATAGGACTTTGTTGTGCAGGGGTCACATAGGGGCATGCAACAAAGGCAGGAGAAAATAAGAAATATAAAATAAGACATTCCTCAAAGTGAAGTAATCTGGGGATTACTGGGGGGAAAGGGATATGGATAGGCCACTGCACAGGTAGGGCGAGATGAGACAGAAACCACAAAGCCAATGGTTCAGAGGTCACTGGATAGAAAGAATGAGATGTAGACACATCAGTATATCACAAAGAAATGCAATACCGAAAACTTGAAGAGAAAAAGAAGCATCCAGTGATTTTCTTAGTAGTTTTGAAATTATATTTTGATAGACAAAGACGACCTCAAGAAACACATTACTGTATAGCAGGCAACTCTCTCCAGATATGGTTGGTTATTCAGTTAGAAAAGTTTAAATAGAAACATCTTCATATAACATGTCCTATGACTTCTTATTACATCAAACATTTGTCAACAACAAGTAAAAATAAAATGTCCATTAACTGGATAAGCAATTACAACCATCTAAAGAAATGAGATATTATTAAATACCACAAAAAAAGTCCAACTTCCAAATACAACGAACAATCTATACCTGCACTAACGGACATAACTCCTCTGTAGATGGTTGCAGTGTGAATAAGGGAAACCTTCGAACATTGTAGAATAAAAAAAAAAAAAAAACTACAAACAGATGTTTACGTATCTACGTATTATTAAATGGATGAAGTTATGACTAGTCAGAACCTGGTTGTTGGGGATGCCCACACTGCAGCATCTACATGCTGAAACTAATTTTTAAAAAGGCAATAAATACTGCAAAGACAAGAGATACAGATAGCAACAATGCACCACATGTTTAAGACATTACTATCCCTGACTGACATTGTAAGAGACTGACCGATACGAGCCTTGGCTCAAACAGTGACCTCTCTGTGCAGTTAGCGTATTCTCCTTGTGTTACCTCAGAGTAGCCTACTGTCTGAAGACATGCATGTTAAATTGATTGGTCTACTGACATTGTCCTTAGGAGTTTATGTGTGTGAAACTGGCTGTTTGTCTTTCTGTGTTTGTCTTTCTGTGTCTGCCCTGTGATGGACTGGTGACCTGTCCAGGGTATACCCCGCCTCTCGTCCGATGTTTGCTGAGATAAGCTTCAGCTATGTGACCCTTCATTGGAATAAGCAGCACAAATGATGGATGGAACTTGAAATTATTTTGCTAACTTTTTTGGTGATCTGTTGCTGCTGAATAATTCTTTTCTTTTGTTGTAGCTGAACAATGAAGCGCTATCTGTTAAAAGTGAAGCTAAGTGCTTCCACTGATAACGTGTGTGTCTGTGTGTGTTGGGAAGGGTATGAAGAGACAGAAGTGCTGTGATTAATTGGAGCTTACTTGTCTAAGAGATAATGGCACATTGATATATGTAAAAAGGCTCCACAGAACTAGTTCATCAATTGCAACCATTTACCATTGTGAATAGTCACAGTGTCTCATTTTCTTCTCAGATAAACCTCAGAGCAGAATAACAAGAGTCTAACATCACAACTGCAACACTACATGGTTGTACTTAGGATAATGTTGACGTAGCAGTAATGTGAAGATCTTTATGATGTTTATCACAACTTTACTTATTATCAAAAGTGGGAAATCTGGCCAAAATATCAGATGGATATTGTATAGGTTTGAATTCTCAACACAAGTTTCTACAGTTGTGTAGGGCTATGGACTAACATGTTAAATTATTTAATCAATACATTTTTCATCCAGCTATAGCTGGCTAGTTCAACTTGAAGGAAATAACCATACAATTTTTAGGAATACTGGACTGTGGGAGGAAGCCGGAACACCCAGAGAGAACACGGGAAGAACATGCAAACTCCACACAGAAACGCACCCGGTCAGAGCCCCGCTCACACCGGGACTCGAACTGGCAACCTTCTTGCTGTGAGGCCACAGTGCTAACCAACTGCGCCACTGTGCAGCCCTTTTTAAATAACAATTTTGTTGTTTCATCTGAATGTTCTGTAACATTACATATTTGAACATATATTCTGTCTTTCTCTTTCCAAGATTACCAACTTGAGAGGCAATGAAATAATTTTAAACAATCAGGCTTTTTGACTGGAACTTCTTTATAGGTGTCTTAAAAATTATGAGTAGTATGTCCAAAAATTATTTCCTCATTGAAGATTGAGCAGTTTGTGTTCTCTGTAATCAGATTTAAGAATAAAAACTTATATTAATTATTTTTTCAAAAAATATTATTTTATTATAACCACCAATTTGACTGGGATAAAAAGTTTTATGTCATTACGCATGAGAACCAACAATTTCAGCTTAGATTTATAGCTAGGAGCACTATGACCAAACTACCTTTGCAGTAGCTGTATTTCCAAGTGTGACCTTAAATCTTGAAGGGATTCTTTTATTATTGGTTGGCCAGACACAGTAATGCCAAAAAAAGAAAAACAATTCTTTAACGCTTTGACAGTTTTTTTTTATTGATCAATGTCTTAATAATTTACATATTAATCTAATTATTTTTAACTGTTAATAGAATTACTATTATTACAATTTTAAATTCTACATGTATTGCTTTAATAGAGGACATCATCTGATCAGGACAGAAGAAGCAGGAGGAGGATTGTAGGTGAGGTACTAGTGACTTACCCTCGGGGCAGAGATTAATAGATAGCATGAGGTAGGAAAAGAAAACCTATAATCTGTACAATCGGGCATCCAGGGAATAAGGAACGGATTTGTCTCCCGGATGGATATTGCTGTCAAGCAGATAAGGCTTCTTCAGCTATTCATTTTCTCTCCATCATACTGAGTCCAGGAATAATGAATCATTGGTTAAACTGCCAAACGCCTTTTCTTTCAAGCATGAGGGTTTAGATATAAGAAAACTGAGAACATAAAAAAATAAAAACTTTCAAAAGGTTACACATCTACATGTTATCAATGAGTGTGTTTTACCTAAAAAATGTCAAGGCAAAATAATTAATCTGAGAATTAAAGTTAAATCGATAAATCCGGTTATTTTTATTAACTTATTTACATTAATTTTATCAAAGTACAACAAATGTAATCAATTCAATCTACAAACTAATCTGATACTTAAAACAAATACATTAACTATCATAATAATGACATTATAAATTAAGCTTTCTTTCTTTCCTAGTGTTAATATGTAGCTTTAAAAAGTGTTTCAGATATTTATTACAGCTTTTATTTATTTATTTTATGCGAGTATGTGTCCTGCAGCCTTTCTAATATTCTCTTATTTCCATATAAATGTATAGTTATATCAATCGAAACACTGCCATTTTGTTTTGGTAGCTTGTTTTGGCCACAGAGGATAAAGTTATAAACTTTAAAATAGGTCACATCACGTACAATAAGAACTGCGTCGCTGCACAAGAACAAGCGCTCGGTGTTTGCTAAATATCGGTAAACGAGTTTGGCAAGTTGCGTTTCTCTTCCTGTCTGCCTCTTTACAGGTTTTCAAAGCTTATTCAGCACTAAGTTGATAAGTTGATAGGAAATACAACCAAGTGGGTGTGTCGTGTACAACTGCAGTGCATTCAAATAGTAAACGAATAAATAGGCTACAGTAAATTGAATAAAAAGAAAATGACCCTCATGACCAATAGGCTATTCCCCGTCACAGGTGTCTCGTTAATAATTTTAACTTCCAACCAACAAGTCGTATCAAACTTACCTTTCCTTTTAGGTCAAGGATGAATATCGCCGACGCCGACATCTTGACAGAGAAAAAAATCCTCGAGAACAAGTGGGCTGGATATTAATGGGGTCTATTGTGGGATATGGGTCACACAAATGTAATATATAATATAAGTCATTCCCATCATCCTTCTTCCTCCTCTCACTTCATTCGATGCGTTTCGCTGTAACTCGCTCCTTTTCCGGACTGTAGCGTCAGACTGGCTACACTCACGCACATACAACTTCCGGTTGCCTGGTGACAATAATAGTAGTAGTAGTAGTAGTAGTAGTAATAGTAGTAGTTTTTCAATAAATAAAATTATTATTATTGTCATGTATAATTATTAATTAACATTATGGGTAGATACATTTAATAAAATTAGGCTACTTTTATTACTTTTTTGTATTTTATTTGGATCAATTTTTACATATGCAAAATATTTTACAATAATAATTAAATTATTCGAATGAATTCAATTGCACTAAATAATAACTGGTTTAAAAATGCTCAAACAATGACTTTGTCTTAGAATTACAAGTGGGCTACAACTGATTTGAATTGGACTGTGTCTAATAAAGTATGTGGAGTGCGGTGGATACAATTATCTTAATAATGTAGGCTAAATAAATACTTTTTACGTAAGTATTTCGAATAAAATAATATAATTCTGGCCAAAATAGTTTAAAGAAAACGTTAAATTATTTTCATTATTTTGAAACTAGGATCATTCTCGTTTCCGGTTTTGTGTGAACTTTATGTTCCGTGTTTCCGGGTGAAGACTCTCCCTGACAGCTTCACACAGAACTGTCAGACCGCTCTCATCAGCTGTGTGGTCTCGCAGGAACCAAAAAGCTCCAGGCCTCCTTCCAAGACACAGTGTCAGGTTTCATTACTGATATTTGTAACATCTATTAAAAGTTTTTGATGTAAGGTTACAATTTTTTATGTTCTCACATTAGTTGAAAAGAGGCCAAGACTATAACATAAAAGTCCTAAAACATTACTTTTTCTCTATTCAGATTGTTGAATAGACACAAATGTACAAAGTAGCATGATTTTGCTTATAGTTAAGTTTTTTTGAGGTTTCAGTGGATGCAGGTTTTTGCTAAAAAAAAAAAAAAAGACATACATTGCATAAAAAGTCAAACGGAAAGTAACCAGATTACAGCATGATATCAGCAAGTTTACATCTTCAAGTTAGCACTGTTTTCCCCTTTCTCTGCTTGTTATTCACAGGCTTTGTAGACAACAAAGATACATCAGTCCTAGCTTGACAAGGAATGTGAAGGATGCCCAAAAGCAAAACAAGCAATAACAGTGCAACATACTGTGAAGGCAAAGATGGTAGATCAATTTGAATTGTGTTGATAGTTGTCCTACTTGAAAAAACATGATCTTTCTATAATTAGAAAACTACTGTTGAGAGATCCTCATTCTGTTCATTTGGTCTAACAAGGATCATTGGACAAGAATAAAAACCATTGAAATTACAACACAAATGTTTTTTGATAAGATACAGCCATAGAAATTTTACTCATGCACTGTTTAACATAAATGATGAACATAAATAAAAAGTTCCCTAGTGTAAATTTAGTTTTAAGATTCCTATGCTTGTTAGATATAAACGTGTGTCTGTTTTCAAGATAAAAATGTAAAGAAACTATTTATTCATAAAACAAATAACAATTGAATATCTATTGGTGTTTCTCAGCTGTTTTTTAACCATTAAAGACCCAACCCATAAACAAGCATTTTTTTTAAATATGAGGTCTTTATTTGTGCTGCTTTCGGGCATCAAGACAAAAACCTGAATATTGGGCAAAGTTTTTACCATAAAGTGATGCAAAATGTCTGCCAAGGTAAATGTATTGTAAATGTCACGCTGGGCTTTTATTGGTTAAAACTCATTTAAAAAAACTCATTCTTTTCAATAGCAAACAATTTATTCCTGTACATAATAAAAATCTCCATTAAATCCACACTTTTATACTAAGTTAAACTTTTTTCACTGAACATAAAACTCACTGTACACATAGATTCATGCATCAAAGGGTTTTTATGTTTTTCTGGAACATAATATAGATCGGTTCAGACATTGTATACCTCCGGAAAAAGCTGAGCAATGCAGGTTCTTGATATATAATTACATGCATCAGTGGTTTATGTATTTAAAATCTACCTGCATGGATTATCTGCTATTTAATTTGCATGTGACATAGTGACAGCAAAAATTAGGAATTAGTTAGGAAAAGCAACTAACCAGAAGAGAAAAAGCACAATTCTTGACATCCTAAATCATAGAAATGTTGGAGGAGAATAAAGTCAGTCATTAAGATATTCTGCAGTATAAATAGTGAGTTAATATTTTCAGCCAAATCCAGGAACAAGACTGGGCTTGTTGTACCAAATAATGTTCTTTAAAACATTTATTTTGTATAGATTTATTTGGCCCCAGTAAATATAAACCTTTTGGGTGCAGAATATATGTCACATTACACAAACTCAAATCGTGGGAGGGACACACAGCGGCTGAAATGATGGTTCAATGTTACTTTACTGCATTTGGTACTGAGAACCTTGAATGATAGTAAAAATAAACATAAACAAACAATGATTTTTTTCTTAAAGAATGCAAAGAGTCTTATGTTCAAGTAGAAGCCAAAAATGTTAATTAAAAATGACCGTTTTTAGGCTCCACGTAAAAAATAATTGCCAAAATAATATATCAATAACATTTATTTAGTTTGTATGAAAGTATTGTACACCAGGTCTCGATTCTTTAAAAGAAAACTTGAACAAAAGAGGAGTGGGGTTGGTGACTCTGAATTCATGAGTTGACCAATGACTCTTCAGAAGAAGATGTTTTAAATGCTCTTACTAACTAATGGTAAATTCAATCTCCTCCATTTCTTCCTCTGTGTCCACATCTATGCCATCTGATGCTCTCTCAGCCCGGGCTCTCTCGCTGGCTGTGATGTAGTTGTCTTCAATAAAGCCATCATCATCATCTTCACTCACAGGTGGGAGTGAATGGAGATTCCTTCCATGACCCCCTCGTATGTCAAACTCCACCTCCAGACCTGAAGGTGACAGAAACATGGGTTTAACGTGCCAATCTGACTGACAATACCCTCAGCTTTTTAGTAGAAATGGTGTATTTTGCTTATGCTGTTTTATTCTCGTGTTTGATTCTAATATGTTTTTTTAGACCAGCCATCAGTCTTAATACTCTGGATCTTTAACGTATTACGGCAAAAGCTAATAGATTTTGAGGATAAAATGCAAACCTGATGTCCCACTCTGGCTGACAACATCTGCTTCCCTTAGCCTTGTGTGTCTGTAGCTGGCAAGGTAGCGCCGTAATAATTGACATTTAGCCAGCAGAGCGATGAGAAGGGATACAGCGATGGCAGCAATCAGGACAGCCACTAACAACTCCCAGTTGTGACTAGGATATTTCCCTTTTGGGGTTACTGTAGTGTCTGTAAGAGTAATCCAAAATAACACTTTTTGTTATTATTGTCAAGTAGCACACCAGCAGAAAGCATCATAATTCCCAAAGTATATTTAATATAACCCAAATTCAAGGAGAAAATACATATTGATGGAAGATGTGTGTGTGTGTGTGTGTGTGTTTTGTACCTCCATTCAAACTCAGTTTTACTGAATCAATTAAGTGCTTTTACCATTTGTTGTTATTGGTGGGAGTGTGGTCGTCTCATTTCCCGATGATTCCATCTGGCTTAGCTCTTATTTTTTATGTCTCGCCGAGGGAGTTTTTACGTTTTCTCCGTCTAAATGAGATCTTTTTTTTTTTCTTGAAGAAATTACATGTGTATATCCCACACAGTCTATCTCACATTCTTCCTACAAGATCCAAGAGATCCTTGATTTCATGCTTTTCAGTTTCACCAGCTGTTTTTTCTTATATTTAGTGGGTGAAAACTTAATTGCACTTGCAGGAGATGTTGCAAGGCAGGCATCTCCCCAGATGAGGGAGGTAGTTGTCTGTGAGATTCTGTTAACCAGGGGGGAGCTGAGCCCTCACAGCTCCACTAGATGGCAAGATTGAGTGACCCTCTCGGCCAACACAGAGGTGGTTTCAAGTTCAAATATTAGCCAGTTCTTCTTGGAGCAGACAAATTGAACTGTGCAGAAAATAGAAGACAGAAATAAGAACTTAATTAGTATCAGTATTTTTTTCACGCAGCTGCTTAGAAGTACAGGAAAAGACTACATTTTAGCTTTTCAGCAAAAATACAACACTTCTTTACCCCATCACCATTGATGCTATGAAATTGTTAGACTTTTCTCTGTCTTCACATGCATATTTCATATGTAAGCCACACAGAAAGAACATTAACAATCAAGTGACCTAAATATTCCACTTGGTATCTATAAAAAGTGTGTTTGTCATCATGAAAAGAAAGTACTGTGATAATCCGTCAATTCCAAAAGTCATTATTGAGTGTGAGCTGTCAAACACACATCCACAGCAGGAAAAGTGTGTCGCAAACAGGAAGTCCCATATTATGTAGAACATTCTTTGTTGGGGTAGCTGATACAAAATACTGGCAACATCACTCATTTGTGTGCATGTTGTGAGTGTATGAAAGAACCACACAACAACGAATACATATGATGCTCAAATGCGAATAAAACAAAGCGTGTCTGCATTATTTGCTTGCAACAAAATGCAAAAGTGTTTTAAATTTAACTACATTTCAAGGTAATGCAGAAAGAAAAGAGAAGAAATGAGATACATTACTGCAGTAAGGGATTTCTCTTTGATTTGTTTTG
Source organism: Kiunga ballochi (assembly GCA_037177335.1). Lineage (NCBI taxonomy): Eukaryota > Metazoa > Chordata > Actinopteri > Atheriniformes > Pseudomugilidae > Kiunga > Kiunga ballochi. The sequence goes on from JBAMIG010000015.1 coordinate 7,542,390, forward strand.
CTTAACACAAGAAAAAGGAGAACGGCTACATTATGTTTGATGAAAGATGACAAACTACCTCCACTGAGGATCAAAAATGAGAAACATGATATTGCATCCTTTTTGTCTTATTCCTACTGAGAAAATACACCTAAAATAGGGTTTTATTTTTTCCAAAAAGAGCTAGAATGAGGTCAAGCTATCTTTTGTCTAACCTGAAGACAAATATAGCATCATACAGAAAAGAGGCTATTAACTCTGGTATAAAGAACCATGGTTTACACGGATCCAACAAGCTGGTGCTGCATTTTTATCAGTGCTGTGTACGAGCTGCCATAATGTCAGTGGTGTTCTAAATTCAAATTTAAACCAGTCATTCACAGTTGAACAACTTGAAGGAGAAAGGATCTTTATGTTAAAGTATTTGCAAATTTGTCAAGGTATTTGCATGCATGAGTCAGTGGGACTGCATTCTGTTTTTACTGCACAATGCAGCTTCAAAATCCAGTCAGACAAGATTATCCATGCTGCTTACATTTATGCCCTATGATATTCAACTTGCATGGCAAGCACCCATATTTATATTTTGTTGACCTTGACATCTGATTGTGTAACACCAATGGGTCAAGCCTCTAAAGTACAAGTGTGTTTGTCCCTTTTAAGTGTGATTTCTCATTAATGTTCATACTGTGAATGCCTAGACATACTCAAATACTCATTTTATGATCAACTAAATCACACACTGCCTCATTCTAACTCGTTTTTATCTCTACCAGATAATAATTTGATGTATTTGATGTATTTTATGTAAAATGTGAACAAACAAATGTAACAGAATATTTGCCAATATGTTCTGTTCTACATTCATTTAGCAGAGACTTTTATCCAAAGCAACTTACATGTGATAAGTTATCATTTTACCACCATTTAATCACCATAGCAATCAACTTAATATGCGTGTCTTGTGGGTGGGAGGAAACCAGAGTACCTGGAGCGAACCCACGCATACACAGGGAGAACATGCTAACTCCTTGCAGACAGGCTACTGTTCAAACTGGTTCCAGCCTGAGGTACTGTATGTGCTAGCAACCTTCTTGGTCTGAGGCCACTGTGCTGACCTACTGAGCCACCATGCAGCCCGCTGCTCAATATTTAACACATAAACAGAACCTGACATGGAAAGAGAGCAGCATTAAAAACAGTTTTGCTGATGAATCACAAGGTTCTTTCTTGATGTCAATGGAGGTAAAACTGAAACACCTTCTGCCTCTACCCACAAAAGTCTACCTTAAACAGTAAAGAGCACATGCTATGTCTATATATTTATATTTATCTATATCATATGGTGAAAAAAAAACCAAATTTGCAAACATAAACGTCGGCACATTTCAGGCTGATCCGGTCTTGTTGAGGTTGAACTGGGAAGCCCACATAGGGACGTCTCACCTTCATGGACATTTTCTCTAGTTTCACAGAAAAACTCATTTCATGTTGAGTAAAGAAACAGGCAACCGGCTTTATAACTAAGATCTGATGTTTGTTTTGTTTATTTTGTATGAACAGATATACTGAATTGGCCACAGCTCCAGTGGTGTAAAAATACATAAAAATAATTTTAATAGTTGTTTTAATTAGAGTTATGGAAAGATTTTTTTCTTCTAAAATCCTCTCATGACATGTGTGGACTCATTAAAAATTGCTGAGATGGCAGCATCAAAGGCTGAAAACCTGATACTTTTTTTTTTAAACTAAAACACACTTATTGACCAAAACTTAGCAGCAAACAGGAACATCACATTGGGAATAAAACAAGGCTAAAAACAACATTTTGATTCCCCATCTGTTTCCCAAACCCTGGCTGTCAGGTTACTCTCTGTGCTTTAATAATCCTGAAGTTGAAAAGTAACTTTTTCTTTCAGACATCAGATTTTAGTAGGATATTCTAATGACTTGATCTACTCTTGTTTCATTATTCTGCCAGCTTACCTCACAGAGTCAGTGCTTATAGTGTAGATGCCAACACATATTATTTCAGGGCAACCATAATGCTTCTGGCTGCAGGAGAGGAGTCTACAGTCATGAACCTATCTGAATCACTAACATAACCTCATATTAGTGTTAAAATGATATTAAAAAACAAGGCTTAATAAGGTCACTGAAAATGCCCTTTAGCTTTTTCTCTTTGTTTTCCTTAGTAACTTAGTTCCTATGTTCCAAACTACGTAAAAGTGACTTACAAAATGTATCTTCCAGTTTATGATTTCTTTGAGTCTTTAAAATGCAGTTGTTGCTGTCATGGGTATGTTAAAAGATTTCTGCATAACTTCTCACTTTTCTTGGCCCTGAAGTGATTTTTCACAGCAAGACGGGTCCGACTCCTCAGCGCCTGCCATGAGGCCTTTTCCCCTTCATCTTCTCAAGCTACTCTCTCCAGCACTGTTAGCTGTAAACACGCCAAGAAGACTGCCTTTATCTCATCCTGTTCTGTCTTCACATAGCCAGCGCACAACAAAATATACACTGCAAGCAGAGCAGAACGAGGAGACAGAAATATGCCTTTCAGATGTTGGGTTGTTTTGTACTTTATCTTGTGCTTGTGTCTGACTCTGAATGTGTAAAAGTCTACATTTGCATATTTTTCTGCAGTCGTCGTCAGTTTATTAACATTATCAAAGCGAGATGCTGTTTGTCTTACTCATGCTGTGTTTTAATGGCCTAAATTGCGAGTCAAGTGTTTGTTTATAGATACTAATGATGGCCAGAGGGTTATTTAAGAAATACCCTGTCTGTCATCAAACTGAATTAATTGTTATAATTATATTCTTCTTGTAGGGTGTGATGGGACATCTTTAAACAGACAGTTTAATTGGTTAAGCTAATATCATGTTGAGATTTTGTCACCTTGTCTTACAAAATGCTTCAACACATAACTATTCACACAATTGCTTTTTACATAATGTATTTGTTGTTTATGATTACATATAAAAATGTTGCACTCTTTCCTTGGCTGCAATAATTACAGATTTCTCTACTTTACTGATACTTTTCAGCAGTCCTATTGTTGACCATCAGCCAAACAAGCCAAAGTGCAGCATGTGACCCTCCCTCCTTCCCTTTAATCTTTCTGCCAAGTTCTGTGTTTTCTCTTGCTTTGAAACTAGCGGAGGAGTCGGACTATTCCATTGTTTGTCAAGGGTAATAGGGATAAGATCTAACTGAGCAGTGAATTATAATGAGCAAAGGCTTTGTTTATGTGTGTGATTATTAAAATCGGATAGTGTCAGTATTGCAGTATGAGTACTACACATCTGGAAAAATCTTCTATATATGGGACTATTTTTTTCTTTTTATTCATTACATTCCTGATATAATATGCAAGGTGTCTTCAAATGTTAGGGTTTTTTTGCTTTTCAGTGTAGTAGAAGTATGAACAGGGATGCGACAATAAGATGGGAAAAAAAGCCATGCATGTTAGTGCTAATAAACACTCATTTTAACACACATTATGACCACAAGCTAATATTTAAAGCTGAGTTTTATTACATAGCTGTTTAAATCTTAATGTTAGCTTTTAGTGGAACAGGACCATGAATTACTGTGCTTCAGTGTGTATTTGGAATTAAAGGTGAGCTTTTATTTGGAGTGATTACAGTTGGGGATTGATCACATGCAGGTCAGTATTTACCACTAGCTGAGATGTGTTAGTTATGTTGATTGTTATGTTGTATTTAAAGAGAACCGTAGACGATCTGTTCCATGTTGTCCTCATTCCCAACTAAAAACATGTATATCTAAACTGGTGCAAGAAATGTCGATGGATGTAATGATTCATTGGTGTTTCTAATAAGTGAGCATTTAATCGCTGACCAATAACCCCACAGAATAACCTAAAAAAGGAAATACCACACTTTGTGGTTAATTTTCTGCAGAAATCACCTGCAAACTTTGTTCACATGAACTAATGTAAATTAACTTAGCTGTTTCTGTTGCTCTTTGGAACCAAGAAGCTTTTAGTAAGGCTGTCGATGTCTGTTTTTATATCTTGCTTTTACTCATATATCATTATGGCTGAAGGTGTAAGTAGGGCTCTTGTGTTTCTATGGCAGTAAGGTAAGTCTGATTACCTGAAGAGCACACAGACTAAGGTCATAGTGCAGTGACACTGACAGTTTTACAAAACTTAGTTGTGGATAAAACACATGACAGCAGTTGTAGAAATTGGGGGCATTGGATACATTTGTTTGTTGCTGCATGTTTAATCTTAAATGGCATTTTTCTGTGGCCAAAAAACCCATTCCTGCTGCCACTTGCCTCTATAAACTAGTGGAGTTCACTAAAAGGTAAACACTTCGACTGATTCAGCACTTTAAAACGGCAGTAAAAGGAAAATGTCGGAGGGCCATTTCTTCTTTTGCTAACATTTATATTACAGTTATAAATCAGGATTTTAGATTTCATTTGCTGCATAATTTCAGACCACATTTTTTTTCTAAAACTGCAAGTAAACCTGAGTATATATCTGCATTAATGTGTCAGAGCATGAGTAATGACCTTCTATTTCAATCTATAAAGTATAAAGTACTCCCCTGTTTCCCAGAATATACAGCAAAACCTTTTAGTAGAACCCCCTTTATTTAAGTCTTACCTGGTTACCTGTCTGAGAAAATCCATCTGGCCTCAGAATTCACTTGCCTTCGGTCTATCCACACAGTTTACACCAACCTTAACATTTTCTTTTGCTTTGTCTGTGACATGAAGAACATGTTGTGCAAAGGTTGAATGAGGTGTGCTCTGCTGCTGCTTCCCAGAAGGGCAAGTTAATGACTAACTTTGTAACTAAGGTGTGCTCCCTCCCTCCTCTTGTTGCCCAGCCCTGTCCAATGATGCAGCAGACCTGGTCAGAGGTAGTGTTGTCACTCAGCAGCACCAAACCAGGAAGAAGGGCTATATAGCTTTTAAACAAGAGTGTATCATTAGTCTATGTTTAGTTAGTGAGGCTGTTTTTTTTTGTTTGTTTGGTTGTTTTTTTTTATCCAAGCTTTTTGAAAATGTCTTTTAGTGTAGATACCAATTTCAGTTAACAAAATAAATAATGTTGCATTATATTTGCTTTATGTAACTTTAGCATTCTCTAGTGGGCGTGTACGAGTGTGGCTTATTGTCACTAACTGATCCCTGCTAATCTGAAACATAAACCCATTTCTCAGTTGTTCTTAGATGAAACAGGAAATTGGACAAGATAAATTTGCAGCAACAAGGAGTTTGTTTATGTAAGATTTACAGCTTGGAGGAGAAAAAAGACCTCTGAGGATTCTGAAAGGAAAAGCGAGGTGACCCAGAAAACAATAGGGCCACTTCCTGGCCACCCCGCATTTTTGCATCTCCCCCTTTCTTACTCTTCCGCCTTCCCTCCTGTCTTCCCTACTAATGTTCCAGGATGCTTCAGATGCACATCTTTGGCAAAATGGCAGAATTACAGATGAGTTGAGACAGTAAAATGATAACTCAGCATAATTTCTAAGATGCAAGAGGGGGTTTCCACAACAGATAAAATGCTGCAAAATCACATTAAAGGTAAAGTTACAGCACAGAGCAGGATGTTGATGAGACATCGCAAACAATTGCATATTTTCATGTTAACTCTTTATTTGCAGACTGATTTGGCCCTTTGGCAACACCAGAAACCGGTTTACCAACTTTAATAAATTATCTCCTACAATACATCCAGCAAATTTACTGTTTGAAAAAGTAATGTCTCTATTTTAACAAATGTCAGAGTTTCATAAACAGAGTTCTCATTATTCCTTTTCATCCTCTTGACAAAAGTTGTAAATGGCCTGTCCAGGCCCTTTCAAATGCTTCCTGCTTCCCTTTTAGTATACAAGTTAGTTTCTCTAAGGAAAAATATTAACATTTCAATCAACGCCTTTTCAACTTTTAAATAGCTTTGCCCTTCAGGATAAAGCTCCGAAATAAAAAAAACAAAGAAACAAACAAAAAAAAAAAACACTTTAGATAGGGTTTCTTTAGAGATCATCTTTTCCATCATTATTTTAATCTCCTTCCTGTAAGTTTGAATTTTACAGCACTGCCAATTCCTTCTCTACCTTACACTGCATTCTCAGTCGGGTGGTAACTGCTGTTTTCTGGCAACTGTCACTGCATTCAATAGCAGAGTACAAAGTTTGAGTACAGTTAGAGTTATGAGAGTTATGATCCTTATGATACTATTTCCTCCAAGTTGCATCATGGAGATTTTATTAAAACTGATAAGCAATTTTTTCTGAAACAATGTGATGATTTTTTTATTTGTTGATGTTTAAAACAGTATTTTTAGTACAATATAGATGTAGACTTATGTTAAACAATCAAACAACAACAAACATGTGTATACAGTATATGAATATACAAGTGTTTATAGCAGTGACACAAAATTAAAAAAAAAAAAAACTACAAATATAACATTCAATAACCAAAAATGCAAAGTTTGTGTACAATGTGTTTATTGCAACATACAGGAAAAATGAATAGATTAACAATGATTTGGATTGTAGCAAAAGGCAAATTTGATCATTTCATTTTCATGTCTGCTGATGTTGGTTTATCTACTTCACAGCATCATAAACATGGGAAAAGACACAAATGGGAACAGTGGAACTCCTCACACTTTTACAGGATTTTGGAAGTAGGTTTGGGGGAAAGGGAGGGCTTTCCCCTCCAGGTCTGAGGTCATGGGTGTTTCTTTTGGGCTGATGGGAAAACCTTACAAGGTCCTTTAAGAGAGGGGGAAATAACAACACGTGCCATGCTGAACATAACAATGGACAGTTGCACTTGAGGAGGAAGAGCTATGTGACAAACAAGCCCACCACAGAGCCTTAGGGATGCAGAGGAGACTATCTGAAGCACTCCCAAGGCAGACTGCTGGGATTATCTATTTTTCTTTTTTCTTTCCTCATGCAAATTTACATTCTGTGACACAAGATATAAGTATAAGTATAACAGGATGATAGTATAATGTCACATCTTTCACATTCTGAAAGTCCGTAAGTGGCTTCCATCTGGAACAGGATAATGTGAAACATTATTTTTACTCATCTACTTTACATCCGTAGATCTACAAGTTAAACTGCGGCATTGTTGTTCAAACTCTAACCACACACTTTTTTTGTACTTAATGTATGTTAGAGCCCTAATTCAATCAATGAAAGAGGCTTACATGTGCCATTTTGCACAGATCTTTTATATCTTCCATTGAGCTGCTTTGATGAACCATTTTCTCCTCTGAATGTGTTTAACTTTCATCTAATTCAATATAAAAAAAAGAGTTTCATGTCTTTATGTGCTCAACGGTGTAGAATAACATACTTCAGTCACTGGCACTAACATGCAAAGACCAGAATGTGTTTGACTTGATCTCCTGCCACCTCATGAAAGGGTATACTCCATACACACACACACACACACACACACACACAGAGAGAGAGAGAGAGAGAGAGAAGAAATGGATACTATTTGTGTTAGCCCTACATTTTCCCTCTTTGATGGTTGAATGAGGATTTATTATGGTATCTTCCAGGTGCATAAATACTGATTCTTAAAACCTTTTCTATATGGAAAAAATAAAACTGGATACTTAGAAGGATTTAAGAATCCAGGTCCATGTTAAGAACCTCTTTGATGAAAGTGGCTTATCCAAAAGGTGTGGCAATCAGTGTTTGGTCTCTGACTTCACTGTTTGCTTTGGAAGCTTTACTTGCTTGAATATATCAGTACAATGCATAGTAATATTATGACTAAGAAGTTTACCTGAAAATTCCCCCCAGTAGCACAAAAACACTTCTCCCTATCTTTGGGCGATATGGCATAATGAAAGTCACCACATGTTAAGCTTCAAACGTTCTAAGACCATTGTAATGGCTGTGAGCCTACTAATGTGTAATCTGTGTGGTCAGAGACAATGTGGTCACTGCAATTTTTAGCTTGTGCACTTTGTGCATATTTAATCATGATATATAACATTCACAATATAATATATATATATATATATATATATATATATATATCATTTACATTTCACAGCCCTACTATAGTCACAGCAACACTATAATATGTAATGAAGTGTACTTAGACCAGCTTACTTAATGGGTGCATGCTTTGGCACCAGCAACCAGCAACCAAGCTTTAACCTGCTGTGTCCCTCCCGCCTCCTCCTTGTTGATGGGAACAAGAACCTATGACCTCCATAGCAGTGTGACCATGTCTGAGTGTATGTCTGTGTATGTTTGTCTGTGCTTGTTGAACAAGCTATCAGGCAGGAGCTGAGAGCCTCCACTTCCACCCCCACCAGCACCTCCACAGGCCTTTTCCGTCCTGTAGGGTGATTCCTGCCCCTGCGCTCCCTCCACTTCCTTCACACACATATCAGGCTCCAGCAGCCGTACCTCTTCCTGAATTTGGCTCAAGCCCTATGGACACTGTGAGCAACAGACAACAGCTCATCCATCTCTTTCCCTGCTTTCTTAAACTATCACCTACAATTCTCACTGGTCCTCTTTATCATTTCAACTTATCATCTTACATCTTTTCTCTGGGTAAAACGTTGTAAACATGTGCCTCTAAGGTTTTACTTACCCCATTTCTAGTGCACACTTGCATTAAATCTTGCTTCTCTGCACAACCTTCTCAGGATATTGTTTAACTTCCTCACAAATGCCTTTAATATTCCAGAGACACGCTGGCTGTATTCCGTACCACTCCCTTTCCACAATTTCCTTAATACTCTCATTCCAATGGGACAAACACATTCTGTCATTTTACTGTAGCTTACTCATTCATTCACTCATCACTCAACTTATATTGAATATATTAAACTTGATTTAACTGAATTTGGATTTAATTCAATTAACTTATATTATCATTTGATTGAATTAAATTATGTAAATAGAATGAAGCGGTGCTTTAAACAAAGTGCTCTGATAAAGTAATAAAAGCTGTTGCAACAAACTAAATTACATTAAAACAATAATAGTCATGAAATAAAATCTGCAAAGTCTGCTTAGCATTTAAAAATGTGCTCGTAAAAAGTTGCATGGGTTATGGAACTGCAGTTTATTTATAATTCCCTTAGTTTTTCTCATTATTTTATGTTTCAGACATATCCACTCATCTTTTCTTCTTTTTCCCTTCCACAGTTTTATGGAGATGTTTTCCATATATCACATCTGTATAAATCCTCTTTCTTGTTTTTACAGCTTGTCTGGAGTCATTTGGAAAGGTCCACAACTGAGTATATACAATCTCACTGCTAATGATTAATGCCAAATAAAAGTTAAATAACTGAATATAGTGCATCCAGAGACAAGAGAATGTGAAGGCAGAGATTTCAGAGGCAATAATGCTGATAATTACTATTTATGTGTTATAAAAGTCTGCAAACAATGCAGTGTCTTTTTTTCTTCTTTTTTTTTTTGGAAACATCATTTTAGTCATTATATATGCCATAGCCAAATAACATGATTTGGGACAAAGAAACATCTCAGAAAGTAATTCTGTTGTCACTGAGAGCCATAGTTTTCCATAGAAAATAGGTGAACAAACTACAGTACAGTTTGTCACCAATCAAGATAATACTAATACTAATACTAATACTAATACTAATACTAATACTAATACTAATACTACTTATACTACTACTACTACTACTACTAATAATAATAATAATAATTTCTGCAGAATTGTTTGTCTGAATGACCAAGAGGAGCAAATTCTTTTAAGTTAATCCTCCATCCATTATCTACCGCTTTGTCCCTATCGGGGTCGCGGGGGGGCTGGAGCCTATCCCAGCAGTCAACGGGCGAG
>JBAMIG010000015.1:7555348-7567905 GCA_037177335.1 Kiunga ballochi
AGATAGATAGATAGATAGATAGATAGATAGATAGATAGATAGATAGATAGATAGATAGATAGATAGATAGATAGCAAAGAGTATCTAGAGTATCTTTTGCCTATTAACATTTTTTTTCCAGAGAGATTCAGTTGCATTGTAAGCAAACATTCTACAATATTCTGATATACAAACTGTGAAAAAACTTTCACCTTGAACATTTTTGTCAGGGGTTGTGATGCATAAAAAAGCAGTGTTGTATGTCATTTACAGATCACTCCAGGACATTATTGCCATGAATTTAATCATCTCTTTTGATGAAAATATTACTTTAACTTGAACAATCTTTGATTTCAGCTGCTTATTAAATCACTGCTTCCGCATTTGATGATTTATCTGCCTTTTTTTTCTTCCTCAAGATAATCTGGTGACTAATCTTCATAACTATTTAAATTCCAACGGAATATCTGACAGAAGGACAGGACGGTGTAATCTACATGTTCGCACCTAATATATTTGTTGTTTCAGTTTCAGATATTTTCTAGAACCTCCTATATTAATGTTAATAGCCTTCACTTAATTGGTTACAGTGAAACCAGAGTTTTTGGGTGATAAAATTATCCCTGCTGTTTAATGGTCATTATGCTTTATTGCTTGATATTAGCTATGAAGTTAATGTCCTTTTGGCTTTATTATGATGGTGATGAGATTGCTACTGGAGCCAGAGGAAATGGGAGGGAGGGAAAGCAGGTTTTCCTGTAATTGGAGACTTAAACCTGAATCATGAAGCCCTTAAAACTGTCAGTAGCATATTGTATTTCTACTTCCTAAGGGACAGGTTCTTCAGTGTGTATATGAAAAGCTATGGATAAATGATTGGCTAAAGTAACTTGTGCATTGTTAATTCTTTACCTTTCCTTACTCATCCTGTTCACTTTACTTTTACCTCTGTAGTTTCTATCACTCCAAGGTCCAAGTGTTTGTAACTCTTTTCTTTAAATGGCTGTTCTGTTCAGTGTGCAAATATGCAATGGAAAGTAGCAGGAAACATGCTAGATAAAAGGAAGTGACAAGCGGACAAAGGTTGGGATTTCAGTTGTCATGATTAGAGGACAAGGCTGCACAGTGGTGCAGATGGTTAGCACTGTGGCCTCACAGCAAGAAGGTTGCTGGTTCTAGCCTCAGCTTGGGGGAGATCCAACCAGTAACCACTCTGTGTGGAGTTGGCATGTTCTCACCGTGTTAGTGTGGGTTCTCTCCGGATTTTCCGGCTTCTTCCCACAGACATGTACCTTGGGGATAGGCTGATTAGAGACTCTAAACTGCCCATAGAAGTGAGTGTGTGTGCAAGGTTGTGTGTTTATGTGTGTTGGCCCTGTGATGGACTGGTGACCTGTCCAGGGTGTACCCCACCTTCTTGCCCGATGTCAGCTGGGATTGGCTCCAGCCCCAGTGCGACCCACTTCAGGGAATAAGCGGTGGAAAATGGACGAATGGATGGATGGATGGATGGATGGATGGATGGATGGATGGATGGATGGATGGATGGATGGACGGATGGACGGACGGACGGACGGACGGACGGACGGACGGACGGACGGACGGACGGATGGATGGATGGATGATGAGAGGACACTTGTGCTTTCATGTCCATGGGCCAAAGGGGTGGTTGCATGTCTCCATATAGTTCTGCAGCTGCATTAAACAAATGTATAAACCTAAAGGCATCAAAATGTGTTATTTGGTATGTGCATCAGCTCTTGTGTCCAGGTACTATTGTACAACACAAATATCCCTTAATGTATCTGATATAGAGGTGTGCAAAGCTGCTTGTGTTTTAGTGCATTTGCATAGTTTGTTTTGGCATAAGGACTCTTACTGCAATTACATATACCTGAAAACAATAATAGTAATAATTGTAACATTTACTAAATGATTTCTTTATCATTATATTCATCACACGCACCTGAATCATACAACTAAAATGAATGAATGAAGATGCATTGTTGTCATTGAGCCAGTGTTCCAGCACAATGAAATCCTATCCCAGTTCTGTTCCAGAAATTCTGTTCTCTAAGAAAACGATGAGAGGGAGTGCCTACAACTTCCAGGCCCATCTCTTATGGAACCAGCTCCTTGTGTTGGTATGGGAAGCAGACCTTTAGAATCAGGCTTAAGACCTTTTTTAACTAATCTTATAGTTAGGTATACTCAATTTACCTATTTTCCAGTCCCCATAATTTACTGAGCAGTTCCTTTCCTGTCTTTGCTCCTACCTTCCATGTATTAATAGATGACAGTATTGACATCATTTATCTATTTCTCATTTTTTTGCTGGTCTTCCTGGATAAAAGCTGTTGTGTTAATGTTGTCGCAATGTTAAGTGGTCTTTTCTGTACTCTCCCTGAGCCGGGTTCTGCCGGAGGTTTTGCCTTCCCATTAAAAGAGACTTGGGATAGGATAGTAGTCAAGATTTAATGCAATCTTTTGGTTTCCACATTTAAAGACAAAGAAAGTACTGAGACGCCATGTGATGACATTGTCATGAAGTGGTGCTAAACAAATAAAGTTGAATTAAATTCTCAACTCTACCTTTTTGCCTATTTTTGTATTTAATGGGAGCAATGGCTTGCTTTTGCTCTTCAGAATCCTACTGAGAGGCTCCGTCCATTTTTTATATACAGTCTATGCTTAGTAGCTGCATTGTCTTGAAGAAAGATTAAACTGTTTAGCCACATCTTTAATGGCATCCTTCGAATCCTGTCTGGAAAGTCTTGACAATGGGTTTGTGTGACTTAAGTATTCAAAAAAAAGTATCTAGGCATATTTTTTACTAAAACTTTCTTTTCCATTCTGATGGGCTGTGATTGCACTCTTTCAGTAAGCTCAGTACTACTTTCTATTGTGATGATGTGTTCCATAAAAACCTTTCTTTCGTTGTTTTTGTTTGTTTGATTATTCGTTTTTTTATCTATACTGCTTAAACCAGTTTAGGGTTGCAGGGAAGCTGGAGTCTATCCCAGCAATCAGCAAACAAGAGGCAGAGTACGCCATGACAGTCCTTCATATGTTGTTTGTTTGTTTGTGTTTTGTATTTGTTTATGTTGCTAATTGGGCAGGACTCACCCATTAAACCAGAAAAAGGAAAAACAGAAGCTAAACGATGGTTTATTTATAGCAAAGGTGTTGTTACTACCATAATAAAATCATTTTATGCAGTAAGCCAATCAGTTTGATTTTAGACTGATTTAAAACTGTTTCAACATTTGACTTTAGACTAAGGCTTTTGTCTAAATATAAACAGTTTTGCCATTTATAGTTGCAACAATTCAGTGGTGTTTTTTAATTTAACAATGGTTTTGATGATTTTACAAACTATTTGAAAATGTTTCTTTTTTCTTTATGTGACACAGTGAATAAAACAGATATTTAAAATGAAATTAAACTCATTTTTTTTAATTGATGAGAAACCCCTTGGATAGTCTTTTATGAGCAACTTAAACTAAGGACTAAATCAAAGCCCTATGAAATGTGCACTGTTGGAAGAAGTTAATAAAAAACAGCTTCTTGGATGCATGAATTATACTCTTATGTACTCGTATCAAATACTGTAAATGCCTGCCTTAGTCCAAGAAAATATCTCTCGAGCATCAAAACCTTAACTTCACTGACTTGCATGTGGGAATGTGCAAAATTTGTTCTTAGTGGGAAATATAGTTGGGTTCATGTCGTGTAAACCTGTCAGTGTGTCACCATGTTCTGTTAGGAAACATTGTTTTAAAAAAGCAGTTGACAGATGCACGACATAAGAGTGTAAACCCAATCAAAAGTTGCAAAAGGAACACTGGACAGCCATCAGTCTGTTATGGCTCTTTATCGCTGAGGAAATCCGACTTAGTATGACAGAGGTATCTAAATTCTACTAATAATTTTTCACACGCGTTTTATCTCAGAATCTCTTTCATCATCATTCATTGTTGCTTACATTTTCTTCATTCCTCCATAACCAGACACTCATCTATGCTTTCAAAGGCATATGTCTTCTCTCTCTGAAACCCTGTGATCCAGAAGTAAATTTTCTTTATCCTTCAGCATGGGCTATGTTAGGATGGAGGTCAGGGATCTGTAACTGCAGTTGAAGAGTAATCAAGAGGGGTTGGTTTGGGGCCTCAAGAGGTGTGAGTGACACCTTTGCTTAGACTCCCAGGGCTAGCTGACTCAGTGCGTGTGGAACCAGGCCAGATTGTCACACAATGAAGGGAAATGGGAATTTAATACAAACTTTCTCACAAAGTCTCATAGACCTCCCGCTTCTGTAGCTAGTCTCCCTTCCAGACGCTTTCAGCCACATTCCCAACACCTCCTTCGCCACCACAATAACCACAAACAATGTAAGAACCACTAAAAACACACCCACAAACATGCTGTAGTAAATTTATTGAATCACACAGTAGTTTTGCTAAAACTCTATTAACTAAACATGAAAAGTTCTCTGAATGAAAGAATAAAATTTGAATTTGAGGGCAAAATAAATGGCTGCAAGTAATAGGTCTGCAGTGATACAGTCAGTAATATGAAAGTGACTGAGAAAATAACATAACTAATTAAGATTCTAGCTATTCTGCAAGTTCACAAAAAATAAAAAAAAACACAACTAAACCTGGTCACGTAATATATTTTGACTCATGCATATAGTACTGTATAATTCCAGCTGGTTGTAAGGTAAATTTAAGACATTATGACACTATAGATTTTCAAAGTAAATATCAGTTGTTCTTGTCATCATACTAAAATAAAAAGCATGTTATTTAGTTCTTCCTTGTTTTTAAAACAACAGCTAACGGGGCTCTAACAAGCAAACAAACACTTGATGCACACAACAGTGCATTAAGGTATTACATTGTTCTTGCACTGTTGTGTTGTAGGAAGTAATACTGTTCCTTTTTAACTTGAGCACTGGAGACCCACTGAGCCATGTCTTTGTCTGATAGTGTCATTAAGCATCACTTTAACAACAAACACATTTATTAAATACTGCAGAACTACAAAGACTGGATACAATGGAGTCCAAGCAGTACAGACAGACACCTCCACCCTGCATGTCCACCTTAACAAAGTTATTTCCTTTACATTTACACACACAGTCATACACAATAGTATCCTAGCACACAAAGATATAGAACTCGTGCATGCTTACAGCGAGTTACTTCTCTCTCTTTTCAAGGGGCAGTCACATACATACACACACATACAACATTTATGTACAGAGCCATACACTTACACCAAAAGCACTCATGACTGGTTTTGGTTTTTAACATGCTTTAAGCAGCCTGTTACAGGCAGTCAGAGGCTGTAGCATCTGTGTTGATCTAGCTCTAAGTCTTTTCCCGTTTGGCTTCCTATGCAGGCTCCACCAAACTGTCTGCAGCATGCAACACTATTCTGCCTTTGCTTTCCAAATTCACTGTGCAAAACAAGTCTGAAGACGTCTTCTTGATGAATGTTTTTGAAGTGTGTGAAAAAGGAGTCTTATGATTAAAGTTGACTGTGAAATTTTTAAGTACAAGGATTATAAAAAAAAACAGGTCATACGTACCACACAGACCTGAGCCAACTCAGAACCTGTCAATAACTTTTGAGAGCCAAAGAGCAAACTAGACAAAACATTTTCAACCAGGATGCATTCATCTCAGATTTTGAGAGCTTTTCTTTTTATTGTGTTTTAATCTGTCATCTATATACAGTATTTAGGATTCAACTTGGATATATTTTACATTTGCTTACGTACTTTGGACATCACATCAATTTAGTCTTTGTTTTTTTTAACTTTTTTTTTTTTAAGAAGCTTACAATAGAAAAGGCTTTGGTTAAGGAAGCCCATGTGGGCTCCCAAAACTGAAAACAGGAAATCTTGAACAATAAGAAGTTGTGTCAGTTTCAAGCTGATTGTCTGAAGCCTCAAGGAACTGTGGAGAAAAGATCAAATCAGCCCAGCAGTATTTGGAGAAAAAATTGCAAAAGACATGAGCAGTTGTTCACCACACTTCTTAACTTGTAAAGGTTCAGCGCTTTGAAAAGTTTGAGGCAGAAATAGACACAACAAGCGTATTGTTTATCGCTTCCTCAGGCTTACTGGTTATAAGAAAAGAGGGGTTCTGGCGGATCATAAAAGCTAACAAGCTCGTCGAAGTGAAAGAACAAAGCTGTTGCATTTGGCAAAACTTGTCACTGGCTGCAAGAGCACTTTTCTGCTCTGCAATGTCCCAACAGCTATCCCAATAATAATTTCACACTGGAGAATAGAGTGAATGTTTAACTTAAACCAATGTTTGCTTTGTATAGTTAGCTTAAAGAGTCTATAACCAGTTTTATATCAATATGTTTTAATGAAACCAGCATAAATTATGATCCTAATACAAAAAAAATGTAAACATTTTTTTTTTAAGTCATCAAGTAAAAAACCAATGTGATTGTTTTGTGAAATCTTTTCTGTATATTGTGTCAAAATCTTGTATTAAATCATAAGTGTTTTCATCTATTTTATTTTAAGATTTCGCTGTCTTTATTTGTTCTACTTATGACTCTACTGATGACATTTTTAATGCGTCAAAACATTGAAAATCATAGGCCTATCTCTCATTATATCATGCAGATGTTCACAAGATTCTTCAGGTTAGATTGTCTGCATGCACGAACACAGTTAAAAAGATTATTGGCTCTAGGGTTTAAAGAGAAAGAAAAGAAATAAGCTTAAATTCATAAGTACACGAGGCTGATCTGGGAGGTCTGGAGCGCCAGCAGTCCTCCGATGTCTGCTGACGCTCTTCCTTCCTTTTCCACCCAGAAATTAACCACAACTTTGACTGCGTTTACTGTGGCGACACTGCGATTCTTTTCCTTACAGCTAGCCTACTACTTTTCTGAGGAGATTTTACACCTGGATAGGAGAGTTAGAGGAAGTTATGCGTAAAAAAGTGCATCGCCGTGACGCAGCGTCACCGTTTTGGAGGTAGAATTCCGAAAGTAGAAGCTGACAGCTGATTTATTTACAAGTCCTAAGGAGGATTAGACAAATCATGAGGATTTTCTGGGTGCTTTTATTTTGTTTTTTTCATTCATCAGGTAAGAGTTTTTAACGCTGTTTGCCTCGCCAGCCCACAAAACAAAATATTGATTTTGTTAAAAAAAAAAAAACCTGATTCAGTTTTCATATCCAGCTCACACCCTGTTTTATTCTTTTATTATGTTTTAATAACTTTTTATGTTCTATTCGATCAATAAATACAATTTTAGTGAGGAACACTGGTATCTGAACCCTTAGGGGGGAAAGCTCATCCATGTTTCCTCCCATTGTTCTTTGGATCTGGTGTTTAAAAACCTGGGAGAGGGAATGTTGGGCAGACTGAGCTTGTTGTGGTTGGCACTTTTAAAACATTCCTGACAACTTTTGCTTCAACTAAAATCTAAAACTTCAGTTTAGATGGCAATTAATGATGCTTTATCTATTATTTTCCATCCTCTCTCCTGTATGAATAACTGTGAAGCTCTATTTTTAAAATATAACTATTATCAGAGTATAATGCATCATGTGATAAAATGACTACTGCGCTGTCCTGCAGATGCTGTGATGGACTTGACCATGATCTCCCCAGCTGAGGTTTCCAAGCCCGATCAGTTCAACATAACTTGTATCAGTGGAGAGCGCAGCCCTGCCCAATTGGACATCAAAAGAGATAACAAGATCCTTATTTTACCCACTGAGAAGAGTTTTGATATACATAAGCCAAAGAACGCAGAGGCTTTGGCCACCAACTTTCATTATTTAAACCATATTGGTATCTTCTACTGTGAATCTAACTGGGAAGTTCCATATGCATTTGAGACAGTTACAATGATTAACAACATTGCTGGAGGTTTGCACAGTTTTCAAACAGATTTTTTCCCCTCTAAAAGCATTTTTTCAGACGAGTTTTATGAACTTTGCATTATTGTTTTCCTTACAGCTAATTTTGTTCCAAGCTCGATTTCAGTGACTGCTAACAAAGGAGAGACAATTCAGCTCAGCATGAACCTTCTTCACTCTGAAAAGAGAGATGTGACCTGGAAGTACAATGGTAAGGCAGCACACTTAACTCAACCTGAAAAGCAGAGGAAAAATCTCAATCATGTTAGGAACATTTCAGGAAAATAAAACAGCATTTTAGGACTTACAAAGAAAGGAAAACAGAGGTTGAATTGATCATAAATATATTTATTGTTATGTATAGGAAACTACTATTATATGACCCACTGGAAAGATGTCGTTAACGGCACGGCCGTACTGACGTTGGCGAATGCAAATCTTGATAATGAAGGCATCTACAGTGCTAGTTATGTTGGAGACAGTCCCCTCAAAGGTGCCTGGATGAGACTCATTGTTAGAGGTTTGTCATATTCATACATTAACACACACACAAACACACACAACAAAACACCCATTTACACTCACAAAAACAAATAACAAATTACACTTATAATAGGCTCCTTTTAACCTCTTCATTGCAAGCCCTTTTTCCACGGCATCTCAAAATAGGGTAATGAAATACATTAAAAACTACAAGGGCTGTAAAATAATAGTTTTAAAAAGAAAGCCAAGACATTTGAAGGCATTAGAGAACTGTAAGAATCTAGTTATATATTACTGTGTCAATTCTCCTGAAATACAGCAGAAAATCCAAAAGGTTACTACGCTGAAAAAGCCCATTTTAAATATTTGAAGATAGCAGACCAAAGTATTGAGGAATTAGTAAAGTAATGTCTGATGAGTAATTACAAAAGTTGAAGCTAAAAAAAAATTGAGCAGTTTTAACAGATTTTCAGAAGAAGTGTTACACAGGTAAAAACTCACTGACCAATTCTGTTTATTTCCACCTTTATAAATTATCATTATAAGGATTATTAAGGAAAGCGTGCAAATCCCCCTCTGAAATAACATAAGCATCCAGAAAAAAAGTCAAAATGAAGAAAGTATATTGTGGAAGCTTGAATACTGATAAAACCCATTTTCATCATCATGTAAATGAACAGGAGCCTTGGGATTTATTTAATACAAAAGCAGCCATTGCAACATGTTTTAGGTTGAATAAAACTTTTTACTACAAAACAGCAAACATAGGAGCCTGTAAAATTTCTTGTTTTCTTTTCTGGCTTCTTGCTCATTGCATGACGGAACAGCCAGACATGGTGGAAATCAGCAGTGTGCTGTATTTGCTTGTTGGTTGGCTTGAAAGAGGAGAAAGAAGGAGCAGCTGTGGACAGTGTTGTTTTCAAGTTTTTGTTACTTTCCCCACTGATTATTGTTTTTAATTGTGTTTCATTTACATCACAAGCTGACATTGATCACATAAATTTGATATGCTACATTTCAGATTCAGTGCTTTCTTGTGCGTGCAAAAACCTTCAGTACGGCATGCATTTCAGGCTGTAAAACACTCTTTTAATGAAGAGGTTAAATGGAAGAGGTGATAAACAGTGTTGAATATTGTTATAAAAATATATTATTTAATCTGAATCAAAAATAATAAAAATAGCCTTGTTGAAAATCACAACACTCATTTAATTCCTTCATCATACGTCAATGAGCTTTAACATTTACCATAATTTTCATAGTCACTATACATTAGTGGTACTCAATTTGGTCCTTTAAGGGCCACGATCCAGCAGGTTTTTTCATGCATCCTTGCTACAACACAGCTGACTCAAATTAATGAGTCAATACCCAGAACCTGAACGGCTGCTAGGTCCATTTAATTTGATTCCTATGTGCTGAAGCAGGAATACATGAACCTGAAGGATCACAGCCCACATAGGACGGAACTGAGTACACCTGCTATACATACTTAATACAAAAACATAAAACATAAAACTTTATTGCTCTAAAATGCATTTTTAAAAACTTTATTTAACTGAATACAACTCTAAACTATCTGTTTCTCTGTAGCCTGTCCAAGTAAGAAGTGGAGTACAAACTGTGACAAGGACTGTCCAGATTGTCTCAACGGTGGAGTTTGTCATGATATAGATGGAGACTGTGTTTGTCCTCCAGGGTTCATGGGGACACGCTGTGAGACAGGTTTGTACTTACATACAGTGGGAAAGCTGTGGAGGGATTGAGTGAGAAAGAAAGATGGACAGAATAATAGAAAAATAAAAGACAAGATGAGCAATGTTTTAAAAGTCAGACCGACCAAAGGATGCCTTATCTAAACAAGATACGTTTCGGAATTTGACTCAATAAATGTCAAATTTGCAGAAATGCATAATCACTTTACACATAACTGCATGCATATAAACAGCAGCAAAACAGACATGCATATTTTCAGACATTTTGACCTGAAAGAACATTACCAATAAATCATTTATATGTGCAATATAAGATTTTTCCCTTGCTGTATTGCCTAATAGTATAACCACACATACTGTGTAACTGGCTATTAATTGTTCACTGGGGTTCATGTTTTACTGCTGGCCATGTCTCTTCCAAAATCTTAACTTCTCTCAAAGCTTTCATATTAAGTTCAGGGCAGCCCTCTCTTAGATTGTGTTGCACCTAAATTACCCAATACCTTTACCTCCAGGGACTACAAAGCTGTGTTGTCTCTACTTTCTGGATCAGAGTCTTAAATCTCTTGGTATCAGCTGAGACAGAACCCCAACACACCGAGGACTCAAATAAATGTAGCTTCACTTTTAACTGCATTCACATAAAACATGACCATGTGGCACCTCCCCACATTGCTATGTGGGTTTATTTGTACTCTTAAAAATAAAATACGGAGCAGTAATCTAATTGTATTTTTCCATTAGACTCTTATATCCGAGCATAAATCTGTGCCCTTTATAAATGCAGCACCTGTTAAAGCAGTTTGATTAAATCTTTTAGTGTAAGTTAAATATATACAAGGATATATAATGTATATAAAATTCTTAAGGCACAAATAAATAGTTCATAATCCAGGTAGCTTTGTATTTATTTGTTTTAGAAATCTCACAGGTTGTTTCATTGTAAATTTAGTTAATTTGAAAGGATGTTACTGATTTATCCATCCTTGCAAAGAACATCCTCATCATGTAAAATTACATGTACATTAGCACTAAATCAAAATGATTCATGGTTCTGGCTTTGACTTATGACCCTGTGGTTTACTGGGGAAAAATATTGGCCTTTTTAATTGTAAGTAATTGCCATCAACTGAAATTGCAGTAGACATTGGATGAAACATTTTTTTCTGTTTTTAGCAACATCTGAAAGACTGAAACTGTTTCCTGTTCTGATCTAAATCTGGTCATAGCTCATGCTATGATCTGTCAGATTTATCCAGGTTCTACATGAGCAAACCTGGTTTTAATTATTTAATATTATTTACTAACAAAAGGATATTTCAGCTTAACTGGTTATACTGGTTCAGTGTTGTAGCTGGTAGTGATTTGTTAAGTAGATTTTGACACGATACAGTAAAAGTTGAGGAATTTCAAAAACCACATATGTGAATTTGCCTTTCTCTGCTGGCTCACAGCCTGCAGAGAAGGAATGTTTGGTCGAAACTGCCAGGAGTCATGTGGCTCCCAGATGAACTGCAAGGGGCTTCGCTTCTGCCTACCCGACCCTTATGGTTGCTCCTGTGCCAGTGGATGGTTTGGGAATCACTGTGAAAGAGGTTTGCAAGGCAGCACTAAATTTCCATACGCAATACATCATCAATACTACATAATTAAACATAATACATAATCAAACTAATTTGTTTAAATGTTTGTCTTGTGTTGTGTCTTGTCTTGTCAGCCTGCCATAATAACATGTATGGCCCAGACTGCAGGTTGAGCTGTAAATGTCAAAATGGAGGAGTTTGTAACCGTTTCAGTGGATGCCGGTGCCTTGCAGGGTGGAGAGGACAACACTGTGAGAAGTCTGGTTGGTATCATCATCATCCATCTATCCATCCATTCTCTGCTGCTTATCTGGAGTTGGTTCGTGGGTGCAGCACCCTAAAAAGGGAAGCCTCGAGCTTCTCACCCTTATCTCTAATGGAAAAAACTCAATTTGGCCACCTGTATTTGTGATCTTGTTCTTTTGGTCACGACCCAAAGCTCAATAACAAATGTGAAGGTAGGAATAAAGATTGACCAGTAAATAAGAAGCTTTACTATCTGTTTCAGCTCTTTTGCCACCACAACAGACAGCATAGAGTCCGCATTACTACAGACACTGCATCAATCCCCCCTGTTGATCTTAAAGGCAAGCCAAGTTTATTTGTCTAGCATCTTTCATATACAGGACAATTCAAAGTGCTTTACATGGAAACAGTAAAAGCATTACAGATATAGAGAAGAATAAAAACAGCAACAATCACAAAAAATAATAAATTAAATAAAAGTTATTCAAAGCAGATCAGATAAAGTTACTGTGCAGGTGTCATTCATAGGAGCATAGCATAAAAAATAAATGTTTTTAACCTGGATTTAAAAGTGGTGAGAGTTTAATCTCTACTGGCAGTTTGTTCCACATGTTTGCAGCATAACAGCTAAATGCTGCCTCTCCATGC
>JBAMIG010000015.1:7568005-7582242 GCA_037177335.1 Kiunga ballochi
AGTCCGGACTCTGGTCTGGACCAGCTGACCTGTGTCTTTGGATCTAAGAGCTCTGCTTGGTTTATATTCTCTGAACACATACTCCATCCTTTCCTGAGATTTTTTAACTCTTACACTCGGGGTAAAACCTCAATCCAAACCTGGAAAAGACAGTCTATCATTTACCAGCTGAGGACCATGGTCAGAGATTTGGAGGTGCGGATTCTCATCCCAGCCGCTTCACACAGCCACAAATAGCTGAAACGAAAGCTGGAGCTCACAACCAGATGAAGCCAACAGAACCACATCATCTGCAAAAAACAGAGACCCAATCATAAGATTACCAAGGGGCTCCCCTTAGAAATTCTGTCCATAAAGTTATGAACAGAATTGTTACTAAAGGACGGAGTCCGACCCTCACTGGAAATTATTCCGACCTACTAACAGCAATGTGGGTCAAGCTCTGATACCAGTCGTACAGGGGACTGAACAGCTCATACAAGGGTGGTATCATCAATCACTGACACTCACTAATACTTCCACTTTCCCTGTTCCATCAACATCATTCTACACAGCAGAAAGTACAGATATTTTAAAGAATTTACAGAATGTTTTCAGATGCAAAAGTGACCATGAAAAACTAATGATATCAGCATATATGGTGAAGAATTTTATTTGAATAAGATCTAATACAACCTTTTAGCATAAATTATTCTTGTATATCTACATAAAATAACCACACATGACCTGCATTTTTAATAAAACATTAAAAGTTTTGAAGTGTATGTTCTGCAATGTGCTGGTGCCATAGAAATCTCTCTCATCTGTCACTCTCCTCTGTGCCATTATTTTTTCTTCCTTTACAACCCAACCTGTTTTTTTTATCATCCATTTCACATGTTCCCTTTCTCTTCAGATCGAGCCCCTCAAATTTTGCACTTGGATAGCAACATGGAGTGGAATCTGAACTCAAGTCCTGAGATTTCGTGTTCAGCTACAGGCAACCCCCCACCCAGTCACAATAACATTGAGCTTCGAAGGTTGGACAGCACTGTGCTCAAGGTAGGAGGACCAGATGTTTCAATGGCTAATACACGTAACTTTGCTTGGAAATAAATAAATACATTTTCCTTTAAGTGAGTGAATAAAACCAAAGAAACACACAAAAAAATACAGGTGAAGCAAAAGTTTGTCTGCAAATCTTTACTGTTAATTTCAAGGTTGTGTCAGATTTTGAGGAAGTCCCAGCACAATGTTCTGTCCAGATAAGGTTGTATCACTCTACAGTGCAGCAGTTAACATGTGTTCCCTATAACTGATATGCTCAATTTCTGTGTTATTGTTTCTGTTCTGTTTCCTTGATTATAGAAACAATCTGATTAAGAATTGTACCAGAATTTCCCACAGGAACAAAGACATTTCTTAGTGACCATTTGTGGGAAATTCAAAAGCAGCAGCACAAATAGGCTAAACATATTTAAATGTGGCTTTCATCATATGACGCACGGCTCTACCATGTTGCTTGCTTTCCTCTCAGCCCTTAAAAACCACCATGGACTCCAATAAGAGCACAGCTTTGTTTAAAATCCCTCCCCTGACTATGCAGCTTGAAGGACTGTGGGAATGCAGGGTGTTCACTAATGGAGGCCAGGACTCTCGCAAGTTCAACATCACTATTAAAGGTCTGAGCGGGTTGGCTCTGTGTAGCATTTAAAATATGCAGAGAAAGTAATCTTTGTGATTAAAATCTACTGTGATTTCAACACAGAACCTCCAGTGCCCACGACAGCACCAAAATTGCTAGAAAAGCGAAGTAAGCAGCTGCTGGTGATGCCAGCAGAGTCCCACAGAGGAGACGCTCCAATCATCTCAACAAGACTCCTCTACAAACCTGTGGAAAATGGAGACTCTTGGTCTTCCATAATAGGTAACAGAGAAATATGCAGTTGTGTTTTTTCCTTCACTTTTCACAGGTCATTTTTTACTTTTATTATGTAGTAAAGCAAAAGAACAAAAAAAATCAATCAGCACAAATCAGGCTGCAAAGTACTAGCTAGCTAAAGCAAAGAAAAAAAATTACAAAGGCAACAAACTGTCCTTTAATTCATAATAAAAGAACTGATAGTAAATTACTGATCAGCATAATTACATCATAGTTATCATAACAACAGTGGAGGTACACCCTTATATATGATACCATGCAGGTTTAAGTGAGATACATTCCACTGACCTTAAAATAAAACACCTGATGAAAGGTGACACTTGCAGTATGTGTAGCTTTACTTTCATTAGGATAGATTTTTTATATTCAAATGCTGAAGTAATAGTGACACTATTGGGAATTGTCTGAATCCCACCCTTCTTTTGTTTCAGTTTACAGTGATAAAGAGCCTATCACTCTGATGAATCTGGAGCCTTCAACACGCTACCGTGTCCGCGTGCAGCTGAGTCGACCTGGACTAGGAGGAGAAGGGTCTCCAGGCCCAGAAGCTGTGATGGAGACAGACTGCCCTGGTAAGTGTGGTGCACATTCTGAGACCAAAAGTACAGTATATTGAGCAGGCGTATATTGGTATGGAATATATTTCTTGGAAAAAGGGTCTATCATCCCAAAAAATGTTTTCTTTTTTTAAAAAGTAAACAACACAGCTTTTCTTTCCACAAGTTTTGGAGAAAATAAACATCCCGCTATGACTCCAATATCCTATGGGCATGGCTTTTACAAAAATACATGATTGTATTTAATCTCATATAGTTAAAATAAAACAACAACAACAAAAGCAAAACAATGTTAGCCATAAATATATAAACCATTCAAGAATGAGAAGAACCTGTGTTCAAACGCTGCAGGCTGGAGTTGGATCCTTAGTGACCATGGTGCAGGGGGAGAGAGCACATCTGTGCTAGAAATGAGAGAAAAATCCAGGCAAAGGATACATTCACATTTTTAAAAGTGGCTGTTTTGGATCACACTAATGAAAAGGTTGCAGGTTATAAAGGGAATAAAGGAATGCTACTCACTTGCAAAGCAGAGGCTGGTTATCACATTATAAATGTGAGAAACGAGATGGCTTCAATTAACTTTGCTGGAATAAAATATCCTCTAAATATTAGTACCAATACAGTCATGTGAAAATAACTCTGTGTTCTGCAAAAGTATATAAAGTTCTGGTTTGGTTTGATTGACTGAAACTGCATAGGATATTTGTCATTAGATAATTACTGCAATAGATGTGTTATGTGTGGTGTGTTGTAGCCCCTGCTGGTGAAGTTATTTTGAATTACTGGGGTATATGAACAGTGACATCAGATAAATTGGAAAGATACTGAAAGGATTAATGAAATTTTATTACCAAGGTGGTCGAAGGGATGAAAAGAGTAAGACATATTCAGAACACAAAAGTGAAAAAAAAAACAGTCTTGGCGGTTTACCTTTAATTAGTTGTTTAACATTTTTGAGTCAAACATACAACCACCACCACTGCAGGAATGAGCCAAGGTCAATACAAACCAAAAAATAAAGACACAAATAAACCTTGTAAAGTCAACATAAACAAGAGAAAAGCATTTTATAAATACAAGTCTAATCTGAGAAACTAAAATTCATAAGGGAAAAAAAAACAGCTATTTAAATAAGGGTTTAATTTTAGTCCACAAGTACAGTTCCTAAATCCTCCTATTGGATACTCCTGTATTGTTTGACTGGAAGTGGCCACCAATTAGCATCCCTGTTTGATGGAACGGTCATAAACTCATAGAGACATAAAATGTTAACTTTGCAACTTACTGCTTTATGTAGTTGCTGTCACTGATAATACTTTTTAAAAAAACATCTAAAACATGTTCTATTTCACTAGAAATTCAAACTTAAATCCATGTAGTGAAAATATGTTCCTGTGAAATATATTAATATGAAAATAGAGCAGTATAGCATTAAAATGCAATATAATTATGTATTTCTGTACATATTGAGATACTTTTTTTTTACTGCAGAGTGGTTTAGAACTATCAACACGAGGTTGAGATTAAAAAAAAGAGATGGTCCTGATTAAATGTTGCTTTAATGCTTATCCATTATATTTTTTGCCACTTAATCCCAAATACATTGTTGAAGCCGATGCATGTAGAAAATGACAGTAGAATAATAAACATGATTGTGTCAAGATTTTAAGTCATAACTTTCTTGTTGTGAACTAATATTTCTAATCACTACTGCCATCCCGTTGCATAAAAATCCCAACTAAAATGAATGAACCAAATGAAAACAAGCAAAATCAAGCCTTTGGGCACTACTCAAAACAGTCTTAGTGAACTGAATATATGGACGGAAATGCACATGGAGCTGATAATCCAGCTCATCTTGTGTTCTCTGTTGCTGTAGAGCTCACAGTTCAACCTAAGATTGACATCTGCTCGGTGGAGGGCCGCAATGCTACCTTGCGCTGGCAGCTGCCCACCAACGGTGGCCTTGCAGCTGGCACAGCAAGTGGTTTTTTAGTTCAGCTCTTCACACCACCACCCTACAGTGAGAAACTGCTGGAGGAAACCACCCTTCTCAATGTGCTCTCCACTAAGTTCCACAACCTGGAGTATCATCAGGACTACTTTGTAGTAGTGCGCCTCATCAACTGTGGCAGCCAGGGACCACCTTCCAAACCATACCACTTCCGCATCAACAGCCTGGGTAACTGAAAGCTCTGATAATGACTGGACACAATCATCAAAAATGGCTCGTTATGTACAAAACAGTGATAGTGGTGTGTGTAAATAAAAAATAGGTGATTGAATGCATTATGTAAGCTGTGATGTTTTCAGACACAATTCTGCAGCTTAAACAATAATAGATTTAGTCTTAGACCAAAAAAAGAGTAAATATGGTACTTTTTTTACTCTCCCTCTGCCCACAAATTTATAAGATGAAGAAGATGAACACCTAATTGGATTGTTAATTTAATTCAATTTGCACCAACAAAAAAAAACAATGATTAGTATTGTTTAATAATGCTAATAAACTAGAACTTTTTTGTGGCTTTTACAAAAAGAAGTGTTTCTGTCTCTCAGGTCCATCATCTCCACTCAAAATCCAGGCCCACCCACTGTCCTTGTCAGCCATCCAGGTGAGGTGGCAGCCACCCGAAGATCCAAATGGAGGGATTACTAAATACACCATAGAGTACCAACCAGTTGGTCAGGAAAGCCCTCATGCTTGGGTGGACACAGATGATGGGAACAAGACTGCTAGAGATGTAACAGCACTGAACAGCAGTACGCTCTACCAGTTCAGAGTGAGGGCGTTCTCTAAAGTGCCAGGAGAGTGGAGTAAATTTGCTCAGGCCATGACCCAAGGGGATGGTGAGTTGGAGTTCAATTTCTTTTCAATTGCTTTTGTACGGTACTGCTACAGCAGGATATACATGTTGTCAGTGTTGAGTAGGAGAATGTAAAAGGGTTCAATCATAAAATATTCCAGACGGAAATCGGGTTTTCTTTCGAACCTCTGCACTCTGACAGTGGTGCTCTAAATAAACCTATGAAAAAGTTAAGTTTCTTCAGTAATTATACAAGGTTAGAAAAAAAGGACAATTCAGGGCATTTAGAAAGAAAGAATCTGGGATGTTTGTTTTTTTATGGCAGGATCAAATAGTTGTGGATACTAATATAAAATAAAAAACTTCCTATTGTCTTTTTTATGTCATATTTCTTTTCTATTTGGGCTAAAATGAGTTACAAGTGGAAAACGTAATCACCATCATGCTTGTGGCTTTTCCAAGGTGGAATTAAACTGGCCTAGCCACATACAGACAGGGATTTACTCTTGACAATAAGTCTACAATAAAACAGCATATCTATTTCCACTGACATAATCATTTCCATTTCTCTTCCTGTTGTTTTCCCTACTCTTGCCCACATCATGTTCTCTGTTTTTATCTTTTTATTTCTGCTGACAGATCGTGTGCCAACCACACAGAGTGTGACTGGGAAGCCTGTGGGAGACAGCTACCAGCTGCTGGTGGCAGTGGTGGGTTCAGTTACTGTTACCTGTGTGACGATACTGCTAGCCCTTCTGGCTCTATTCTTCATCAGGAAGACACTGCTCAACCGCCGGCGGACCTTTACCTACCAGTCTGGATCGGTGAGAATCCGGCAGTGTTGACACGAACACTTAGGAAACCTAATTATGCATTTATATTTTTGTTGATTTAAGTCCATTAATATCACCAGGGTGAAGAAACTATTCTTCAGTTTAACTCAGGAACTCTGACGCTTACACGAAGGCCCAAGCCAACACCAGAACCTCTCACCTATCCAATTCTTGAGTGGGAGGACATAAAGTTTGAAGATGTTATTGGAGAAGGCAACTTTGGCCAGGTCTGTCCAAATATGTCAAATATTCCTGCGTTGCTGCCTTTTTGTGCTGCAGAGTTAGAGCATTACCTAACAGGATTTCTGTAACAGGTCATCAAAGCTATGATAAAAAAAGACGGCAGTAAAATGAGTGCAGCCATCAAGATGTTAAAGGGTAACTAGACCTTCAAATGTGGTATAGATCTACGGTCATCCATTTAGTTGTTATGCACGGTCAAATGCAAAACCTTGCTTTGCTTGCACTATAATGATGCTCCTCATATTGCAGAGTTTGCTTCAGAGAATGACCACAGAGACTTTGCAGGAGAGCTTGAGGTGTTGTGCAAACTAGGCCATCATCCCAACATCATCAACTTGATAGGCGCCTGTGAGAACCGAGGTGAGTGAGCGACATCTAGTGGTGTGTGCAGATATTTGTCTGATATGTTTGAAAAAAAATGTTGAAAAAGTAAATGGTAACATTTTTAATTGGCTAATGGCTCTTGCTGCAACTACACACACACACACAAACATCTACACACTCATGCTATTCCTTAGTTTACACAATGCTACACACTAATAACTACAAGTTGTTCATAGTATTTGTATATTTTTTGCAACCAAGCTGGAACAAGAATAAAAGCAAAAAAAACAAACAAAAAAAAAAACAAGAAACTATTACACTTTTTTTTGTATTTTGAGGGTTTTACACAGTTGTCAGGAAAAAAAATACTACAACAGATACAGTTAGTAAAGTTTATGATCTCATCAATAGTCTTTATTGATATATTTAATATTTAATATGTAATATTTACATGATTAATATAATATGTGTAGCTTCCACTTTAAAATGACATTTAATACACATTTTTCCTGTCATTGGCATCTGGTATATTTGTTTCTTTAGTAGCAGTTCCTTACAAGATGTTTCTATCCATTACATGCTAAGACCTTTGAATTATTTTTTTTTATCAAGGATGTAGTCTCACCTTTAATCTACTCTTTTCAAATCGGACTTTCATTTATATTTAATTGGCAATAAGAATACAAAAAATAGATAATATGTCTCTCGTGTATCAGCTACAGTATGCTCTTGCGCTTAAAAACGTTCTATTTATGTTTATGTTTGCATAGCAATAAATACAAAGGGAAAGAGAGACTGATGTTTGGGGAAAAGATAGAAAATCCAGTAAATAAAGATTTTAGTGAATGAAAAAAATGGAAATTTGCTAAAACCATTTCTGGAAGTGATATTTATTTAATGGTCCATCTGTGTTGGTCTTTCCTGCCTCTCATTTTACTTTGGGAAATAGGTAAAATATATTTTACTACAAGAGTCACTGACTTGTGTAACATGATATAATGTAGATTATTGCCTATTTACATTCTCATCTTACTAAGATCTGGAGCAAATTTAGTCTCATAGCAACATGCCGAATGAATTATATATGTCCAGGAGGAATTCTTCCCTGAAATGTTGCACAGTAGGAAATGAAGGCAGGTTTCACAGAAGATATTTAGTCTATTCAAATGCCAAGAGAAAGAAAAGTCACTTTTTCTAGTGATTGTGTTCATGTGCTGACATAATACAACTATGTACTATGTATGGAGGTTTTAATATAAAGCTAACAATTATAAAACAGGAGTAAACATACAAGTCTATACAGTATTTTGATTTATTTAATTTATCAATTTGTTAATGAAAAAAAATTGTAACAGGTTTCTGTACCTTTGTTTTCATCAGGCTACCTTTATATAGCAATAGAATTTGCTCCTTATGGAAACCTACTAGACTTCCTGAGGAAGAGTAGAGTGTTAGAGACGGACCCTGCCTTTGCAAAAGAGCACGGCACTGCTTCTACCCTCACCTCACAGCAACTTCTCCAATTTGCTGTGGATGTGGCAACCGGGATGCATTACCTCAGTGACAAACAGGTAGGAAGAGAAAATGTGCTTTCTGACTCACGGGTCTTTTTTAAGTCATTGGTTACACTTGTCAGGTTTTCATTAGGTTGTGCTATAATTGCTGATGAAAGCTAAAGAAAAAAAGAAGTTCAATTTCATCGCAATTTCAGTGTTGGTTATAATTGTTTATATAAAAGAAAAATTATTATATTATGATAAAGAAAATCTCCTGGGCCTTAAATTTATCTGTGTTCATGATAGACTGAAGAAACACATATATACAAGAAACTTTAGAGGTTGCATTACTGACTGAACTTCTACACAAGATTGTACTGACAATCTTTTTTTCTACACAAACGTATAGAAGACATATTGTAATGGCACTTTCTCTTCTCCCCCCACTCTCCCGGCACCAGTTTATTCACAGAGATTTGGCAGCAAGGAATGTTCTAGTAGGAGACAACCTTGTGGCAAAGATCGCAGATTTTGGTTTATCCCGCGGTGAGGAAGTTTATGTCAAAAAGACCATGGTAAGCAATGTGGACATGCAGCCTGTTGTCATTTATACACACATAAAAAATTATCTTAAACCTTATTTTATTTTTAAAAATCTGTTCTAGTCTCCAACTAACCCTGGATGTTTATTCCTTTAAAATGTGTTGTGAAGAGTGGCTTCTTACTTCTCCATAGATTTCCCATATGATAAGTTATCATATGATACAGTCAAACAAACCAGGATAGTGTTCTAGTATTACTTTATGGTAAGCAAGTTTAGTTTGATTGAAATGAACTATTATTGCAATTCATCTGAATAAGTATAAATGTTTTTGTCTGAGCCTTGATGCGCACCAAACTAAGATAT
Organism: Kiunga ballochi; assembly: GCA_037177335.1. NCBI lineage: Eukaryota > Metazoa > Chordata > Actinopteri > Atheriniformes > Pseudomugilidae > Kiunga > Kiunga ballochi. The sequence continues at coordinate 7,577,097 of JBAMIG010000015.1, forward strand.
TACTGCGGCACAGCGCACCTATTGTCTAGCAGCCATATACATTTCTATGTTGTGCCCAAAAGGAAATCTTGCCACATTTTTGTATCTTCTGTACATCTCTTAAGTTCCATGTCACAATTCAGTAGGTTGGAAAAAACTCTCATTATATAACCGTCACAACTTCTGAATACCAACATGTATAACTGTTCTGTGTTTAATTATTTCATAACATGATGGTTCTCTAACACGTTGTACTCTAACAAGTGAATATAGCAGTTGTTTGTTTTGCATTTATAAAGACAACCTGCTCCAATTCAGAAATGTTTGAGCTTCCATTAGCTAAACCAACAGAAGGAAAAAGCCTCTGTTAGTTTGATTAAATTACATTTCCACTTTGGTCCAGATCTTATTATATACACTACCTATTACATATACTAACTACCAAAAGAGACTTTCTGCTGAGCTCATTTAAAATGTGCATGCTAAAAAGTTTGTGCTGCTGTGAAATTATGAAATAAATATCAATAAATTACAAATGTATAACCTTTTAAGGAGAATTGTGTTGCAATGATTCCCTAATCTCAAACAATATTTTGAAACAAAGGCTAAAATAGTAAGGGGTACATAAAATGTAAATGTCAAATTGTTTTAATCGTCAACTCACTGGCTACCAATGACATCTCCTTTAACAATGACTGGGAGCTAATGAGTTAATCAACTTGTTAGAGGACAGCGTTTTTGAGAACATCATGTTATGCAATAGTTATACTAAAAAAGGTTGTACAAACATTCAGAAGTTTAGAGAAAATCTCAAAAGATTAGACAACAGCTGATTTTAATAAGGAAAGTTGTCTATAGAAGGCATCTTTTCTTCCACCCTTATTCTTTGAATAGGGTTGTGTGAGTGTGTGTATGTGTGTGGGTGAGTGGGGAAGTGCATGTCTTTGGACTGTGGGAGGAAGCCTGAGTACCTGGAGAGATCCAACGGTAACACGGGGAGATCATGCAAACTCCACACAGAAAGGTTACTGGTTTGACCTTCCTCCAGCCTAACCAGCAACCTTCCTGCTGTGAGACCACAGTGCTACCCAACCACTCCACCATGCAGCCCCCACATAGAAGACAGTCATGTAGAAATGTGCAAATACCTATATAAAACAAATATATGTGGCTGATTTAAGCTTTTTTAAATTATTTATTTGTGAAGCACAAACACTGAACAAACAAAAACTGAATCCGTTTCTTGGCTTCTAGGGGCGGTTGCCAGTACGCTGGATGGCCATCGAGTCCCTAAATTACAGCGTATACACAACCAAGAGTGATGTGTAAGTTTGTGTTTCATTTGCTCATTCATCATTAATACAAACATCTACTCTCTGACAGCAGCAACAAGCAGTGTGTCATTGTCATTGTTGTTTGTTTTTTATTTGGGAGGGTAGAGCAATATAACAATAATTTGACAACACTGTTACAAGATTATTTATTCATTTTAAAGGGCTAGACATATTGTTGACAATTCAATTTCTTTTTTATTTCTTCTTCCTGAAAAAAACTATTTCTTGATTATGAACCCCACAAAGTTCATTGTCAAAGAAAACAAATTGTCCCACTGTCACTGATGGACTGATAACAGTGTGCTGTGTTGCTGATAAGCATAACCAGGAAGCTGCGGTGCAACTTTGCAGACTGACAAAGACGTTTTGTTGTCAACCGGAGCCTATTTATATACAGCATGGAAAATAGGCCAGAGGAGCACAAGGCATCTAATGAAAGGAGTGAATAGGTCTGCCTGTGGGGTCAGAAAGAATTGTAAATAGTGAAAATAGGTACACCTTGCACGGTAGAAAGACAGAGCGCATGGAAGATGACACAAAACATAATGTAGATGAAAGATAAAAATTAGAACAAATAATACTTGTCTGCAAACATGATCTACCATACAAGCTTGTGATATGTGACACCGGTGGTATTTTTCTGCAGAGAATTTTGTTTATCAGATTGAAGGAAAGATTGTGGTTTATTGTTGTTGACAGTTTCTTTTTTAGTTTGCAAGCTCATTTAAAAAAAATCTATTTTAAATACTATTTTAGGGTTTTTATTTAAAGTTTCATTTTTCTATTAGTTTTTTTTTCTAGCTGCTTTTCTCTATGAAAGGTAACAGTAAGAATGTTTCAGAATATTTTAACATGTCTAATTTCTGTCATCAGTGCTTGATTTCCTTTTGGAAGGCACCAGATATGATTAACCATACCTTTTTTCATATAGGAATGCTTTTATGATTCTGCTTAATCTTCATTTTTAAAAATATTTCTGTCTGATTGTAATCTCCTCTCAGTTGGTCCTTCGGTGTTCTTCTTTGGGAAATTGTAAGCTTAGGTAAGTAAATGTGTTACACGGTATGGAGCCAACATTTTAGGCAAGAAAATGTACAATCATAAGTAGTTTAAAACTTCATTTATATGAAATTGCAGGCCACAGCAAAGCCACAACTTGTACCCTGAGCTGTATCTCAGCAAATAACAACATGAACCCTCATCATGCTTGTAGGGGATTTTTGTCATTCCTTAACTGTAACTATTTTTGTAGTTAATCAGATTGTAAAAAGACAATGAGGATCCTTGTAACTACTTAACACATTCACTACGATTCTTATCAGTTCTTAGACATGTAAAAGCAACAATTCTTCAAATTTATGGAGTGAAAATTTAATTAGAAAAGAACAAAGAAATATGAGGAAAACTATGTTTGCATGCATGGTATAAACCCATGCATCCATTAAGCCATATAAGAGTACTGCCCAACAAATCCAGAGGTATTCCAAGATGTATGTTCCAAAATGCACAATTAGATGTACAACCAATACAGGAATCTATAAGCTGTGGATTTAAATAAACTTTGATTTTGATGCCAATTCAGTGTTAAAATAAAATATTAAATTTAAAAAAAAAGGGGGGGGGGGTATCCTTTTTGTTTAATAAAACTTTTTATTTTTAAAAATATATTTTTGAAAAGTTACTTGTTATTAGATGTGTAGTAGTTTGCCATTAACACTTTCACCATTTAACCTTTAACCATTATATGACTCCACAACTAGATGTTATCAGTATGTAAAATAGTGCAATATCATACTTTCTGCTTCTTTCTAACAGTCACTTGCATAGTTTTAATTAGTTAAAAAAGGAAGTTTACGTTAATATGTAACCTGCTTAATCACTGAAGTTATCTGCACACCGACCCCCTACTCGCACTTGTTTTGTCTTGATTTAGTGGGCACTAAGTACTTTCTCTGCCTCTGTTTATGGAAATGTGTCTCAGGTGGCACACCATACTGTGGGATGACATGTGCTGAGCTTTATGAGAAACTCCCACAAGGCTACAGAATGGAGAAACCCAAAAACTGTGATGATGAGGTGTAAGTATTCTGTATTTGAATGGCAATGGTTTCTTTAACCTCTTACCACTATTTTAAACATTTCCAAAATCACATATAAAAGACCCTATGCTTATTCAAACACCATGCATAACATGTTGCTTTTCCAGTTATGAGTTAATGAAGCAGTGCTGGAGGGATCGTCCCTATGAGAGACCCCCCTTCTCTCAAATCTCTGTCCAACTCAGCAGGATGCAGGAGGCTAGAAAGGTAATACTTCAGATTTAAGTAGTTTTGCAACTTTTTGGATATAACAAAAAAATGTGATATCTTTTTAAATGCTTCTTTTTTAAATGTTCTAACTCTCCGTCTATCTTTCAGGCCTATGTAAATATGGCTCTGTTTGAGAACTTCACCTACGCTGGAATAGATGCCACTGCTGAGGAGGCCTGACTACCAGCCCCCCCAGGCCCTACAATGTCACGAAGCTCCAAGAGAAAGTCACGTGGAAGGTTACCACGTTACTGCCATCATCCTGCCACTCAGCGACACAACAGGAGGCCCGGACACTCTGCCACCACCCAGCTATAAATGTAGGACTGTGAAAGGACACTGTAGGGGTGTGGGGGGTATCCCAGGCATTAAAAGATGTGGAGCGCGGCAGGCCTTCAAAGAAGACTGACACTAACCTTTTGGAAAATACAACCTGGTCACTTAAAGTAGAATAAAAAGGACATTGAGCATCTTGCTTTTACAAAGGTTACAATGCTGGATCTTATTCTGTAAGCATTGAGTGGGCCTCTCAGTATGGAGCTATGTGACTTGCTGAAACACCATAGGGTCTGTGGGGTGTCAGTGCTGGAATTTTCACTCCTTTGGAAGAGGATTTTTTCCATGAAGATGAAATTAAAGGACACAGTGTGGATCACAAACACAATTTCTGAAACTTTTTAAGAAGTGATTTAAGACCTTCAGACTTTTGTAGCACTTAAAAGCAGCCTCATTTGTGCCATTTGTGTCTTTAATTGTTATGTGTGTATTGCTTATCACTGCCAGGTAAATGTAGCTTCTACCATATGTATATTGAAACATTTTATAGGATGCATAGATGTATCAACACTACGTATTACCCATAGTTAACCATCAGGGTATAGATTGATTTTAAAACCAAATGAGGTGGATCTATTTGCTGCAAAGTTTCACCACACAAATAGTTGCTGTATCCAGGAAATCAATCTTATAACAATTTTAAACACAATGTGATAAATTCTGAAGCAGGTTTGTTTTCAAAAAAGTGTGTCATATTCAGAAATAATTAATAAATATTAGGAGTCCCATATGAATGATTTTTTAACCTATACTGACAAGCATCATGACAGCAGAATGATGGTCCGGCTGCTGTGTTAGCTTTGCTAAGAGGAGCCTTATGGAAATGAGGATCCTTTTAAGTCCTAAATGTTTTTTGTAATTTGTATTTCGTCTATTTTCTTTATCCATTAATCCATCCATTCATTTTCTACTACTTATCCGAGGTCGGGTCGCAGGGGCAGCAGCCTTGGCAGGGAAGCCCAGACTTTCCTTTCCCCAAACACATTTACCAGCTCATCTGGGGGGACCCCGAGGCGTTCCCAGGCCAGCCGCGAGATGTAATCAGTCCAGCATGTCTTGTGTCTTCCCTGAGGCCTCCTCCCACAGGGGCGTGCCTGGAACACCTAACCAAGGAGGCGTCCAGGAGGCATCCTAACCAGATGCCCGAGCCACCTCATCTGGCTCCTCTCGATGTGGAGGAGCAGCGGC
>JBAMIG010000015.1:7588426-7608239 GCA_037177335.1 Kiunga ballochi
GACACATGTATAGGGGGAGAGAGAGGGGGGGGTATGGGGGTATATGTATATGTGTATATATATATATATATATATATATATATATATATATATATATATATATATATATATATGAGTTTAACTACTATGTTAGCAAAATTTATGAAGTTTTCTCTGTGATTACTACATTCTTTGCCTCTAAGCGACATTTAACAGGTCCATCTCTCCTTAAAGTACTAGGATAGCTTTGTTCAACGTCAGGATCCATGAGCATCAGGTACATTGCAGACTCTGCTTGGTTACTATGTTGAGCACTTTCAAATGTTTGCTTTTTTGCTGAGGAGTACAGAGCAGCATGTGAGGGCTCCATCCACCTTGGACTTCTGCTGGTTGGACACAGGAATCAGCATGTAGTCCTTCAACTTCTCAAACACCTACAGGACACACAGATGAGGGGTTTCGAGGAGAAGCACCTGCCTTTCAACATATTCAGTGTAAAAATGTGGCTGAGACATTCAACATATTGTTACAGCTTTACAGGATAAATTATATAGGGACATAGATTTAACTATTTAACCTTATAAATGAGTTAAACAAAGTTAAATCAGCAAACTGTGGAATTTGGTGACATCTAGTTGTGAAAATGCAGACTAACAAAGTAACTATCCCTCTTCTTAAATCAATTGTGGCAAGATCCATGCTTGTGGGTGCTGCCAATCAGGCTCCATTCAATCAGTTGATAAGCAACACTTAGGGAACCAGAAGCTCAAACCTGGAATCAATGGAGGATGAAGCTATGGGTATTGAGAGAGATGATCTGGAAATGTTTTCATGGTGCAGCCTGATGCATCTCTGTAGCTCCTCTGACAAGTTTAGTCTATTTACAATCTTGACTTCTTATACACAGTTTGAGACTTGAGACATTCTTTAAAAGACAAAGCTGTGCAAAGTTGTTGGTTCACAAGTCAAAGGAGGCGACACTGAATGTTGCATTTGTTGCAAAAAACTTTGCAGAAACTCTACAACTTCCATATTACACAGCAGTAATGTTAAAACTAAATATATCTGCATAATATGGGACCATCCTATTCCACAATGAGCATGCTTACATTTAATACTTTGGGTACATTTAACATACTGTACAGAGGCTTTGAATGACAAAAATCACTTGGAGTTATTTTCATTTAGTAGTTTTTGGTGTTTTTTTTTTATTCTTTACCAAAGTATTGGGTTTAAAAAACCTCTTCTACTAAGTGTTCCTGATATTTACTTGCACTGTCACTGGAATGAATGTCTTTCCCTCTTCAGGAAATGTGCTGCTTTTGTTAAGCTTGCTTCTGAAAGCATTTAAAAAAAAAAGTTGAATCAAATGGAGAACTGTAACAAGCTTCTTCGCATATTAACCTATATAATTTTCTATAAAAAGCTATGCAAAGGGACCCCAAACGTTAAGCTGGAAACCAGTAAATACAGGTTTCTATTTTTTTTCTGCAAAATCTTTTTTTTTTTAAAAAAAGAGAGAAAAATATGAGAGTAAAAACTATTACAGCCTTTGCAGAAGATCCTTGTAAAATAGTGTGTCATCCTATGGACATTTTCCAAAGAAAAAACCACTGTTTTCCTACTATACTTCCAAATCAGGTTTTTTTTTCTTTAAACTTTCACTAAAATCTCACTGTGATACCAAGTAAGCCTTTAAAGCACAACCAAAGGCACCTACTCAACACATTTAAATGTCATGATGCAATATGACTGACAAAGCCAACGGCAATGCAGATGAAATGCCCAACATCAGCGCATAAAAGTGGCAAATTCTCAGTTCTGCTCGAGACATGTTGTGTAAGACAGGATTAAAATCTAAACCCTGTCAGAATAATTAGAAAAATGGCCTTTCCATTCCTTCAATACCATTCTGACAACCGAAACTAGGGTGTTAATGTGTTTCCACATTATTCCTTTTTCTGAATTTGGCTGGATCATTTCACTGTGGAAATCTGAATGTGTTGATTTGTCCAAAACCTTCCTTCGTCTTGAAGGATACATTAAATCCAAAGAATTTTAATGGCGAGATAAATGCTCATTTTATTTTTGTGGTAACATGTTTAGCATGTCTTGTATGACACTGTTTTATATTACCAGAAAATTAGTAAGTAGACTCATTAAATAATTTTAGATTTAAAATTTAATATATTTTAATCATTTAATCTATATTTAATAGAAAATAAAATATATTTAATAAAAATGATATTTAAAAAAAAAAAAATTATACAAGCACATCTGTCTACAAAAGTGATGACTGTAATGACTCTGATATAAAATGTTTAGTTAGTTAGATATTTATTCCTTTAAGTTTGACGAGTATAAGTCATTGGTTTATTCCTTTGAAACACCTCATTTATGTAAATTTTGTGTCTACATCATTGTGTAATTATTGCTGACTGGGAAATCTATACCAACAAAGGATCTCAAGACTTTTATTTTTCTCCTTTTTGGTTGGATAAATAAAATCCACACAAAACACAAAGCTTATTTTTGGGGGATTATTTTTCTTTAGTTTGAAAAGCCTGTAGTTACAGACAAAAATATATGCAGCTGTAAGATTGAAATATTCTCAATGCCTACTAAAGTTCTGCAACATGCTTCAAAGATTGCTACTCCTTGCACAGGACCACCTTTACCTAAAAGACCCACATATTGCTCCATAATAAGCGAGTAAAACTGGACATCATATGTGTTGTTGTTTAGAAGCAGATTGAACCAAAAAGGACCAATTCTGAAAACCACTGCTTACTTAAGTTGATCTCATTTATTTCTGACCCTTTTGAAGAGCTGGGCAAACAGCAAATTCAGTTTTTCCTGGTTGTATTGTTATATTCTGAAAAAAAACATGAACCTACCTCTTTTACTTGTAATTAGATGCAACTTATTTCAGAAAAAAAGGGGGAAACATGGAAAAAATAGGGGTCATTTAAGTCAGAGGGTTTTGTTATGGACTAAAGTGATTAATGAACCAAGCATTACAGCCACCAAAAAAACCAGTCTTCACTCCAGGCCATATAATGAGGGGTAACTCAGGGAAGGTTGAGGAGTCACATAACTTTCCCAGCACAACATCAGTAAATCCCCTGCAGGTAACAGCACCTCTGAATCCAAAGAGTCACTTTTTTATCATCTCCAGCAGAGTTCTCATTACAGCAGTTGAGATTTATATGTTAGGATCTCACACAGTTGGAACTGGACCTTTTTGTCTACTCGGTTCCTTTATCTCTTAACAGAGCTTTCTCGAGCCGTCGCCACAGCTTACCATTAAAGATGCACCATCTCCACCCTTTCCAACACCACCAATCCTCTCTCATGACCCCAAGCATTTGTGAGAGAAGAACTCTTATGCAACTTCACGAGTAACTAAAAATAGACTGGAGGTTAGGGCAGACAGTGTTTGGACATATAAAGTAGCAGCTGTCTGCAGAGTGTTTCATTAATTGTGCTGAGAAATGTCAACATCTTATTAAAAGGAAAAAATGAACTTTCCCTTCAGCTAAAATGTGTCTACTGTTTAAAACACGGTAGTCAGCTTGGCTATAACATTCCTGACAGTTTTATTGTATCTTGCACAAATATAATTTATCTTCCTATTTGAAGTTATAATGTCCTAAATGCAGGTATAGGGCCAAAACTGACTTTCAAGCTAAGTTTGAAAAACAAAATGGAAAACAATAATGGAGTAAGCATACATTTCTCCTAAATGTATGCTCCAAATGTCCTGTTAAAAGTTCTTCCCAAAGCACGAACCATGACATACACAAATCATTTTCATTGTTCCCAAGTTGAACTCCCCCTTATTCTTCCAGGAAAACTGAGACTTCTCTGTGGATTTTGGTCCAAAGATGCATAATTTTTTGAATTCCTTTATCTAAAAATAGGGTTCGGGATTTAACCACAGAGTACATTTTGAGGTCTGAGTACTGTCTCTGTAGATTGTACGCGGCCAGACTCGAGCCTGTGAGAATCCTGTCTTAGTGGTTGCAATGTGGACTGAGCATCAAAATAACACAGCTACTTTGATATGAAGGATTTGTATCCTTTATATTTTATTTTTTGCTCTTCAAATATTTGCTCTTTAAAAGAATTTTTTTTTTTTTTTACAATTTTTTTTAATAAAACCTGATTTTATTAAGTTATAAAGCTAAACACGCACCTCTTTCTTAAACAAGCGGGTGTTTGTCTGTTAAAGGAAAATGCTGTAACAGCAATAAAAACCCACTTGTAGCAACTGTGATGGGTTCTTGGTTCTAGTGTTGTCTGAACTCAGAGTTGCTATGCATCAAAGTGTATGTTTCTTTGTTAAAATGAAGAAAAAGAAGTTTAGAAAAACACACAGGTTGGTTAGCCTGCTGTGGTTTGTAAAATAACCAAACAGATTATGTAGGTTTTTCCTTTCCAGCCAGTTGTTTTTCTCAGAGGTCTGGACAGGATGAAGCTCAACAAAGAGCAACCAAACCAATCTGGTTGTCCTGACGGCAGCCCTTCCTCTTCCCTCCCACAGGTGTAACCTCAGGGTTTAGGATGACTGTGCAATTGTGTGTTTGAAACAAAGTTAGTGTGGATGGAAATCAGCTGAGCATTACCTTCACACTCTCTGGAAACTCCTCTGCTGTGCAGTGCAAAAGAACGTGTCCTTTGTCAGGCAGGTTCATGTAGACACAGTTGGCAGCGAGGTCATCAGGTACAGTCAGTTTGTCATAGCGATGGTCACTCATTTGTTGCATGATCTGCACAATCACAAACAGGAAACAGACAGGGAGAAAAATAAGAAGCCTAGAGTCAACACGATGCTCAGAAAGACGAATGTAAAACCAAGTCCTTGATTTAGAAATGAGCCCACATCCTTTTTGCTGGCTGAACAACTGTAGGTGCCTAAGGGGGGAGTTAATGGAGAACACAGGAGCACTCAAGCATTCTTTCTCTGTAATGTCATGTTTTTCATGTAATGTGGAGGAGCTGACGGTGAGACGAGAGAGGGAGGATGGGGAGGGTAGAGTTGGGAGGGTTGAGGATGTTATGACCAGAAGTAAGGCAGGTGCCTCTTAATGTTTATGAGCAGAACATGTGCAGGCAGATACCTTTGAGACAAGGAGGGGATGTGACAAAATAGTTAAAAAAAGAAAAAAAAAGTGTATCAACATTAAAGGGAGATATTTTGTGTGTGATTCTTCTCAAAGCTTATCTGATGAATTGGATTATTTTTGTTAACTTTTACTCTTAATGTTATGTCTCTTTTACTGAGTCATGGGAATGACTCGGTCAATAAGTAAAAATTAAATAAATTAAATTAAAAATGTAATTTTTTGATGACAGAAATGCATTTTCTTAATCCTAGATGCTACCTGCTCTACATCCCAAAAACATGTCTACGATTTAAGTACTGGCTTACAGGATCAGTAACAACTGTAGAAGAAACCTTGCTGATTTTAGTGCACAATGGGCCTTTATGTTTTAAGTCACTTGATTTTATTTCACATGGGAGAATGGGGCGTTTACAGAGACAGAAAAGGCAAAGCCAATTCCTGAGAGGGTGTATAAATATGAATCACTTTGCAGTACACTCAAATTAAATAATCACTCTTGATGCACAGAAAAAATGGCCCGAGTCAAAGTAAATGTGCCTGTATACGCAATTTGTGAGGGTTTTCCTGGGAAACATGTACTCAGCCTACAGGAAGTGACACATTCTGAAGTTCTGACTACACTAACAGTGCTTGGCTGAAATAAACAGAAGGACAATTGTGTGCTTGTATGAACAGTAAATCCCATCATTAAAGAGAAAGCCTAAGGAAAAGTTGCCAGAGTCCAGGGATTGTCAGAGGGATGAGTGATCTCATGGACAAGCAGTTTTTGTACCTAAAAATGGGATTTAATTTTTTTTTTGTTTGTTTTAAGTTAACTATGCAAGCCCTTAAATTTCGCACGAATGGAAAAAAAAATAGAGTACTATGGTAATGCTGAACAGCATCTGTGGTTGCAAGGCTGCAGGGCTTCAGGCTGGACTACAGGCAGTGTGTGTTGATATGTCTGGATGTGTGTAACCAGACACATTCTCAGGTCATTCATGGGCGTGTTACGTGATTTCAGCAGCCCTAAATGAAAACACTCCGGTTCATGTGCGTGACCGCCAATACTCTCTCTCACACACAAGGGGATTAGAAGTAGTAGAGGGGAGACTAAACGTTGACTCCACCAAAGATCACAGTGCTTCCCGTCACACTCTTCATTTTATAACCTGAAGTATAAAAAACAACATTTTCAGTATTTAAGTAAAACACCCCACTGCACCGTTTTATCATGTTTCACATTAACTTAAGATAAAAGGTGAATTCTCAGGAAAATGTATTTATTTATTTATAAAACCATTGTTTTTTTTTTTATCATTTTTGACAGAAATTGCAAGTTACCATAATATTGCAAAACAAAGATTTTTTTTAGGATACTCCAAAAAGTTGAGATTTTCATAGTATCGCTACCTATTGAAAGCTAATTCAGCTTCAGTTTATGCACTGTGAGCTCTCTCCAGAATAAAAGACAATCTTATCTAAAGCTACATCCCTTCCACTCTTCTTCCTTGCTTCCTCTGATAAGCTCTTCTTCTGTTTCTTTGCTGAATCAGTCTTTGTGTGCATTTAAAATGTCTGGTGTGTTGACATCTGCTTGTTATGTGCTGAGTTAAAGTGTAACACTGCTACAACATGCACCCTGAGAAGTACAGTTCTTCTTAAAACATCACTTGGTATATCACTTTTGGAAGTGCATTCTGGCATAACCGGTCATGCCAACAGTGTTACCACCAAGTCTGTCAATAAGAAACCAATCACATGCCCAGTACACAAGAGCCCACTCCTTACAAGCACCTGTAGCTTCACTCACAACATTATAGCTCTCTTGCTTCTCAGCTATACTCACTGTGGATTGTACGCATAACTGTTTGACAATGTAGCCATCAAGGTAGTGTCTGAATGCAGGCTCTCTGGTTTTAGCTCTTATTTTGTTGTAGATAAACTTCCATTGTATACTATCCAGGATCAAAGTTAGCTTGCCTGTTTTTGCAGACTGTTTTGGTGGCTTCAAAAGCTAATCCTGCCCTTTCTCACATTGTGCCAAATTCCCGCAATGGATCCAGAGACCAGTTTTTCTAGTGGGGACATGATGAAACTAAACTGGCTTGTGCTTCTGTTTGGCCAGCTCCGAATGTCTGAAGAGGATGCTGGGTATGGAGTAGGGAAAGTTCATTTGGAGCTCTTTAGCTCTTTTAATGACGACGATGATAATGATGATTATGATACTATCCTCCTTCCCTTAAAACACATTCAATTTGGAAGAATTTTGGTCACTGATTGCCACCACCCATTTATCCCTCTGCTTAACATGTGAAGTGAGCTATTTGCATCTTAACCACTAGATTGAATCAAATCTTATTCTGTTCACCTTCTGAGTTCTGATAAAATCCACCTTTATGATCGTAGGTTTCAAAACAGATTTGAAATGATTGCAATAGTGAGCTAAGGCCCTGGCTGTCAAACCAGAGTAAAGCTACAGCAAATCAACAGTGGCTTTCTCCTGGACTGTGGCCTAGGTCCAGTAATACACAGAGTGTAACTGGGCAGCCAAATGTGCTGTCAGAGCAACTAAATCTAAATATTTACTGGAAGGTAATATAATTCACTCTGGGAAGGACAAAGTCAAGCATCTAACAAAAGCTCATGTAATTCTGTGGACTTAATGCTTTTCACTGTGATTATCAGCATAATCTGTATATTAGCTCCTGGGATGAATATTTATAATACTCACTTTGGCAAGCTTTCCATGAAGCCTTTAAACATTTCACAACCTTTTTTTTTTTTTACCAGAACAAATATGAAGATGTAGGATTGTTTGTCAAGGCTCTGCTGGCCATGCGATGAACTGGCATCTGGTCTACTCAGGCTTGACTTTTAACTGAGACAGAGCAAGTAAAGATATATAGAGTTTGAACAAAAACTCAAATAAAACTGAATCTAGAATAACAGAAGAAATATGTCCTCTGTGCTTATCCCCTCATCATCCAGGAAACTAAAGTATATTATCATCAACTAATGATCTCATGAATCAAAGTCAGATAAAGTGTTGACTGGTGATGTAAAATCTGCCCAGAAGTCCACTATACAGGGAAGGATTCAAGTGTGTGTGTGCGTGTGTGTGAGAGAGAGAAAGAGGGAGTGTACAGGGAGTTGATGCTGAAGCTTGTGATGGAAGCTGTATGTTGTAACAGATGACTTCATTTGTGAAGCGTTGCACTGAAATGGATGATGAAATTCAGATAGCCACTGTGCTCTCCTATCCACTGCAAGAGCTAAACAGAGACACACATTATTTGAGTTCAGAATCCTGCCCAGAAACATAATCAATGTTATAATCAATATCAGTAGATCTGTTTATTTAAACTCCTCATTAGATGAGGTGCTGTTTTATTAGTGAACATTATGCACCAAAATAAGGAGAACATGTATTAGCGAGGCTCCAGCCTGAACTTGTACCAATTTGTCTTTGTTCCAACTGGATAAACAGACTAATAGCCACACTCCCATTAGAGCTGCATCTACATCCAGGACAAACAATTTGAGTTAATTAAAACTGCATTCATATCTCACTCCATTCACAAAGTGAACATTATCTAATTACAAATGCAGGGTTGTTAAAAATCCTTAAAACAGGAGATAATTGCTGCAAAAAGTGGATGATGTAAGCTGTAATTAGAAAGCGAGCACTCTGTCATTAAGACCCGCTACAGGCCACTCCTTGCTCCAGTAGCTAATTACTGGGGTGATCAAACACACAGGAATCTTAATGAGCTGTTGCTGGAAAAAAATTAATTACCTTACGTGCTTGTTAACAGATTCTTGTGGGTTTTTTTTGTACACTTTGGCAAAGCCAACATTCTTATGAAAGCTTTTCAGCCTCTTTAGATTGTGCTGTCTAATCATGCTGTTATAAAATTCACCAAGCGGGCAACTTTGATGAGGCTTACATCACCACGCTCAGTGCATAACCAGTAGAGGGAGTTATCACACCAGGAGGCAAATGCGGACTGTCAGAGAATCTGAGTAGACCAAGTTTCAATGTCGTTTTAAAACATATTCCAGTGATGAGACTGGGTAAATTCATTCCACTCAAAATCGCAAAGGCTAATGCTTAAAAATGTTAGAAATAGCAGATTGAAAGGGTTGGAATCAAATTCATCAATGTCTTAGAATAAACCACCAGTCTGCCTTAGCCACAGTACAATCTGTCTATTCTATTCAGTGCCTGCATCCTGTGGATTTTCACTGTTGCAAGGGAACTGTATTGATTCTGAAACATTTTATGAAGTAATGCGAATATGAATTAATGAGAAGGGATTAAAGTAGCAGGTGGTCTAACTGTGTTTGCAGTGGGAAACTGCCATCAAGCTATGATGCAGGAAGTCTGCCTGAATAAACATATGCAATGCCCTGTATTTTGTTTTTTGTTGTATACTTTGCAGAGCCAATGGGGGAAAAAAATGGACAGAGTTGGTCATGCCAACAGGATCATAAACAACAGGATCAGGACTTTGCGTCACAGTAGTGAAAACATCCCAGTATGTTGTTTTTGTCATTTCTATGACTACGGCTGAGGAAAGCAAAGCCATCCTGTCAGTGCATTAAAAAGGCACACACACAAATACACACACATATGCACAAACTCCATACTTTGAGGGCTTTCTGAGCAGGTTCACTGGAGCCGATTACAATGAGGTCTGGTCCGCCCATGCTGCAGAAACTTTTCAGGTGTAGACCCTCAAGCACAGGCACAGTGGACACGGCGTAATCCTGTAAAACAAAACCCAATTACACTTATAACCTTAACCATCCTATGGTCTTCTCACAACTCTAATGCAAATAACGTCAGAAAAGCTTTTTTAAAGGGTTCATTAACATGACAGAAGTGTTTCTAGTTTTTAAAAGCTAAACGTTAGAGCAAACCTATTTGCTCTACTTTTTTCTTGATGATTACACAGCACTGTAGTAATGTGTGTAGACTCATAAACGGAGTCTGCAGAGGCATTTAAAGGAAAGTAGTGAGGCTCAATGGCGGAAACAGCAAGAGTGTCTGAGAGATGATGTCACTGAGATCAGGGCTCAAGGGGAGATTACATATAAACGTGTGGAAGCCTGGTTCAAGATACTTTCTCTGCCTGCAGGATGTCTGCACACCAAATCTTGTCAGAAGTGGTGTTAGAAAAAAAGGATGCTGATAATATGCCCGGCCAAAAAAAAAGAGATTTTGTTTAATAAATTTTAGGTATGTTTGTGGTAAACATTTCAGTCATCATTTTTGATAAACATATTTAATATAAAAGCAATTTGTCCAAAGCTGCATAATTTTTTTCCACTAATGTCCTATTAAAATAATGGGAATGTTTTCTTTTGCAAGTCTCATGGATTATCAATAGGGTTAAGATATGCACTTTGTAAAAACCAGTCCATGTGTGAAAATAATGGGACACACTCCACATATCACATATTATCGCCTTAATCCTGGCATTATACATTCAGGTGGTCAGTTGATCTTTTTACCCATCTATTCATATATTTAGTCTCACTTACAATTGGTTTTCTTACACCTTGACCAGTCTTCACATTGTGCAAGAGGAGCTTAAAGTCTACCTTAAGTCTACTGTTGAT
This sequence comes from Kiunga ballochi, assembly GCA_037177335.1. Lineage (NCBI taxonomy): Eukaryota > Metazoa > Chordata > Actinopteri > Atheriniformes > Pseudomugilidae > Kiunga > Kiunga ballochi. The sequence continues at coordinate 7,599,142 of JBAMIG010000015.1, forward strand.
TTTCTCCAGTTTAATATAAATGTTTAATCATTCATGGTTTTATTCCAAACACATTTCTTTCTAAAAGCTGATGGTTTGGAGTTATTCTGTGGGATTCTGTTCATAATACACTAGATGGTTCTCAACCTAATTTCATTAGTTTAAATCATGTCTTTAGCTATTTTTGTTGTCTCTTAAGAGTAACATATTTTTCTTGACCCTCAGGATGTGTCTTCTGACATGGTTTGGAAGCTACTTATGATAAATGAGCTGTACTTATATAGCCCTTTTCTTTGAGCAATTTAAATGCATGGTACTGCATATTACATTCACACATAAAAATGAAAAAAAAAAACGCTGCTCCTAACACATAGATTTACAAAAAATGACCGCTGTTCCTCATAAGTTACAGCTGCTTAAGTTATGCAAAAGCATTGGTTGAATAACTGGTTTCCAATTTAAACATTTTAATCAAGTCACGTGATGGACTGGCGTCCCGTCCAGGGTGTACCCCGCCTCTCGCCCGTTGACTGCTGGGATAGGCTCCAGCCCCCACCAGCGACCCCGTTCAGGACTAAGCGGTAGATAATGGATGGATGGATGGATAATCAAGTCACTACTGGTTTATTTGGGAGGGGTTTACCTACAAGTGTTTGCATAGTTAAATCCAGGTGGTGATTTTATTCTTGTCTGCAAATCTAGTAGAACCTGGGCATGTTTGGGAACTGGATTTCATACATTCATACGAGAAATATAGCATTTTCTTCCCCTTTTTTTTCATTTGCTTTAATTTCACACTTTATACTGATACATTATGATGCTTAAAAGTGGTGTTGGTAGATGTAAATACAAAATAGTACCTCTGAACCTGGGACTTTTATGACCAATAAAAAGGCAATAACAAAAATTTAAAGATAAAGAAAACAGCTGTTGTTAGTGGATGTTTGCATTACAGCATTTTACTTCCCAAAAGTGGGACTCAGAGAATGTAAAACATCTGGATCATTGACTCTGTGAGCACAACAATTAAAACACTCAATGAGCAACTAAAATCTGAACTGACAAACATGCAACTCCACGTAGAACAGGATCAAGACATTTTGGGAGCCTATATAATTGCTTATTTTTTACCCTCACCTATGGATCCAAAGTGATAAATTCTTTAAAAAAGTTAATAGCTGATACAAAGTAGCAGAACCTAAATAACATATTTGAAGTATTTGAAGCATTATTTTACAAAGGACTTTATTATAAATATGACTTACTGACTGGAGCAAATTCAGATTTTGGAGTCAATTTACTATTTGATGACACTTCAAAGTTTGCAACTGCAAAACAAGTGAAGACCATCATTATGAATCTGTAGAGATAAGCCACATACATTTTTAGCTTGTGCTTAAGAAAATAATAATATAATATGGTTTCTATCCAGGTCATAGGTCTCAATGTGTATTTTTAATGTTACTTTGTGAGATTTTCCAAATATTAATATTCAAACAGTCATGATAAGACATATCAGGTAAATACTTTGAGTGGTCTTATATCAAGTAAAACATTATAAAACATCATAAAATCTTCTTTGTTATAAATAAGTAACACAACAGAACTAAACAAGTTATAAGGCAAAAAAGAAGAAAAAAAAGTAATGATCCGTTCCTTTAAATTTCCCGAACCCTTGTCTTGGCGCTTGTTTAAAGAATCTAGTGCTCCTGGGAATTACAGTATGTTATCTCAACTTTCTTCATTCCTTATCCATGAACAGGAAGTTTCTGTGTGAAATTCAAAATGCAAGCCATTCTCTATCTAGATACAAAAGGAAGAAATAGTTTCTTTTTATCTATGCTGACAGCCAAGCTGTGACCTGAAAAGACTGATTAACTCAGAAAGCAGACACCCAGACATTTGTGTTTTTTTATCTTATTGGCAGAATGGTGGATCTGCACTTCTCATCTATTACAGAGACATTGTTTTAACCTATCTTTTACTTTCCAAACCGATTCCATCGGTAATAACCATCGCTCTGACCTCTGTAGCGACCATTGAGAAAAGAGTCCACATCTGTATGCAGTTGTTGAGCACTAAACAAATCCGGCACCAAAATGATCCTTAATTTGATAATGATAGGAAAAACCAACAGTGACAGGATGAATCAACTGATAAAAAGTGGAAAAAACAATAATTGATGCTCAAGTGATTTTTCCTGGTGTCATTTCCCAGAGACGTATCATTAAGTCCCTTCTTATCAAAGTTAACAAAAAAACACAAAGGAATCCATAATGACAGAGTCAAATCAGATGCAGATGGGAGGTGGAAGCAGCAGAATAAGGCAGTTGAGATAACCATTATGTACTGAACTCTTGACATTAAGACCCACCTCTAAATTTTTTGGCAGCCAGTTTTTCTTCTTTCTCATGGCGGTTTAAAGCATAGATATGCAGCATATAAGTCCACAAATTAAGTCTACTTTTTACACCAATGGCAAACAAGATAGACGGTATTTGAGAACTTTACTGTGACCGTTAAACAAAACTGGTTTTTGAAAGCTGTGAAAGTTATTTTTTTCTGAATATTTTTTTGAGAGCCGACAGTGGTTAGCTTGACTGCTTATCAAGATAAACTAAATCAAAGAGAAATAAATATGTTAAAACTGATTTAAATATATCAGAATCAGAATCACTTTTATTGCCAGGTAATTTTCATTACTAAGAATATGTATATATAAACTGAAAATCTAACCTGGACCTTTTGATCTGTGACCAGTAACAAACCTGATCTAACCTGACGTTTTTTTATGCATTAACATAATTTTCTCTTGTTTCAAACACTGACATGGGACATGGACATCCTTTGTTTATATACCATGCTATACTATGTTATACCAGTGTGAAGGCGTGTTTTACTAGAAGCTCCTAAGCTACAAGCTTCCACTCACGTTAAGGATGTCTCCTAGCTAGTTAGGGTATGAAGGAAGAAATTAATATTTCAATTATTCAATAAAACATATATATCATGTTTATGCATTTTTCATTCTGAACAGTATTGATATAAATATAATTTATGTTTAAGAACAACAGCTCATCTGACAACACCAAATGGCAGTTTAAGTGTTCAACAGGTACCCGCCACACAGAGATTAGTACTATAGTGCAGCTGACCAAATATATGATTTCTCATATAAGGATGCTACGACTCAGGAGGTTAATATGCTTACATTGTGTTTATTATGTGAGGAACTCTGTATTGCTTTTTGTATGAAAAGAAAGTTATAGATCAAAATGGAAATGATTAACAAAAAGAAAAAAAAGGATAATTTAATTTTTGTTTTTACATTAAGTTTTACTGGTCCTCTATTGATAGGTGATCTAAATAATATTATGATCATGTAACATTATGAAGGCTTAGAAAAAAATAAAGTAAAAGCAGTTTCTAAAGTATAGGTATTTGCTGGGTCATTTTATCCCAGTTTATGGGTGTAAGTTATGTGACTCATCTGTATAGTAAGTAGAACAGATAAAAGTCTATCAATTCAGCAAAGTACGGATCAGACCGATTTATTTATTTATTATGTTGAGGGAACTGTCCATCAGAGCTGCTATCTTGGCCAAGTCACTCTTGAAAAAGAGATTTTTTTTCTCAATAAAGGTTCACCTGGTTATATAAAGATTTTTTTTTAAAAAATCAAGTAAGCAAAGTGAGTATTTCTCCATCATACGCCTTTGTGTATTAACTGCTGGTTTATTACTGCAAAGTGAAGTGGCAGATGTTTGGGTCTGATTAATCTGACCAATGTCTGAAAGCCAGCTGACCTGGGGCATCCTTTATAAAGCTGGCATACAAACTAAATTACAGTCAATATGTGATTCATGAAAAAAACAAAACTTGTTGCAAGAATGTCTATCTCTACAGCAACTCTGACCCCAGAAATGAGAAAACTATGACACTAATTGTAGAAAAGAAAAACAGAATGTGAAAGTGATACATTTAGGCCTTTATATCACGTTATATGTTAAAGTTATTTTAAAAAAGTATTAAAGAAGCATAAAATCTACATTAAAACTACAATGTGTGCCACATCCAGATGTGCTGTTGTAGAGTGGGCCCTTAAGCAGGTGAACGGTAGATGGTGTCTCAATGCCACATAGGGATCTGGCTGCAGAGCTCCACTGTGGGGAATGTTCCAGGGCCGGCTCCCTTCTCAGGCTATTTCCACCACGGTGGAGCTCTGCAGCCAGACTCTCTTGCAGGATCGAGCTGGTGTTACACACCTGAAGAGGTGCTACGTACCATTGCACTAAATAAATACATGCCACTACCATCAGAGGTTTGTTGTCTCTGACCTTAAACCCCCTTTCATTGTGTCTGAACCACATGATGCTTCTTTTTTTTCCCCCTACATTTCTGGACTGGTAGTGAATAAAGCATAGGATGTTTGCACAGCCATTGAAAGCTCAGAAAAGTGAAGTTTCACTATCACAGAAGGTGCCAATCTAGTCATGTTACCTTTTACAGAACATAACTTACCTTAAATGCATCAGCAAGGATCTCTGCTCCTCTCTGATTGGTCCGTTTAGAAAGCCCCACAAAGAATTCTCGACCTGGAGAAAAACAGTAACAATAAGATTGTGAAATAAATATAACATTTGGAAACATGATTCTGAATAGTCTGGTATAATAAGGTCTGATATCAAGCAGAAAACAGTATTCTAAAAGCTGGAGTATGTCATCATCGCTCTCATCACAGTGTGTTCTTTACGTATACCTAGAACAACTGTGGCCAAATGGCAGTGAGAATACAGTCAGGACCCTGAAAGCCTGGCCAGGCAGCCAGAACACTGAACTGCACGGGCAGACTTCTTATGTTGCTGCTGAGCCTTTACAATATGAGCCATTAGCCAGGGCCTTGCCAGCAGGAAATGTTTCTAGCACTGCCATGTGCAACCCATTTTAGCTGAAGGGAATGATAGTGGAGAGCCAGCGTCTAGAAACTCAATTAAGTGTACTATACTTTTTCCTAGCCTGTGGTGCGAAGACGACACTGACCCACATTTTAAAACACCTCATGACTGTAACCAAATGTTTTCGGTCTCAAATGAAGACCACTACGGTCTTGATTCTGTGCCTTCATCAGTTTTAATACCTGCTGCCACAGAAATATGACAGCTGAGGTGAGTCTTGATGATTTGCAGGATAGCACACAACAGTATTACTGTAGATCTTTCTACTATTTGTGCTGAGGCACCAGGTCATTCAGGTCACATAGATGAATGTTTGTGGAGAGAATCCAAAAACACAGATGCATATTTACAAGCCCACACACACACACACACACATCTGCTCTCATACTGCTGCAAAGGATCTGCAACTTCTCAGCTGTCTGCTGTTTCCCGTTTACAACAATATCGTCTTATTCATTCAAATGTAAGAACAGAAGTCTGTATTATGTTTAGCAAATGTAGTGAAATGCAACTAAGTGATGGACGTTAGTGTCCAAAAAGGGACATTTGTTAGATTCAAGTGCTGCTACATTAGTCCTTTTATAATTATAGACAACACAAATAATGAGTCACAATAATTCACAATCGAATCCTCATACCAGCAAGCAGAACGAATGTCTAGCTGCGATATATTGCGCAGTTCTAACTAGGAAAAAAAAAAAGAAAAATCAAATTGAAAAAGAATAAAATCATCATATTAATGCATTGTCTACACCAGAAATTTAGCAAATCCACATGACCATCACCATTTAGAGCTTTCAAAACTTTGACTGAAGGGAATTATTTATACAGTGGTTTAGTTTGCATTTAGAACTCTCCACTATCTATAACTAAGTAGTAACTGGTACCCAGGATAAAAGGCTATAAAATGGGTCTCACTAAAGCCACAAGAAGCAAGAAGCTTGATCTTGCTCCTGAGGCAGCAAGAACAATGAATAAGTTCTTTGTGGTCTGATCCATTTATACTCCACACATATGACACATATGCAAGGGAGTGGGAATCACAGTGGGTGGGATGTATGTGCTTCAATATACAATAAAAGAATTGACCTGCTTATTTTATAAACAACAAGATAATTAGGCCACAGCAGGGTAGGTTGTGAATGCAACTGTCCGTGTCTATAAACACCACATGTGTTATAAACATTTTCTCACAGACTCAAAATCAGCTGTTTTATTAAAACTATTAGAAAAAGTTTCTGGATAGCAACTTTATAGCCACTGTTGGAAAAGACTTTAGGAATAAAGTGGTCAATATGGACAACCTGAAAGTCAACCTGACAGTGTAACAAGCTTAAATATTTCAGTGGGCGCCCAACTGCATGATCTTTCACACTACACACACACTGGCATGGCAAAGGCACTCCTTTTTGGATGTCATGAGCCTACCTCACCAATAAAACCCCCCCAAAAAATACCACTAGTTTTTAAGTTAAAAACTGGATTAAAGTTGTTCTAGTAAAGCGGCTTTGTATTTATTTAAAATAAAATATAAAACCTGTCCAGGTTGTACACTGCCCTTCATCTGCTAATTGCTGGGATATGCTGCAGACACATAAAACCTAAATTGGATTATGAGGTAGAGAAAAAGAAAGATTGAATAGAAAACCTTCAAATAATCCTTCAGTGGTGATGATCAAAATGTATGCATAGCTTCATGTTGCTGATTTGACTGAAGATCTTTAGGAAGTGACGCTGTATTCTTTGTAAAACAATGAAACCTACCAGTAAACAGAACATCTCCTCCATCCAGGATCGCATTCTCATCAGTCATCTCCACTATGTTTAGATTCAGGTCATGTAGGGTCTCTTTCATTACCTCTGTCTGTAAAAATACACAAAGAACAAACAAAAATACATTTTAAAATACTTGCTGATTTACCTAAAATAAATTCTAAGAAGCTAGGTTAGCTATCCTTACATTAGGGACTATGAGGATTGTGTCCAGTTCTAATCAGGCAAATGTAAACAAGACTATCAGTTATTAGTTTGGGGATCCCACCCACCCCCTCAAATTTTTGTATCTGGGATGCCCCCATCCCCCCACTACCCTCCCCCCAACGATGAATTGGATTGAGCGGTATGGAAAATGAACGAGTTTAAGGATCTTTGGGAAGAAAGTAAGAAAGCTGTGCATTCCTTATATTAAGTACAATTAAATAAAACATTTTCTCTCCATCAGGTTGCAATGACATCATTTCAATAAGCCATGAAATGATGTCAGTTTGTAGGAAGTACGTTAAACTTTTACAAGGTTGGGGAAAAATAGGTAACTGAAGCACCAGCATAAAACACTGGAAATACTTCTTCCTTTCTCTTCCACTGGGTCATCTGTCTTTTATATATTTATAGGGAAGGACTGCAAGGATGGTTGCCACTCGAAAACCTTTAACACATTATGAAATGCATCCCCTGATGGAAACTGACGGGAAATCCACATTTTGTCTGTATGTCTTCTCTGCTGAACCCAAAACCTGTGGGAAGAGCAGGTCTTTTCTTGGCTGAACTCCAGCTGGTCGGCTCTTCTGTCCGACCGCCCAGTGAGATTTTATTGTCCTGTTTTTGGGGTTCCTGCGAGAGTATTTTCCAAAGCCAGTCATGTTAGTGAGAGCATCAGTGTTTCCACACGTCCTATCTCACAATGACCTCAGCCTGCTCACTGTGATTTTGGGCAGACATAAGGCTTCTGCGTGTCGTCTGCGAAATGCCAACAACGATGAGGTCACCCAGGTAGACCTCCATGTGCTTCCAGATAACATAGCAGGGGCCTGATTTAGACACACGAGTGCATAGATCTACTTTCATCTCACCTGAATAAACAGACCTTTCTACAATAATACAAGATATTTATTATTTTAAAGCTTGGTTAAATAGTCTCTGAGGCTCATGGCTACAATGGCCTCTTTCTAATCTATTCACTTTCCAGCAGTAAGACAAACTTTCCACATCCATGCTTCATCCGCACAGCAGGCTCATCTTTATGCTTCAGTTAACCAGGAGGAACACATCGTCCATCCAAGAAACTGGGTTCACAAACTCATTAGTGGGTTCTTAAAAGCTTTGATGGTGACAGTGTGCAGTGTATTAAGTATAGGTAACAGCTAATCCTACTCATTTTTCTTTGTGTATTGCCAAGCAACCTTCTTCTTTTTATTTAGTTAGGTTTAAGGATATGTTGTCTTGGAAAGAATTATGCCGAGTCAGGTTATGGAGAACAATCCAGATGAGCAAGAGAAATTTATGCTTTTGATGTGTGTTTTAGTCACATGTTTGGTTGTCAATGTATGTCAGTGGAGAGAAGTGTTTGCTGGACCTTGCAAAACTTAATAATTCACGTGAAATCATGAATTCATAACATTTCAAACTTGAAACAAATGTGTGTGGTTAAAAAATAGTACCTTATCAATCAGGGCAGGTCTGCTGAAAACCAGAGTCTATTCCTGTCAACGCCAGATAAGAACTGACTTTGTTTGATTTTTGTGGGAAGGCTTATCTTTACGCACCTGGTTTCACACATCAACATCTTTATCTGGTCTCTGGCACATTGGAGCTCTGAGCATCACTGTGGTCATCTTCCTAGGAATCTGGTAGACTGTCTGTGGCAGCCCTTTAGCTCAGGACATTGGCATTTCCTCTGACATCATTGAAGGTGATGTGACTCAAAGTGTGTTTAAACTCCTGAGTGAAATGTTATGGTCCACATATAGAGATTGTGCCGAGCAAGTTTACACTGCCTTGCATCTTGAACATTTCCTTTCATACTTAAAAAATAAATCCTGAGCAAACAGAGCATAAGAAGTAAAAGATGCAATGTTATAATTCTTTCTAAAGTCTTAATGACATGTTTCTAATTATTATTATTATTATTATTATTATTATTATTATTATCATCACAAGCATAACACTAAACTTTGTGGAAGAAAAAATGTATCAGATTTGTTTTTAGCTTCCAAATTTAAATAAATAAATAAATATAGGTGCACATCTCACTTTCAGTTAAAAGACCTGTACAAAGTCCATGTAACTAAAAAAATAAGAATAAAACAAATTAAACTAGAACAATTGCTGTTGTTACACAACAGCAGGGTGAATGCCTTTTATGCTGAAATGGTTGAACTGTAATAC
>JBAMIG010000015.1:7622189-7646068 GCA_037177335.1 Kiunga ballochi
TACCCCACCTCTCGCCCGTTGGCTGCAGGGATAGGCTCCAGCCCCCCCGCGACCCCGTTAGGGACAAAGCGGTAGATGATGGATGGAATATTGTGATTGTATTTTTTTTTTTACATTGCCCAGACTACAGTCTCTTTCTAAGTATCTTGTGAATTACATATATTTTCTTTTTCAATAAAATAAAACAAAGCCTAATTTTCTGATTTTATACATCAATAAAAACTATTTGAAAAACAATGAAAGGACATATCCCACAAATATAACTTTTATTTTTTTAGATTGTGTTTAACAAGTAGTAAAGGAAATAGTTTTGTTCCAATTCACCCCATGTCTAAATGAACCATGAATAGAAAGTATAGTAATGTATTATTTGTACCACTTATTCCTATGAAGTCTCGCTGGTAGCTGGAGCTTGTCCCAGTAATCAATGGATGAGAAGCACCTTGGGTAGATCGCCAATCCATCATAGGAAACACAGAGAAACAAACAACCATTTGCGCATGTTCATTCCTATGGAGAATTTTCGATGACCAATCAACCAAACATGCATGTATTTGTACTCGCAATAAACCCATGCTAACTTAGGGACAACATGCAACTGTCACATAGAAAAGCCATGTTTAGGCTGAGGTTCAAACCAGTGACCTCCTCACCATGTGGCTGCAGTGCTAACCACCACATGTACCATGCAAGTCCTAAGCAGTACAGAGTACTGATTAAGTACTTCTTTTTTAAGTACTGATTAAAAATAAATCCAAAAGGAAAAAAGCAATCACCAATACTCCTTAGTATGGACTCTCGAAGGAGCTTTAAACTAAATTGTTGTGCTTGCTATTCCATTTTGTCACTATTTAACAAAAAAAAAAGTTGTCTTTTGTGCAGTTTTAATACATCCCACCTAAAACTTGGTGGTCCAGATTGCAAATCCTAAAAAATCTGCTAACACATACCGAATTGTCTGGTATAATAAACCTGGACCTATAAGACTCATGAGAGATAAACAACCTTTATCTCAGTAAAATATGTATGAATAAGGTCAAACCTTTTGGCCGTGAAGACCGTAGCGTGACTCATCAAACCACTGAGTGAAACCTTGATTCTTATAGATGGAGACACCATAATGAAGGAACAGACCCCTTGCATCAAGATATAAATATTTTACTATTAAATAACAAAATATAACCCAAAACAACTTTCTGTTAATTTTTACAAAATTTCCTCTTTAATGGGCTTAGGAAATAAACCATACCATGAAAAATAGGGCCGCTTTAGTGTATAAGTAACAGCATTTGCCATTTATGCTCAACACTTAAAGTTCTGAATGGTAAAAAACACATTTGTGTGCATAAACTCAGCATTTTTTTACCATATCATAGAGTATTGCACCTGTATGGTACATCTTGCATGCATGCCATTTCAGCGCTCATAAAGCCATGCTCATCCAACAGTTTGCCTCCTGTTTTAACATATGATGACAGGGGTACTGCTTTTCATCTCATAATTAATCCAATCCACTGACTGATATGTTAAATTAGAAGCTACATGCTCTGGACCTGACCAAGTGGTGTCACATCACACTTACAACAGCAATGTAAATGAAGCAGTGTTGAAGTGAAGTACTGGCATCTGCTATAGGTGCCCTGCAGATTAGAGAAGCGACTATAAGGTGAAGAAGTGTCACTCTCTCCCTCCTCCTTCGTTTCATCGTTATAGAAGTGGATCACATTTCGACCCTGCCCTTCTCAATAAGCCTCCTTCCATCTGATAACACATAACACAGTTCAGAAGCTCTTAAACCTCGCCATTTTTCACATTCTCAGGATTCTGGATGGTGTGACCTCATTGGGTGAGTGAAGCTAAGGGGAAAAACAGCCCCCGGCCAAGCCTTTGCTTCAACATGGAAACCTAAGCTAACAAAGAATGCATGACTTCGTACAAACTTGACTGTGGCTGTGCTTATGAGGGAAAACAACATGTTCTCCTAAGTGTGCATGTTTGCACATCAATGTGCAGATCATTCTGTACGTGCAAAGTAAGTATGTTTGTATGTTTTAAGTCTCTCATTCCCACTCGTACCATAAAAAGCTCATTTATCTTAAGGATTCACAGAGACCATACAGAACATACTCACTCTAAAACCATTTGGTTGAAGATCTGGCTTTAGTAGTCATATGAAAGCTGTCACTAAAACAGCTTTTTACCAACACAGAAACATCAAAAGAATTGAAGGCTTAAGCTCCAGAAAAGACCAGGAGAAGCTCATCCATGCACTCATCTCAAATATACTACTGCAATCTACTGTAATACTGTAGCTAGAGCTTTGACTATGACTAAGAGATTAAAAATCTTTATCATTTTAAAAGGTTCATGCACAGAACAATCTGGAGTATTTTCACAGAGAATAAATTAAACAGAGCTCTTTGAGTCAATGACTTAGGTTAACTAGTCCAGACTAAACATGGAGACTCAGCATTTAGCTGTTATGTTTATGTTATAAACATTTGGAACAAACTGCCACCAAATGTAGAAACTTTTAAATCAATATAAATGTAATCTGTACGATATCTTTTTACTCATCCTGCTCACAGTTATTATAATTTAATTATTGATCTTACTGTGATTTTTGCTATTTTTTTTTGCCTTTTATGCCTTTTTTATACCATCTGTATGTAAAGCGCATTGAATTGTGCAGTACATAAAATGTGCTAAATAAATACACTTACCTTGTCTTGTGCAACATTACAACTATGTCTGATTAAACACGTATAGAGAGACTTGATTTATTCATTCCTCTTTTCACAATCAAATTAACTTCATTTAAACATTGATGACACAGTTTTCTTAGGGTTTTCTGCATTACTGGGTCATATTGCATACATCTTAGCAACAGTAAAAAAAAAAAAAAGTTTCCTGCTTCATTTAAACTCATCTGAAGCAAAATCATTTTCTACACAAAGAACAATTTAAAGTAAAAGTTATTTAAATGCTAACTTTTGCATTTTCTGGTGTTCAGAATCTGGTCAGCATCTAAAGTGTCAAAAGTACCTCAAAAAAGGACTGTAGTAGTGTGATGATACCTGTTGCAGTTCTGAGGGTCAAAAAGCAATTACATGGCTCTCTGCTTTATGGAATGCTCTTGGAATACAGAATGTAGCTATCCTTAGGCTTACTAATCACCCCAAATATATGTTTCTGCTGGTGTTTGTGGTGAGTGAAGTACGTGGGTCTCACTGGAGCACATAATTACTAGCTTGTAATAATAAAAAAAAGAAGGGGAATTGCATAAAAGCTGGGGTGTGAGTTCCTATCCCTAACTGTGTTTACTTAATGATCATAGATGGACATAATTAATTGCACAGCAGGAAGCTCATGCATGCACATTGACACAAACACACACTTTGTAAGACCAAGAAAAACAAAATTGCACTTGAACTGTTAATTTTTAAAAAAGGCAGTTAAATTACTCATCTGATTTGATATTATAGCATCACATGTTGGAGGCCATAGTAACTATACCTAAATAGTCATAACTGGACATAAGCATATAAGTGGGCCTCTACATTCAGAAACCCTCCATGGCCTCTGTTAGGTAAAGCATCAGAGTAGTCATCTCCCACATGGGTTGTTTCAGGTAGATGATTTCTAACATAAGTATCACTTTCACTCTTACTCAATGACAGATCGTCCATTTTCAGAATATCCGCCAGAGATAATTGGGTAACTGAAATAACTTTGGTAATAGTAGTACTTTACAAACATTATAAAAGCATCATGATTTGTTGCTTGTAGAAAGTGTTAACATCTGATGCTTGTTGCAGTTTTGCAACTTTGGCACTTAAATGGTTAATATACTCTGTTACTTAAACTAAGAAAATATGTGAAACCGTGTCTGCATCACTATCACACTTCTTTACACGTGCAGCGATAGATGCAAAGACATATAGTGATAATTAGATCACCTCTATTCCTGCCGAAATCAGCAAAAAAAGACCATGCTTATACACATTTTCAGGCTCTGAAAACATCCATCCTGTCATGCTCTGCTGAATCATTTACCAAAATTGAGGTGGAAAGAATATACAAGCACACATTCTGGCTTTTACGTAATGCCAGAAGTCAGTCAGTCAAAACCGCAGGATGCATACAGGGAAGCTGAGAAAACAAACACTGAAGGATGCCCTTTCTTCATACTTGATGCTTTTCCCAGCCACAAATACCAAAGTTAGCTTGAGATGCAGCAGAACACATTAATTCTTGACAGACCTGCGATTTTATCCCATAAAGGTTTCAGCAGTCTTGGCTTTAGATGCTGTGTGTATGTGTAGACATGATTCTCTATATGGAGTCATGCTATGGAGTTTAATTTTGCAGAGAATATTTCTCGTCCAGTTGGTTCACCTTATGGTTGTGATCTAGATCTTATGATCTGGAGATGATGATTTTGCCAGAGTCAGTCATGGTTTGGAAAAGATTAAAGCAGATGAGAAAAGAAATACCATGACTAACACTTGATTTAATATTGTCTTCTCCAGTTGTCCACTCTGACAAGACAAACAAAACAATTCACAAAAACTACTGGTTGTTGTTAAAGGATGGAACATTGTTGGAGTCCTACCATCTTCTGATGCAAGCTCGTTTTCCCCCGTGTGCTTCGTTATGTCACTTCAGCTTGGCTGTATCATATGTACAATGTACAATGGACAGAGAAGTCTCAAGTAACAAAGTAAAAAATGGTTTATTACCATCAATTTACGTAATAAATTTTGGGTACAGTTATTTTTCAGCTGACATTTTAACTTTGCAGGGAATTCTAGTACTTTTTACTTTTTATATTTTAAAAAGAACATTATCAGTGAAACACACACACACACACACACATGCACAAAATCTAATTAAAAAATCTGTTCATGAAAAGTATAAACATTCACCATTCTGACACCCAAGTAGTTTGGGGTCTACACACCTTTTTTTTGCATCACACTAATCGCATCACAGTCCAGCAAAGTCAAAACAGACATATGTACCCTAATACAACAATGTCTGTGGCAGTGATTTGAACCACAAAGCACTTTTTATGAGTTTGACTCCTGTGTATGCAACACTTATGCTGCAGAAAAATCATTAAGCACTTCACACGTCTCATCTGTACGACGACGGGGGAAAGAAAGCACATTTTGTGTTTGTTATAATGGAGCATCTAGGTGTGTAAGGTAAGGCAATGCCAAGAATAAAATGCTAAATAAATCACTAAATGTGGTCCATAAATCCGGAATGGGTTTATCATCATTTAACATGAGAAATATTATTCTGGAATTGGAAAAAAAAGTAGTTGTGAAGTTTCTAAGAATATTCCTGCAAGATCACCCCAAGGTCAAACTGTGCAAAGCTCAGAGAGACTGTAAAATACACAAGAGCTGCATCTCATACTCTTCAGGCTTCAGTTAACAAGTTAAAGTTCAAGACAGTACAGTTAAAAAAATTGTTCAGAAAAAAATATGGCTTGTTTTTAAGGGTTGCCAGGGGAGAGCTTTTCCTCTTACTAAAGGAATTTGAATAAAAACATGGCGGTACAGTTTAAATTTCCATAGTGTCAATAAATATATAACAAACTATTGCTTTTCTGAAATTATTTTCTTTGGAAAGACGACCAAAGTTGAAGTGTGTGACCATAATTCTAAGCACCATGTACAGCAAAAATCAAGCAACAAATCAGCAAGTCATTGAGTCACCAATGACTACGAAAGTAGTCCAGGGTCACATCTGAAACCAAGTTTCAGACAAAAAAAGCTAAGCTAAAATCAGGTCCAGCATCACCACAACAATCCCAAGCAGTGACTCTGAAACAGAATGGCTAGAAAAAGAGAGAGAGTGAATCAAAGCAGACCTCCTAGTTCAGACTTCAACATTATTGAAAAATTGTGGTAGAGCCTTTTACGAGCTTTGCACAAACAAATGTTACAAAACTCAAGTTAAATTGATGCCATAAAGAAGTCTGGGTGTAAAGAAAATGAAGTGAGGTACAAAGAACATTTAGTTCAAGTTATTAAGGCAAAGTTTGGTTCTACACAAGACATACTTTATCACAGACCCTCCTGACATGTTTATATATAATAAAAAAAAAAACTATGTTAATGACATTGTGGGGATCATATGACACCATGTATTTTAAATCATGATGTACTGTTTATGTATATGAATACAGTTATGATCTTGGTCTTGCATTTTGGCAGGTGTATTTTAATAAAACTGGACTCATGTTTAATGATTGATTGCGGTTCAAATATTAGCCAATTGTTGCTTCCATTTTTCTAAAAACAGGAATGTATAAATTCACTACTTAACTAAATAACAATTAAGGGAATCTGATATTTAAAAAGCTTGTAAGAGTAAAAATAAAAAGAATTACATATTTAGACGAGCAAAATCTTTTTATTGATATTGAATTTCTTTTGCAAAAGGAGCCAGAACAAAGTGAACTTACAAACTGATGGATGTAACCATGCATGCTGAGACATATCTGCATGTTTGAAACCGAATACTGATTAAGTCACACAGACCCTTGAAAAAACCTGACGCGGGAACAAGCTACCAATAGTGCCCTTGTTATGGCAAACATGCAGGACCAAGCATGCCTTGACTACTGCCTTACAGGGAGAGGGCCACAGAGTTCAGCAGAGAGGACACATGCAGCAGTTCAAAGAGGCAGCACAAACTCACACAGCATTGACATTATCACTCAAGCGTGCATGTGCAGTCCAACAATCCAAAAAGCAGCTGTTGAGGTACACATACAAGTGTGCTGACTGTGTGCCAGTAATTAGAGAAATACAACACCCCAGACTGAACAATCACAGCTGTATATGATGACAAATACTTTTGTGAGAGCTTTTGTGCATTTGGATTCCCAGCTATCTTTAGCCCCAGCTCCAAGCATTAATTAGACCAAAACATCTACATGTATGGTGGGAAACCCTTAACACACTTTGGAGGCTCTCTTGCAAACAATGAAACAATGGGAAATTAATTAAATTTAATTTAATACACAGCATTTCAAATTACCGTAAAAAGGTGCAATTAGCTACGGTTTAAATGTTGTTTAAAAGGAAGATTTGAGTGTTTTTAAATGGTTTAACATCTGATTGCCCCATCTTGTCCACTGCAAAATCAATTGTAAAAGTTACAGAGCAGTAAAGAGCAGAACCTTTATGAAAAATGCAGATTCAACACCATGATGCTTAAAAAAAACAAGGTAATGATGTTCTGTTGTTTCCCTCTAGGATTAAAAAAGTATTTTTCATTTCATTAGTCATTCACTCCTTAACTATCAATTCTTTACTGTTTAGTTCTAATATCAGATGGATGTAATGATGAGTCAAGGCTAAAGTTTATATTCCTGTGACTAATCAGGATCTGTTTATTTCCAGTCTTTACATCATTGTTTCCAAATACACCACAGAATCCCATCAGATAGCTGGGGGAACAGTGTTGCATAATGTTGATTACAAAATGAGGAAAAGAATACACCGTGTGCTGTAAACTGACAATTTAACCTTTTAAAAATGAAGACTGAAATGTGAAACAAATTTAGCAAACACAATCAATGTGAATTGGAAAAATGATTTGGTGGAAAAGTTTCTACTCTGTGACTAACTCTTGACCTGTGAGATCTTCACTATTAATCTGAATGGGAAACGGGTCTTATGGGCCAAGCATGACCACCTCTATTATTTGGCAATATGAATTAGAAACCCAGACCAAATGTCCTCACACACTGCACTAGCATAAAGGGAAATGATCTAACTGTTAAAAGTATTTCCAAATCCTTCAAAATTTTCTTATGACTTCTTTGGAAAAATCTGACTTTCCCCGAGACCCCATTGTTCTCATGTGGTTACTGCCGAATGATGTCATGCACCCAACAGAATTACGGTGACAGAGAAGAACTGATAGCCCAAGGAAAATGTGGATTCTTCTGACAAATTATGAAAGAATGATAAGAAATTTGGCTCCACATTCATGTCCATCTTCTTAGGGGGACCTACTTGTTCCATAAATGCTCGGCTTTGAAATTGTATTTCCTTTTACAAAAGCACAATCATTGCTAACACATCAGGAAATAAACAAAAAGGACGAGTGTAAAACAATGGAAAGGATGTAGACAAAATATTCTACTTCGGAGCAATCAGGGCAAACTTTCCATTATTTATGTTCTGTTAACTATTGTCTTTGAATGGAAATCCCAGTTAAGGTGGAAGAACGCAGCAGTTTCTTGCTGTACTGCTCTAAACATAAAAACAATCACGAATAAAACTGTTTCCAAGGACAAAAGCACAGTGGATGATTAAGTGATCAAAAATTGATTGTGACAAATGACAACTTTTCCAATTTGTGACATGCTGATATTTTACATCCCATCTGTTGTTTTTTTTTTTTTAGTACCCTTCAGCTGCCATGAATAGCACTTCAGTTAGTCATTCTTCCCCCTGCTGACTCTTTATTCCATATGACTTGCATGACTCCATAAATGGTTGCCTTCTCTTTTGATCAGGGCTAATCCCAAATTACTAAAGAGCCACTTATGGTAACAACGGATGTGCAAGTATTTCAATCCCACGTCATGTTCCATCAAAAATACTGCGAGATAATAAAAGTTAACTCCATGTCTTGAAAGTTGCCACACATTCTTTCTGCCATTTATAGGTTCACAGTAAGCCTAACTGTGTGACAGGTTTCTAATAATTTGTATTATCTCTCAGGCTGAATGGGTGGAAAGGGTAAATTATACTTAATAAATGCAATTATAAAGATCTAATTGGAATTTTAAGAGTCATGTTGATTTAATGTATGTTTTAGGCAAAACACAACATGATAATCACATGTAATAATAAACGGTTACCAGTTTGTTACTCAGAAGACATCACTTCTGTATGGTTTTCCTCTTTTTTTTACATACATTTTTTTATCTAGATTACATAAATCAAATCAATATTTGGTAAATAAATTAAGCTCAGGTGCTTATGGTCAGGCATTTAGAGCCATGAAAAAGAGGCTAAGTGTTGCAAGACTTAAAAATGTCATTGTGGTAAACTATAGAGTGAGGCTGTTTTGCTATTTATGTGTTCATGTTGAAGTTGAGTAAGAATTCCCGAAAATAATGCAGAGGATTTTTTTTATGTTGTGGAAAAACTGAATTAACTCTGGGAACAGACTTAACAGTGACTGAACAATCTTGATCTTGCACAGCATTTCACAGCCTTTGTGTCTCCATCATATCATATAAACATATTGTCTGTTAATTATTATCACATTATGTTATGTGCGTCAGTACATAACACATTATGATATGTTAACAAAGCCCAAATGTTTTATGACAAAAAATATTTCCCATTCAAGCTTCTCAAAGGAATTTGATCAAATAAAAAGAAACAATAAAGCTACTAAATCACCAACTGGATAAAGGAATCATTTGTTTCTTTGTGTTTTGTGACTCTGTGAGATGAAATCACATACAACACTGAGTCATCATCCTCAACTGGCTCCAAAGACTCACGAGTTCAAATCATCCATTTGTGCGTGTTGCAGTCAGGCTGACTAACGACAAGCAGGTGAAAGCAAGAGCTCTGCCACATTCCTGAGGAGACTTTGATGCCACGGCGCTCTGACAAGAACATTTCAGTGGGTTGACTGTATGACATTTCATCTATTTGCATCTTTAATGTGGTCAGCCTGTTGACAAGCACTATGTCACAGGAATCGATCACATACGGTTTAAGTACATGTGATACAACATAAACAAATCCGTGAGGTCATCTGCTCGTTTTAGGGAGGACACATAGAACTATGTAGACATAATTTTATGCACCTGTCCCTCCGTGTGTTAAGAATTTATTTCATTCTAATGTTGGAGCATTTCTTAATGTATTTTAACAAGCACTCCTACAGACAATATTATTTTCAATATGGTGACAAATTAGACACGGCTGAAGTCTTAGAAGTCTTACCTTTCAGATTCCAGATGCATAATGAAAACTTAGAGAAGCAGGCGGCCCTGATAGATCTAAAAAATGCACTTTGATTTTTGGTTAGGAAATATATATTAAAGATACCTTTTATAGTAAACTTGAACAAGTATATTTTTTATATTAGTTAATCATTTTTTTCTTTTTAACAAAACTGGTAAAATTGCCATTAAATTGGCAAAGTTACAAATTTCTAGCTCAAATATTTATTGAGTAGTAATTTGGACTTGGGCCTGCTTTAAACCTTTAAATCAGTATATTCAGATTACATAATTATCTGGTATCAACTGGAGCACAAACATCAAGAATGCTCAAGGTGCTGAAGAATGAACAAAGTATGAAATCATTTGGCAAATGCTAAAATGTAATTGAGACAATTAAGTTTATCACTGTTTAAACCGCACTAAAGCAGGTCTATATAGTTAGTTATAAGGTTAAATACACATTTTTGCTGCTGAGTTGTCATGTGCTGTAACTCTTTCTTGGTTTTATAAGAGTCAGAAGCAACTGCACTTGAGAAAACAATGTGAATTGTATTTTTTTCAATGACTGAATATTTTTTCCTAGTTTTCTGCTGAGCCTACATATTTCTCAGGGAGACCTTGTGAAATGCTACAAAATCTCACAAAACACTTGAAATAATGCTATAAAAAATATACATAAAAATGATCAATAGCTATGCAACACTGGCACCTCAGATTGGTTTTCCTTGAGGGTTGTGAGACTAACAAGCATCTGAAAATGTGTATTCCCAAATGGTAGACACATCAAGATCAAGAGACAAACAAGTCTTTTAAATTTTATGTTATTTATTTATTTATTTTTCTGTCAATGTTGATTATGATCATATAAAAAGGAGACATGCCATCAGAGGATTGGAATGTGAAACGGAGCACAGTGGGAATGTCTCTTGGTTCTCAGAGTGTATATGTGTGTGTGTGTGTGTGTGTGTGTGTGTGTGTGTGTGTGTGTGTGTGTGTGTTCGTTCCTCGTCAGGTCTGGCACGGGGCAGGTATACTTCTCGGGAAATAACTATTCCTGTTATTGCCCATCAAGCCTTTTATTACAGCCTCATGCTCAGCCAATCACATTCAAACACCGGTAAACAGGTAGAAGGGAACAACCATCAATCACCTAGTGTTCACCGAGGTCTGACTGCCAGTTTTACACAGACACACACACACACACCTACTCAGTCACAACATTAAAAAAAAAACACACACGCACACACATATACGAAGCACAGAGTGTATTTTTGGAGGACAATTCTCTTTTTCCAAGCATGTTTCTGTCATTATCATTCCTGAAGTAGCTCATGTTTGAAGTCAGCAGGCCATAGAACAGCACAGTGCTCACTCTGCACAGAGAAAGACGGCTGCACAGAGATGATGGCAAAAGCAGGTGCCATGATTGGTGCTACTCTTGTGCCAGAAAGTTTGCAAACAGATGGGGAAGTAGAGAAGAGGGGGTAGAAACAACAACAGTGAAAGTTTCTTGACCCCATTTTACTCAGTTTAGACCCAAACTCTGCAGGTTTCGTTTTTATTCCCACCACTCTTTGCTGTCGGACAGTTTAGTCCACCTTACCTATGACCTGTATCCATCTGCCTGAGGAGAAAAGCTGAACTGTTGTTCAGCAAAGAAAAAAGAAAAGCTGCCAAAATGTCACAGCTTCATTCTTGGACATCTGTTGCTTTTGTTTGTTAGAAAAATAATGGTGAATGCTAACCAGTTTTTATTGAAAAAGAACACCTAAATTTGGGCTCATTTTAACGTGGGTCATTTGTTTGTATTAGTTACTGACACTGACTGATAATTAAAGAGAGCTGGAGTCACCAGCATCATGAGTTATAAACAGATTGTTTGTATGTAGTTTTATGTACTTGGTGTAAATTTAGTCATAACCCAAATTAATTAATTAGTTTATAAACCTTCAACTAACAATCATACATAGTGTCACATATTAATGTTTCATTTCAAAGGCTTGTGCCATCCCTAAGATAAAAATCTTTTGCTATCAGTGTCCCGGTGTATGGATTCTGGATTGTTTACTTATCAGGAAGTGGTTGGACACGGGGTTATGGATACTAATATGGCTCATTAGCTAATAATTGAAAAAGGCTACTTCTTATTTTGATTGCCTACCATGCCATGGAGTAAAACAGGGATTACAGGTTTTCCATATATTTGTCACACTGCACAGACCTGACACAAAGGCAGCACGTGACTGTTAGATTCAGAGTAGTCCTTGAGCCTATGATTGAGTTTCCTGTCTTGCAAGAATTGCTTTTTAAAGTGATATTAACATGTGTGCTAAAAACATCAGCCTCATGCACCAAATCCATTCATTTATTTGCATTTGTAAAACTAATTCAGATACAGTGTTTGGACTTTCAACTTTGGACATGATGGTTTGACAGAGATAAAGCAAAAAAAAAGATTTTAGGAACCTGAATGAAAAATGGTGTTCAGCATGAGCTCACTTCTTGGGTCTATTGCATTCTGTTTACTAAACTGATGGTATGAAAGCAGAGGATGGGGATATTTAGTCTGGTCTCTGTGTAGAGGAAATGTCTACTAACAGATATGGAGCTGATGTCATCTTCTTCATAGGCAGGAGGCTGGAGAAACGATCAATGAAAGTCAATCTTGGAGGGATGTGAGATGAAAGAAAACGGGGAATGATGTAAGCAGCTGGATCTTTGAGGAGTTCAGAGGCCAAAGACTGTTGATGACCTCAATTAAAATGTACACGGCAAGAGAGGCTATTTAAAGTGCATGACAGCATGCACAGAACATGCTGAGAGAGGGTGTGTGTTTTTCAGAGAGAGAGAAAGCTAATGATTAATTCTGTCAGGGTTGCATGGATTCAGTTCTGAATGGAGATAAGCATATGAAGAAATTGCCTTTAATCTCAAAGGCAACATGTAGATTTATCTAAAATAGAAGTAAAGATAAGAAAAAATAAGGGGAAAACGAATAGCAACAAAGCAGATGGATTATTCAATTAAACAAGATGAACAAAAAAAAAACCCATGTGACAAGATGTGACGTTCATGTATAAATCTGAGGATAAAGGAAGGAAATCATTTCAGGCTTTCACACTTATTCAGAGCTGTTATTGAAGTTTAGATCCATTAACGTCCTGATAGACAGGAAGATTATTCTTAATTTAAATTACAGGAAATTGAGCAAAACAGTTTTAACTCTCCATTTATCTCAAAGAAAAGGTTGTAGAAGCACAAAAACTATTCCGTTTATACACATCTTTCCTCACAATGCATTGTAGACTTGCTAAATGAATACCCAATGAGAGGCCAAAGTCACATTGGGGGTTTTAATCATGATGTGATGAAAAGGAATCTGGCATGACAACTCAGCGAAGGCCTGAAACAAGAATACTGGAGTTTAAATGGTTGTTTGGATTAAGATGTATGTTAATACCACCCTCTTAAACCTAAATGCGACTTCAGAGCAGTATAACACAACTGAATCTGGTATGCTTTCATAAAATGAATTAACTGAGATACAATTTATTTCCGCAAATGTGCATTACTTTGCAATACAATCACTAACTAGAATTAATAACACTCAGAAAATTTAACTGAAAGTCAAGAGTGTTAAAAAAAATGCAGCTCAATTTAAAGTGTAACGGCTGAGATTTCACTTTGTCTTGGGAAAATACATCAATGTTACTGGGACCATGAAGCAGAGACTTGCAAATGTCCAACACTCGAGCAGGTTATTTGAGTGAGAAACATCAGCGTTGCATTTAAAATGTATACAAGCGTGAAGGAGATAGTCATCCACCTGCTGTGCAATCATAATCAGTAAATCATTGTCTTGTGATGGCACAGGATTAAACTCCTATAACATCAACCACAAATGTTTTCAGTCTTACTTTTAAGTTCATCTTTTCCATCAATTTAACAAGTGTTGTCAAAAGATTGTCGTGTTAATGATTTTTGGATTAAAAAGAACACTTTTTAAGTTTTTATCTCATGTAGAAACTCTCTCTGCCTGACATGTGTCTGCTCTATTGTTGAGTTATGTTGTATATGAACTACAAGATTAAAACAGATTTAAAATGCATTTGGTGAAAAGCACCAGAAAAAGTTTGTGAGTCTGTTTGTGGGGTTAAAGTCTGGAATAATTTGCGGGAAGAACACAGGGGGTCTGCAAACATCCATGTATTTAAATCAATATACAAAGAATCAATAATTGATGTGTCGTTGTAATTGTTGTTGTTGTTATTATTATTATATTACTTGTATAATTGTTGCTGTTTTTTAATGTATTTTATAATTGCATAACTTTATAATTGAAACTGATTATAGATTATAGTATACACATAGTTTATTAGTAAGAAGGTATCATTGTTATACTATGTTGTTAAGACTGTTGAATTATTGTATAGTCTACAATAATAATTGTTTTTAATGATTTAGGTTATATTATTTGTGATTACTGAGGTGGGAGTATATAAGCCTATGCTTCTTCCCACTCCTTTTGAACAGTTTTTTTTCCTTTTATCATGTTTTACCTCCTTTTTTTAATTATGTTCAAATAAACTTTATCAATCAAAATCAAAAATCAAAACTGTGGCATGTGTTATTTTCTTAGAGTTAATGAGGCAGATGAATTCAGCAGTAGAGAATCAGTATTCGTTAGTCTCAGAGCAGATTTGTGAAAACCTCTGTGCCACTTATCTGATATGCGACTACTCTAGATCACAGTGTAGCCGCATGTAAATTACAAACACATTTGTACGCAATGTGGCGGCAACAATAGATGACCTGACATGGCTGTCAAAAGAAAAAGGGGTCAGTCAATAGCACCCGTCAGCAGAGCAGTGATGAGAACGAGACTGTTGAGAAATATGCAGTCTGTTATAGCTGAAAAATAAAAGTAACATTCAGGCTAAAGGAAACGGGCTGCACACTGTGACACGCCGTCCTGTGTGTGTCTGGAAGGGATGTCCGTGTGTACAATTTTATATTTTAGGTAAAACAAACAAGGTGTTGAAAGGGTTTGTTGTCCTTGGAATTGTTTCTTATCAAACATGTATTGCCTGATTCTCGGTTAATTTGTATATTTTGTCTCTTGGCTCCTCTATAAAACATCTGTAAGGGTTTGGGTCACTGAAACTCAATGAACACATGAAATTATTGACTGTAGCACAGGACATTTTTAGTACCTTCCTTCAAACTGCTTATGTAGAGATTGTTTGTATAGTCTATACAAGAGATTTCTAAAGTCTGATACTGAAACTGACTCAACTCAAACTCCTAAAACCATTCAGAATTTCAAGTTGTATGAGTGATTAGTCTGCAGTCACATTAGTTTCAACATGGTCATCTGCATATGAAAAGGCAAGGACAGGATATTTGGGTTCTAAATAAGGGGGCACAAGTTACTGGTGCTGCAAAAAAAGAAAAAAATATTTATCTTACTGTTTTTTCCTCTGCAATATTCATTCAGACATATAAAAATAACATACAATACACATGTCCGATCAGGGTGTTGCTGATTTTCCTGTTCATTCAATAAAAACCAGACCTATACACACATTGTATTTAAAAAAAAAATCGCCCACACCCAGATATTAAGAGTCAAGGAATGAATTGCACATTTCTTACAGCCAATATATCAGTAAAGCTGTTTTCATTCACATAATATTGTGTTGCTTTGCCACATGGCCAAGCATGTTGAAAATGTGACTAATACGTATCAAATTTACACTATATGGCCAATGTATTCTTGATTTAATAATCACTGTTACTTAAATAGTAACAGAAATCTCCATTTGTGTGATTCACAATGAGTCACGTGTCTTGTAGGGAATTTAGCAAACCTCACATGTACGATGAAGTCAGAAGCATGTCTTTTTTTTCACACAGTCTACAGTGTTGCAGTGTCAGAGCTAATTTTGGTAGATAACCTATTTCCTATCCCATGTATAAATACAAAGGATAAAAGACAAAGGTTCAATTAAATTGCTAGTTTATTCTTAAATTATAGCTTGACTCAAATGTGTATTTAACCTTACTGGCAAAAGAATAGAATAATGCTTAGCAAGCTTCTGGCATTAGACTACCTGGGATGTATTCATGTATGTTTATTCATCCTAATAGGACATTATGATGTCCTGCAAATATTCCGTTGTCCAACACTTTGAAAAGGAAGCTACTTTCACTCATAATTCATAATTACAGCGCTGTTTAAGAAACGCTTCGTTAGATGTGTCTCAGTCTTTTTGTGCACATCATATCTGGCACACAGGCTTAAAAGCATGACCTGCACTCTCCTTTCTGTCACGTTGTTTGGTCAAGAAAAAAAGAACACAGCTCCCTTTATTTAGAGACAAGCATTTGCAAAGAGATTTTTTGAACGTTCCAACTTAAATTAATCGATTTTGCAGCTGAGCTTAACTTTCACACTCAAGATGGACTGCAACAGATGTCTTCCCTTTGACCAGGTCAGATGCATCTGTTGGTGGACAATTTTTGCTACACATCCAGTTCTATTATGTGCTTATCTTGGCTTGATCAGGAAACCTTTACTTGAAACGTTGGTCATTTCCAATAAGTGGCATCAGTGTAATTATATTTTTAGAACCCAATTGTTTCTATGTATTAGAACCTGTGTTGGCACTTGTACTAAAAAGGAAATAAACACATCATGACTGTAGAATGGGTACTAAACTGTTTCTAATAATTGTGTTGTAATGGCTCTGGAATCTGTACCATCTCCAAATCATTACTGGAGCTGTTTCGCTATCACTCAGTCATGCAGAGAACTACGAATGCTCTGATAAGGTGGCGCTCTGGCTTAAAATATAACTACAAGCCCTTTTTAGTACTCTTGAGTTCACTTGGCATCAGCTTTTTGTGATTCATCACCCCTTCAAAGTAATGAATCAAACCGGCTGAGTCACATGAGGTCTTTGGCTCTGAAAGTGGGTGTGATATGACTCCATATCTCTTTAATCTGCTGGGATAACACTGCTTACCTAACTATCTCACAAATCGCTGAGCCAAATGATGCATGATTTACAGCCACCAAAAGACCATTTCTCTGGCTGGTTAACTGATTATGATGTAGGCAACAAATAAATAAATACCAGCATCCATTTGAACTTTGAGATGGATTATCTTTAAAAGTACATTGTTTGTTAGTGATGGACAAGAGAACAGAGAAATGCTTTTTGTCAGAAACTCGCACTATTTTCAACATGAACAACAAAAGGAGACAATTGTGGATTTGAAAACTATAATCATGTAAGAGGTAGTCTTGAGATAGAAATACCTGTGTGTTTAGTCTAAACCGTTTTTCAACAAGATAACCTCAAAATATGCAGAAGACAGTTACAAATAATCTTATTTACATGAGTGCAAAAGGTCAGCTACCTGTTTCGCTGCCTCAAGTTTTAACAATAGGAAGTCTTTTTTTAACATTTTCCAGCAGGTCCTTCAGTTACATATCCATAACTAAAACAGTAAGTAAAATATCTTGTTTGACTGTAGAAGCTAAATTCCCCAGAGATCAAAAGAAACTGGTTTACTAAAAATGCTATACAGTATACATTTTAAAAACACTGAGAATAAATTCAATGTTAGTTTAAAATATCTGGTTGGTAGGCTTTTATTGGGATCAGATTAACTTTGAGTCAGGAATTATGATTAACCTGAGGCTGAAACTATCTTTTTTTTTAAGAAAAAGAAGCCAGACAGACACTTTATTACTCTAGTTAAATCAAGTAGAAGCTCCAATCCATTACGGCTGCTGTGTGACCTTTACAGCTAATATAGGTAATCAAGCTTCTTGCAGTGTTAATGTGCTTCCTGTAGCGTTAAAGCTGTCCATTAACCAGCTGATAGGCACATCCTCCACTATATAACAGATTCCAGTTCATCCGTCTGCCTCCTGACCCAGAAGCCCCTGACCTGTGATCACCTGCCATGTCTGTTTCCAGCAAAAGTCAGATTCAGTGAGAAGCTGGTGTGATTTCTCCCCAGCTGCATTTTATTATTAACCTGATATTTTGACAAAAGGCCCAAAAAGCACGCTTACATGAACACACATTCTCTTGGAAAGGCTCATTCTCTTGTGCTGTGTCCTTCCACACATCTGCTGAAGGCAAAACCTGCATAATTAGCCAATCACAAGAGTGGGCGTATCATGTGCAAGAGAAAGATAAACTCACAAGCGCACTCTGTGTGTGCACGCACATGTTAGAGCTTTCCAAGTCTTTCCAATTTTCCGGAAGTCTGCTGGAGCCTCCCACTGCTCTGGGCCCCAGCGGATGACTTCTTATTGTGGGTTTGAAGCTTTAGAGCAATTAGATGAGTTTATGGTAAGCACTAAGAAGCAGAGAACCTTGTCATTCTGTCAGAGTTTATTTCCTTTTTGCTTCAAATGCCGACCTTTCTGGGCTGCCAAGTGTGGATGAGGGCTACAGGACTGTTAAAAGAAAAAAAAAAGGTTAAACACTATTGAACCATCCAGTGATTCATTACTTCCAGTAAGCAAATCATGCTGTGAAGAGATTTAATAAAATACATGACTGTTGGAGGCTTTAGTATCCTTTGTCTGGCAACATAAAGATAATAAAACTTCTCGATTGAGACTAAAAAACACTTTTGTTATGTAGAATATGTTGCATTGAAGTAATATACATTAAAAAAGAGCAAATGCAATAAAAATCCAACACCCAGAGTCTCCTATCAACTTTAGTGCTTCCATCACTGCAGTGTCTTTCATCAAATCCTGCAGCAGGTTAAAGAATCATAGACTGCAAAGGGAATCTGTCGGTAATACAGGATCAAACAACACTGAAGTATGTGCCAACTGATCGGCATTAAAGTTAAATTCTTAAATTCTTTCCACAAAAAAGGTAAAAACCTCTTCGTTAAAACACTAACAGCATTCTACACATGAATGAAAAAGAAAACCTACTGGACGTCACCCCCATGCAGTCCTCAGAGTATTTCCCAACACTCTTGATGTCTTTTTCCAAGTGTGGTGCCAACAAAATACTTCACTTACTCCACCTCTGAGGCCTACGCATTCTCCTGAGCCTCCTCTGTAAGATTCACCTCTTTACCGCAGCATTAGCTGGAAAACTAAATAAACGCAGTTACACAATGAAAATGGAGCTTATGTAACTCACACCAGCTGAACAGTGGTCCAATTTGATCTTTTTGTTGGCCTCTAATGGGAATATCCCTTCCATCAACAAACACGAGTTTATATAAAGACATATTGCGTGTACAGAATCCCCTGCTTAAGAGCACAGGGGTGTTTAATCTGTCAGCTTAGTGAAGAATTGCCTAGAAAAAATAAGTGGGCAGTAGGTGGACAGACTTCGCTGGGCTAAAAGACAAAATGTTATAGATGGCCTAAAGGACACCAGGTTGATGCAGCCAAGAATGGTGATTGTGTTGCAAAGATGCAAAACATTCATATTATGAATGTTTTGCATCTTTTTAGTGACCCTGTTTTATATGTTAAATGTTATCTGATCACACTGCATCCCTCTGTAGTCATAAAGACATACAATTAAAACATGAACACATTTACTGCTTCATAAAATGCTTTTCTTTCATATGTCACAATTTAAACAATATTATCTGATGGATAATATATAATGTAGAATGTGTGACATTTACTGACAAATGGCAAATATCTTGTATTATATCGTAACATATACATATCCAACACTGTTATAGCTGAAAAATCACAGCATATACACTAAAAATATCCTAATTTAACGCATGGTTGGAACCATTACTCTTGTTTCTTTTATGTGGGCCGCCTTTTTAACTAATTGTTTTTGTCTTTACTGGCCATTAGCAGACATCCCATCTATTCATTTACACGCAGTCACACAAGGTTATTTTATTTGTACATGCAGCACATTTTGGGTTGTTTTTTACAAACAGTACAATAATGGATTCTGCAATATGCCCAAAATGCTTTAATCCTTTGAGTTTTACTGCGAGTTTGCAGTGGCTTTAAAACAAATGTATGTAGATTAGAATTTAAATATGTTGTATGTTAACATTTTTATAGAAATGTACAAGAAATCAGGGTCCATTGTAGTGTTTGACATATGTAATTAAAACATTGCCAAACATTACAACATTACAAACATTACCAAAATTAACACTTTAAATGGTAAACACAGTAATCATGTCACTAGTTATTGTGAATTTTTTGTAGAAACAAACAGCACACTTGTCAATTCATTAACTATGAACATTGACATTAACATTGACGATACATCAATGATAATTTTTAAACCAATATTAAAAGAAAATCACACAAACATGAACAATACAAATTATTGTATTGAAAGAAGATACAGTTTGGATGATACAGAAGATACAGTATAAAAGGTTGAATACAAACTGTGCATAATACTAGTGGCACACAGACAAGATGTGCCTGTGACATATTACCGTACACAAACACAAATGACAAGTAGATGCCAAAAATGCAATAGACAAGTTTTCTGTTCAGGGTCTTCAACTTCAACCTGACACACTGAGAATATTTTAGCACAAAGTCACTACATACCATCTCCTCCTGACTCATCCTAATGTGGAAACTACACACTTACGTTTAACCTCCTGTGTCTGAGAATGCACACACCCTAACCATGTTTGTGTGAATGAAGATCTTGCATAATAATTCAATCTTGCATTCTTATACTTTTTGGAGATTCAGCTGATTTGCTTTCTCCAGTGATACAAGTGGTTTTAGCAACACACCCTCATAAAACGTAAAACTCATGAGGGTGCAACTATTGGGTAAGAAACATTCTCTCATTACTTTAAAAGAGATTTACAGAGTTAAATTTAATCAGACAGTGCTCTGTGCTTGATGATTAAAACTGAACCGCAAACAAATATTAGTCAGACTGAATAATAAAGCAGAGAAAAATGCAGGCTCAGAGATATATCACTTCCATCAAAGACTAATGTGTGTGCAAAGGAGTAGCAAGGAGAGAAAGTTCTTCCAGAGACAGTATTATCTACTCCATGCTGTCAGGCAAAAAAAGCAAACAAACAAACAAACAAAAAAAAGACAAATGCACCATGCATCAGACAGTTGGGATTGCCCCCATTGATTTTTTTCCTAATTTTAATAATCTACAAAGCTCCAAGACACTTCACATGTTTCATTAACAATTTTAATGACCTATTTACAGTTATTTTGGCAATTTTATCTTAACTGGGGATTTTAACATTAACGTAGATAATCTGGGGAATAGTAACACTGAGGAATATTCTTCTTTATTGGACATGTTTTGTGGCTACATGTAAAAGGACTGACCCACATTCATGGTTCAGAAACTGGTTATTTATAAAAGGTGTTGACATTTCCTATGTTGGAGTCCCTGAATGTGTCCGATGCTTTCTGTATTCTGTTTGATTTGAGCTGGCTCTACAGCTCTGACTGCAGAGCTGCTGCCCAAATAAGAATCAAGAGCACCTTAAGGAAACAGAAGACACCATGGCAAATTACTACTATTGTCACAAATCTACAAAGGGAATGCAGGAAAGCTGAACGTAAGTGGATAAAAACAAAACTTCAAATCCAATTATGAGCTGTACAAACAAAGCCTGCAAAATTATAATAATAGGCTGTGAAGGCCAAAGAGTAATATCTATCTCAGATGATTAACAGGAATGTCAACATTTCTCACACTCAGTTTGCTACGATTGAAAAACTTACAAGCCATCCTAAACAGTTCAGTCCAGAGCGCCTTTCCACAAAGCAACAAGGAAGCTAGTCTGTTCAAACCCTAGGATTAGCTCTAATGTTAGTCGTGATTTATTATGATTGATTTAAAAATCAATAGTTTGGAAATAGTCTTGCCTTTAAAATCAACAACATGCACTCAGACATGATACCATCGGATTTCTTAAAATCAATTTTACTGCTATAGAAAGTGATTTCCTGCTTATCATCAAAGCCTACTGGCATCAGCAGTTTTTCCCAAGCCACGGAAGATAGCTGTCATTAAGCCTCCTAAAAGAAAAGGACTCTAGATGCTTCTATATTGAACTAAAGACCAGTCTCTAACCTCCCTTTTAAAACCAAGATAGAAAAAAGAAAAAAAAATCTGTTCAACCAGCTTAATGACTTCTGAAATGAAAATAAAAATCTTGATAGATTTTAATTCAGCTTAGAACCTCATCACAGCACTGAAACAGCTTCTACATTAGGTTGAATACCGATTCTGGTCAAGTATCAGACCTGGTTCTACTGGATGTCAGTACTACATTTGATACTATAGATCACAGAATCCTGTTGCACAGGTCTGACAACAACAGGTTGGACTTTTTGAAGGGGTATTAAATTAGTTTGGGTTTAAAAGGTTGGGTTGTTTTGTTACGATCAGTAGATATATGAATCTGACGAGTGGCTTGTGGGGTCCCACAGGGCTTAGAGCTTGGACATCTTATGTCCAATGTGTATATGCTTCTTTTGGGTCAAATACAACAGAACTTTCAAATCAATTATCACACTTATGCAGACAATACAGAACTTTATGCAACTGATGTTCAATAGATATACTGACATTGTTTAGGGTTAGTAAGAAAACAGAAAAAAATTCTACAAATAAATAAATAAAACTGAAATTATTCTATCTGGTAGCAAAGAGGAGTGGGTCAGTGTTGGTAAATACCCGATAATTGTTATGCCTTACATGTGATTCATAAAAGATATTGAGTAAAGAAAAACTGAATTTTAAATTTTGTTCATGTCATTAGTGAATTTTAAATGAGTTTATCATACCTTCATTTCATCCATCTAATTTTCCATCCAACCATAGCATAAGTAGTCAAGAGTAAAAATAAAGTGGTCTTTTAGAAAGTCTAAATATAGAAGATGAGGTATATTAAAAGCAAAAAGTGGGGTGAATGGTAAAATCTGTGGATTGAAAACATGTTTGATTAAAAAAACAGGCAAGAGAAAATATCTTTTTAGTTCATATTTAAAAGAAAGGGCTCTGTTTGAACTACAGAAGAACAGAAAAGAATAAATATCATAATCAATTCCTCACAACTTTTTGTTCAAGCTCATGCAAGGTTCACCGCACATCTGGACACAAGTACATCCCAAAACACAACACGCATAACCAATAATAAATGTTCCTATGTAAAGTCTACACTTTACTTTGAGATAAGATCATTGCCATGTCAAAGTAAGGTTTTCAAATAAACCCATCAACATGGTATTCCGCTTAAGTCATAGCACGATCAAAACTGATTATTCGCTTTATAAATACAGCCTTGAATAAATGTGCAGTGAAGAAAAAAGCAAAATTCACAGGCAAGACATCTGACGAGAAATGACAACAGGAGTGAGCTTTAAGATGGTGCATGTTGCAGGAACAAATCACTGCATGTTGCTGTCTGAAAGGTCATTTTGTAAGACTATGTGTTCTGAGAATAAAGACAATGTAAAGCAGTGTACTTGTCTGAGCAGTCCTTCTGAGACTTCACAACTTTGACAGACACTCACATAGCAACGCTGACAGGAGGACTTAGTGTTCCATTAGCTCGAGACATGAAATTGACTTGACTCTCTCAGCGATAAATGATTAAAAGGAGAAAGAGGGTGAAATGTAGGTATGTCCCCCGGTGTACACTGGTATATTAAACTACGAGTCAGTACTGGTGCTTCCTTTTTGCTTTGGCTGGGTCTCGTTACACTGGTTATATATATATACACAGTGTTGGGAGGGTTACTTTTAAAATGTATTCCATTACAGATTACTGATTACATGTCAAAAAATGTAATCTGTAATGTATTCCCTTGGATTACTCAGGTAATGTAATGTAT
>JBAMIG010000015.1:7648027-7673027 GCA_037177335.1 Kiunga ballochi
GTGGATAAGCAATCAGTCTGACAACCTAAAGAGCAGTGGTGCGCAGGCAGGGTAGGCAGTACCTATTGACTAAAAACGGCAACTAATGAATGAATGACCAAAACCAAGCCAATGTTGTGTGCATGCATACTGCAGAGCGTACAAACCTACACTTGTAGCTGGGTAAGGGCGCACAAAAATATTTGCACCAGGGCATATTACCTTGATGCTAAGCTACATGTTATAGCATGTAACATTGACTGGGACAGTCAGGGGACTGCTGTTGAATGATGTGGTATTTTTTTTTTTTTTTTTTATGGTGCTTATAATCTTGATTTTGTTAGATTAAGAATACACTGACCCACTTGCACTTGGATTATGCAATATGCTGCTTAAACTCAGTAAAGACACAATGGGAGCCCATGCTTTAACCTCTATAAGACGGTGGAAAGAGGTGGGGGATTGAATAGGCAGCAGTACAAAAAGGTTATGAATGTCCTACTAGACAAGAAGTCAGACAGACAAACAGTAAAAGGAAGGGCAGAATAAATATGGAAGGAATGTGACACACTGTTGGGGAAGGCACGTTCCACTCGTACCACAGGTTCCAGTTGTAATGCCTACCTCCCCCGTTCACACTTGGATGTCATTTCTCCCTGTAGGAAACAGTCGGTTCCGTAATAGATGTCATTTAAAAGCCAAGAGGACTGTAAGGAAATCAGCATCTGCAGGCCGTCTAGTCAAAACAAGGTTTTTTACTGTCTGGTTAGTTCGTGGGTAGCTTCGAGAGGCATGACCGGAAAGGGGCCCATATGGACACAAACTGCAAAGGCTGAACCTAAATATTACGTCTATAAAAACATGACCTAAATATTGTGTCTGCAGAGCAAACGTTTCCATTCTGTCTCCAGACTTAAAGACACCTTAGATTCTTACAGTTATTATGCCAGATTTTAGCACTTTTTAATGACCATTACTTTCCATGTTGTAGAATCTGAACCTTCAGTAACACCAAGCAGCAATGTATATTATAATATACAGTCATTTTCAAATGGGCATTAAATTATTTTTTTTTTACAGCTAAAGTTTCAGTCATCAAATTATCTAAGCAGTACTGGTAAAAAGGGACACGTTTAGTAATCACCGAGTTTAAAACGATTTTGACCACTACAGCTATCCTAGTGTAAACTAATTTTCAGGGTCCAAATATAGAAAAGAAAGAGTAAACACAGCACATGTAAGTCAGGATTTGGTTGGGAAGTTATAATATAGAAGTATTGTAAGTTTAGGCTGGTCAACAAAGGCTTGACCAGCTTAAACTTGCTTATTCAGAAGGATTTTTCAGAAAATAACTAAATGTTTGATGTTTAAAGAAGTGGTCAAACAAACAAGTGGAAAATCAGTGTTGCAATTTTAAATCTGACCACAAAGTCCTTGTACTTTTCATAATATAAACACAAGTGATGGTTTTTATTAGAATCCAACCATCTATGAAACCACGTATTTGCTGATAATAGTCTATCATTGCAGTGTTATGATAATCATATACCACTTATCAACACTACATTAGGTTCTTAAGTTATTACCGTATTTTCACGACCAAAGGGCGCAAATAAAAGTCTTGGATTTTCTTCAAAATGTGCAGTGCGCCCTTTCTAGCAGTGCGCCCTGTGTGCGGACGTTATAGACAACACCGTGAGAACGTTTAAAAGTGAAGTGTGGGTGTGTACCTAGTACGTATATAAAAGAACGGGTATGTGCCCCTAGAAAAAAAAAGTGAAGCAAATGAACTCTGTGCTTGCTGTCATACCGGGAGGCCTGACAAAGGAGCTTCAACCACTGACGGTGGTGTGAACGTAAAGTTCAAAGTAAGGCTGCGAGCGGCGTGGGAGCGATGGAGAACACAGTTTCACTAAGAGCGGAAGGCAGCGCCGGGCGGGTTACGCCACAATTAGAATGGATTGTAGATGCTTGGGCTAACGTGTCTGTTGGGACTGTTGTTCGAGCTTTCGCAAAAGCCGGCATCATTTCCGAGGAGCCGCACGGCACGGAAAGTGACTCTGACAGTGAAAGTGAACCTGGCATGTGTGATGGAGATTTAGCCCAGCTGTTCGGTTCAGAAACAGAGGATGAGGACTTTGATTGGTTTGATTGATAATGATTAACAGTAAAAAATGTGAGTACCAAACTCAGTTTTGCACAAGCTCTTTTTAAAAAAATTGTTTTATCAGTGTGTTTTACCATACCTGTGTCTACTGATGATTAAAGAATGTTACTACTTTGTAATCAATACTTAAATAAACAACAACCAAAGTCAGTTTTGCTCCCGTTGTGTTTTGAAAAAACACACATTTGTATGGTGGTCTGTGTTGTTGTAAGGCGGACGTACAGAGGACACCGGCACCCAATAATCAGGTGCGCCATATGTGTTAAATACAGAAATAGAACCAGCAACTCAGACTGCGCCCTTTAACACGGTGCGCCATATGGTCGTGAAAATAAAGTACATCTGGGATGCGGTCTCCCAGAGAACTTTGTCACTGTCTGCCACTGCTATGCCACTTCTGTTATAAGCCCAATTTATATGCTTGTCCTCTCTCAGTAACTTTAAGCTTTACACAACCTGCTCGTATGACGGTGGGTGAAGTGGTAAAGCGAGAGCTTTGTTTGAACAGATTAGGGGGTGAAGTGCAATTCTTAAACCCTCCAGGCATGAAATTACATTTCAAACTTACAAAAAATAAAAAATAACCCAAACAGAATGCCATCTCAAAAACTCCTTACACATCCGATCATCGTCACACTGAGACAAGAAATTGCCAACGAATATAGGAACAGCTTATGGGACTTATAAGAATCTAAGAAGAAGCAAATTGACTGTCATTTCCTGGTGCTTCACATTTCTACAAACTGACTATTCTTGGTGAAAGTCAATTTCTTCACTTGTCTTGAACAGCACTTTGTTATAGATACCATCACAGAGGTTGAGGCAGAAGAGTAAAGAGTCTATAAGCAATAGAAATGAAAGCAGCACAGAAAAGTGAGGATGTACTGATATATCTTAATAGCCAAATAGCAGTTGGGAAATAACAAGGTGTGAGTATTGAATTACTGAGGGAACTGAGGGGAAATGTAATTACAGACTATCACGGAGGGATGTATTTCCAGAATTGTAAATCTTGGAGACTCAATGTAATTTAAAAAAATATGACATGAGAAAAGATCAGGTCATTTCTGACTTAAATTGCACCCAGCTCCTAAAATTCCCCTTTTGGGGAACACATGCTTCCCTTTCTTTGCAAAATTTCCTTTCTAAAGGTTTTCTAATAGCATATGTATCTCCATTTCCTGATTATGAAGCCACAAAATGATAAAATCCTGTCACCTCTCTCAATTGCCTGCCCCAGCTTTTTGCAAATGTTTTCAAACATATGAGTCTGATCTTTCCATTCAGTAACTCAAAAGTAGAGATAACTTATTCCCCGGCCAGTGGATGCTGCCGTTGACCCACCCTGGGCTAGTTGACCCCGCCTCACCACAAAGGCACCAGCTAAAGGCCTATCCTCTTCCTGAGATGGACGTTGGCCTATACAGGCACCACTCATGAACATTTAAAGGTTTGGACACAGAAATAGCACATTCCCTGTACACTCACTGGCTGAAACCTAAAGCAAGACTGAACTTGAAGTAATTCACTTTGAAACCAATGTTGTTGGACCTCATACACCCAACTTAAATTTTAGAAAACGTGTAAAATGGGACCTTTTATGCAGGTTTTTTATGTTTTGCCTTGACTTGAACAGATCTCCCACTATTCACAGTAAACACATCACAGATGGTGGTGCCCCAGATTACAGTGATGCTCTCTCCTCTGACTGAGCAGATCTTGATAGCAATGAATTCTGGGAGAAAAGACAATGCAATGGATGCATCACTTGTTGCCTTCATTTTAAGATAATCTAGAGCCAGATTTGAAGGAGTCTTTGAATTGGGGCTTAACACACCACTACGACATGCAGTACGTAGCTGACAAATTCACACTTCCAAGTGGGACACAGCACATTACTCTTTAAACATCATTTTGCCAAAGTAATTAAATTCAAACCACTGACATTGAGTTATGTCATGCTGATCCCAGTAAATGGATTTTAAACTGTAATTCCACAATGGTACAATAGCAACTAAATGTTGTTTATGCTAATTTCTGAAATCATTTGGCTTCCCCCATTTTCATAATCAGGTTTCTGTTTTGCACACCTTTTTTTATTACTTTGGTAATAATGTAAATAAAGAGGGGAACATGCTGTGGCAGGGCTTACCACAGACTGAACAAACAATAGAAACTGTCAAAAAAAGAGAACAATGGTTTCCTACCAGGAACACGGCTGTCAGCTAAATGCATGAAGCAGAACCATCTGCCAACCTTGCCGACTTCCAATAAGTGGCCATTTGCTGGTTCATAAAGCTATCACTCGCATAAGCTCCAACTCAGTTGCACGAGTTCCATTTGAACCAAAAGCAACATAGAAAAAAGAATAAAAGGAAAGGAAAGTATACATGAAACTATGGAACACTGACATTATTTATTGGGTCAGGTTCTGTTCTTGTTTTCACGTTTTTTAAACTTGATGCTGAAATTATTTTAATTTGATATTAAATCAATGCTATTATACTTCACAATGTTTTGAAAATGCTATATGAATAAAATTGTATTTGGTTTGATAGTACGTGCTGGCTACTTGGATTAAAGAATCTGTCTCATGGTTTAATGTTTTATAAGATAACAGAAGACAAAATGAAAGACAAAGAGGAGAGAGCAAACTGACATCCTGCAAAAGACATTGATTACCTTAAATTCAGCCAGCTTTATCTGGGTTACCAAATCCTATATATCAGCTATACCACCTATTTTAATGTGAGGAGGTTTGAATGCATTCCAGCTCCTATAAGGCAAGAGACAGGTTACACACTGGGCAGGTTTTCAGTCCATCACAAAGCCAACACAGTGAGACAAACAATAATTCAGAAGCCACGTTGCCATTTCATAGGAAGCACATCATTATATAATTATATTCACTATGATGCAGGGTGCAATTTAGAATCAGATAATGGTTTGCATATTTTACATACCTACTAAAAATGACCAAATGACTAAATATAGTTAGTGGGTTCGGGCAGATATTTGTTCATCTATATTTATTGCTTTTCTGTTTGTAGAAAATATCTCAACAGAAGGGCTGATGTGGCTGTAGATTAGCTACTCTAGTCTTTATAAATAAAAATTATATGACCAACCACCCAAGTCATGTAGTGCACTCAAACCCATTTGTTTGAACTCCTCTTCATGTTGAGAACAAAATGTGCTTTCTCTTTATCCACCTGCCTGATAGGTTGGTGGGGTGAAGCATCTTGCTTAAGGATTTTCCAGCAAAGTAATTGAAACTGCTGACCATCCAGCTGACAGCTAAGCTGAATAAATTTGACTGAATCTGCACTGAAAAAATAAGGTTTTAATTGAAAAACATGTTATCTCATAAAGCTTTTAAGTGACTGCCTGCTATAATCCTCATTTTTGACCCCTACCATCTTTTCCTATGTATTTGTGCAATGAAGATAATCTTTAATGCATAAGATATATAAGCCACAAAAATATTATCACAGCCTTTATAAAGCTGAGGGGAGTAATACCAAATTCTATGAGGAAGCTCATTAACGTTCCCTGTTGTGATATTGCAGGATAATTAAAGGGATTTAAAGGGAAGGGAATCCGAGGCTGATCTGATGGAGGTGAACAGTCTTAACACGATGAAAATTAATGAGACTCTCTCTCATTAATTTTCATCAAAAATGCTACTGCAACAATAAAAAAAAAACAAAGTAATAAACAGTATTACATCATGCAGCAAAAAACATCAAATTCAGCACAAAAATAAGCACACCTCTAAAGTCCTTTATCAGGTTATACACCTGCTCTGGTTGGGTCTTATCAAAGGATTTTAAGCACAAGCTCAAACTAAATAGTTTTTTCCCCCTCTTATCTAATCATAGACAGTCCAAAGGATCTGGACTAAGTTTACATGTTCACTAGCAACACATCAGCATTCCTCGTTAATCATAAATAAACCTGGTTTTTCTTTTCTTCTTTTTTCTCTTAGTTACAGAGCAGCGGTGTCCAAAGTCTGTCCTCAGTGGCCACTGTTCTGCAGGGTTTTTATGTATCCCTACACCAACATTAAATAGATCCAACAGCCTTCTGTACAATGACTGATCACTTTGAGTCAGGTGTGTTGGAGCTTCTATGGAATTGTATCCCCCAAGAACTGGACACCCCTGCTATAGAGAAGTGATGTATGTAGGACCCCATGCTAACCTGCAGTTTGTTGCGACTACATTGAACAAATGTGTGGTAAAACTTATGATGATATGCTTGCATTATACTTCATTCTTAGTTTAATTAGAGGTAGATTCATCTTCTCTAATCATTTGCCTCATCTTACAAATACAAGCTTTGTATTGATTTGGTTTAGCAGTAATCTTGATCAGTTAGGAAACATGGCAAGTCAATCTGTCAGCTACCTCGTGAAACTGACTCTCCAGAGGAGACTGCTGCATAAGTTACAACACTCAATGGGAAATGATGTGAGTGAACAATGGAGTGTGTTTAGTGAGACACTGCTACAAGAACACTTCAAGACAGGAAGGTACAGGAGGCCTTTCCTGTCAGCTACTAATGTGTGAACACTCCAAAGACATTTAGGAAGAAAATATAACCAAATCAAATGGCTGCAAAAATGCAAACTGCTTGCAACTTGATGTTATGCACACATTGTTATTCAGTTATGCCCATTTTAGACATCATTTAATGCAAATACACCTCACACTTTGTTTGTCATACATGAAAAGTGGCCAAAGCCAGCAGCTCTGGGCTTTCCAATCAATATCTCCACTGCCGGTGAAGCAGAGGGGCCATTAGCACAGTGAGCTACGTAAAGTGACTGTGATGTGAAATGACAGAGGCTTTCACAGAGACCATCCTACCGTTTCCATCATTGTCATTTGAATGCACACAAATGCACGCAGCTGCCCTCACTGAGCAACCAAGTACGACACTGTTCTTTTATTTCCAATAAATGGCATTTTGATTTTTGATGTCATTATGCCTTTTGTTAATTAAATTTAATTAATTATTCAAGACTTCATATTCAGTAGAAAACTGTTTATTAAGAAACAGCTCCACAGTTGAGCTTATCTGCATTATGAATAAATAATGGATGTTAACAAACAGAATATTTTATTTTAAAATGTCCATTTGTGCCCCAGCATATATTGTTTGTAAAAATAAAAATAATTTTATTTTAAATCAGCAGTTTCCCTCATGTCATAATATTCACTAACCCCTGTTTTAATAGCAAATGCACACACGATTGATATGTGAGGTCACTATTCTGGATAAGTATAGCCTACAAGCTCCTACAAGAGCTTTGAAAAACTGCAAGAAACACATTTGCACAGGATTCCACTTGTTATTATGCAACCAAACAGGGTGTTAACTTAATTGAAACTTAACTAATATTCCTTCCTATGCAAAACAATCAGGTCATGTCTAACAGACCTATTTCATTTGCATCATCTTGATCAATCACATAATGTTTTATCCACGAATCTAGTCCAAAAGCCTGTTTCCATCCTATTAATTGCATACTAAGCAAGCTTAATGTGCACATGGGGGCGGGGGGGTTCCCTTTTACATTCATGTCAAACTTTTTTTTTTTTTTTTTTCCCTAATGGTTAGTGCATGTGGACACATCCCTACCTCTCTCCTCCTGCTCTCTGCCCCAGGTCTGGTGATGAGCGCCGTGTCACCGCACACCACGGCCGCGTCTTCCACGAACACGCAATCCGGGAGCGACTCGTCCGCGGGGAGCTCGACCACCTCCAGCCCGAGCCTCGTTTTGAAGACCTCAACATATGCTTCATGCTCCCACCGCGCCTTAGCCAGGTCCACTTCCCCCTGGCTGGTTCTGAGGGCTTCTTTGGCGAGAGACGCGGGTACTCCCCGGACGACAGCGTGGGTGTAATGACCAAAACCAGCCATGTTTTTGATTTCCTTTTACTTGGCACGCTCAAATCTGCAAAAATAGAAACAAAAATGGATTAGAAAAATACCCTACCAGATAATGCAGCAACTTAAGCAAGTGGAGTTGATGCTGTCTGTCTTTTTTCTTTTGTTTCTGTCTCGTTATTATTGTTATTTTATCTTTACCTACAACAGCCTGCTACAAACACTGTCAGTCAGCCCTGCTACAGTCTCCAGGCAAGCGACAGCGCTTCGATGACGCGCACCAACCATCACGTGTAGCCTGTATAAACTCAGAGAGAGGAAGCCTCAGAGGATAGCTCAATCTATATCACACTGGATCAACAACAAAGTCTATAAATCCATTCCATGTTATTGTATTTGCCAAAAATAAATAAATAATGTTTCACACAATTTTCTTTCCATTTTAAGATAAGTCAGATCAGACGGCCAATCATTGTTTATTATCAACTGTAAAACTGTAGGCTATGTAAAAGACACATACTCGAGGTTATTGGCTTGTTTTTTACTATTTAACTCCTTAACACTATTTAATGGGTCTAAATTTCCTAATCGAAACTATTAAAGTAACTGCTTTTTTTTTATGTATTATTACTTTTATTATTTCATCATCATCAATCTGATGCTGGTCATGTTGATGAGGGTTCACCTGTTTTGGATTATTGTTTCCTATTTAGGGCTGCAGGGTGGCACAGTTGGTAAGAACTGTGGCCTCACAGCAAGAAGGTTGCTGGCTCAAGGCTTGGCTAGGGGGAGGTCCAATCAATAATCTTTCTGTGTGGAGTTTGCATGATATTGCGGGTTCTCTCCAGGTACTCCTCCCACAGTCCAAAGACATGCACCTTGGGGATAGGCTGATTGGAGACTCTAAATTGCCCATAGGAGTGTATATATGTGCATGGTTGTTTGTCTATGTGTGTTGGCCCTGAGATGGACTGGCGATCTGTCTGCCTCTCGCCTGATAACAGCTGGGATTGGCTACAGGCCCCGTGGGACCTCGTTCAGGGAATAAATGGTGGATGATGGATGGATGGCTTCCTGTTTAGGTTAAAATAATCTTGAATGTTTCTGTCCACAGTGATGACTGTGAGTGCAGCTGATATTATCATTTGCTGCTATGGATATTGTAATGGGTCCAATATTCTGATATTTCTGTTCATGCTTGTGTTCCCATTGAGGCTTGGTAGTGAATGAGTGAGTGTGCAATGTGTGTATGTCTGTGCAGATCTGGTAGTGTGTGGGAATGACACATTTGAGAAAGTAGCATTAAGACGTAAGACAATTATTGTTTTTAAATAAATACTGGAAAGCAAGTTGTAGTGTGTCCAAATGTCTTCTCTGCAGAAGCTGATCAACACATAAAGATGTCTGAGGAAAATGCATTTTGATTTTGGAATACATAGAGATATCTAACTGTATGAGCAAAAACACATTTAAATACATTTGTTAAAAAGGGGGGTTTGAAGAAAATAAAAATAATGGCTAACTTCATATAAGATGATGGGGAGACAAGTAACAGATGCATTACTTGGCATGATATTTTAACTATATATTTATCTTTTTTATGTTGAACTAATATAAGAATGAAAGTGAGAACATCTTGTCCTGAAATCAGTATTAAAAAACTTCCTTTTAGACATTATGTACACAAGCTTCAAGAGCAGGAAATTTCAAGGTTTTTTTTTGTTGTTTTTTTGTTTTCCTGTGTAAACTGTAGGGCAAGTATGGAAAGAATGACAGGTGGATGGGGTTTTCTATTCCCTACAGTGCCATCTAAGGAAGGTTCTGGGTCTGGTGAAGCTGTCTGAATGGGTGGAATGTTTCTTTAGACATCCCAGAAGCACATTCTTCCACCACAGGACTTCGGTTTGTCTTTTCTTGTTCCAGATTCACTCAATTATCCTTGACTGCTCTAAGCATTCCAGTACATTCCAGGAGCCCCACATTCCTTTTTCCACTCCAGC
Organism: Kiunga ballochi; assembly: GCA_037177335.1. NCBI lineage: Eukaryota > Metazoa > Chordata > Actinopteri > Atheriniformes > Pseudomugilidae > Kiunga > Kiunga ballochi. The sequence goes on from JBAMIG010000015.1 coordinate 7,658,069, forward strand.
CAAGATCACCAAACACCACCCCCCTCCTTTTAATACCAACACCTGCCTCCATCGTGCTTCTTTTTTCATTCATTCCTCATCATGGATGGCTGTAACTCAAGAATAGACCTTCTATTTCCCTTCATGCTGAGGAATTTGACTTAGTGTAGATTAAGGAAAGCCTTCATTCTCTAGGCACACCTGGATGGTACATTTCGCAGCTATGAAATCAAACCAGTGAAAGAAGATACAGTTCTCCACCTGCATGGTCCATAGCACGTCTGCATTTGTTTTCCAAATGTCTGAAATGACACTGGGATGTATGATTATGTAGCTGCACAGAGTTCAGTTCAATTCCGCTTTATTTGTATAGCATTATTCACAACAGAGGTTTTGAAAGATACATACAATCTAATTAATTGAAGTCCAGTTAAAATCCAAATAAAACAAATATGTTATATGATCCACACTCGTCAAACTTATAATTGTTTTTTTTATAAGCCAGCTCATGGAATCACTGCTAAATACCCAGACGAAAGAAATTAGAGGAGCCTAAATCTTTTATTCAGCAGTTCGAACCCACATCCTGAGCATCTATTCGACATCGGAAAGAAAAATCTCCCTCCGTTAGTGAGTAAGCAGTTGCCTACCTGCTGAGAAAATTAGAAGAGAGAAATAAACAACAAAGTCATGGGGGACAAAATAGAGATAGAAATAGTGAAAAGCAAAAAGTGTGAGGCTGTTCTCAGTGTATAATGGGGCATCTCTTATCAGTTTAGGCCCATGGCAACTGCACACCTGCTTGTTTTTGACACCACTGATTCGATCCTCCGTTTCATTAACAGTCCCTTTATCACTACAGTCCCATACAAACAGCAAACACAGCTGGAAAAATCTGGACCCTTTGCCAAAAATGAGTTTATTCATCATCCACTAGGGGCACAAAAACATATCCCAAAACCCAAAGTATCCTATTTATGTTTAATTTGGAGCTTGAACCCCTGAACAATTAGTGCCCACTGCATGAGGCGCTGACTGCGACTGTACTTTCATTTTGTAGTATTTCCTTTTAGTTAAGTGGAAGCTCTGTTCTCACACCAGCATATAGGTTGGTTGAATGAGGATTATTTCACCAAAGAATAAAAAAATATTAAATCATTAAACAATCTGTTTAAAAAAGTTCTGAACTTTTATTAAACAGCAGCGGCTATTTTTAAAGACTCACTGGTGTCACACAAGAAAACCAAATGAAGGAAAAGGTGACTCATGATCCAGGCTAAAGTCATTCTGGGTTTTAATGCCTTGAGAGAGCGGCAGCAGAGATAGTGGTTTCTAAAATTAGACAAGGAAGCTTACATCATAACTCAATAACTTCGGAAACACACAGTATCAATATTTTATTAGAACACCGATTTTAGTTGGGCAGACATTCCCATGAGAACAAATAATAACTCATCTGCCTTCCTGCTGCTCCATGAGCTGACAGAGAGAGGAAGTGTTACTTGTACACACTGCATAGTTATGACATTTAATCTTGAATATGCTTCAGTGGAATGTGTTGTTTAAACATACCAAGCTGCTCTGTTTTGTTATATCTGACACTGAAATATAGTAGGGGGCTACTAACTAGACTTCCTTGACTAATTCTAAGTCCTATTGTGTATTGTTTCCGATCTTGTGGAGTTGGGGGGGTTGACAATTGTTTGTTACTCAATAGATAAAGCCACAAAACAACACACAATCTCTACAGTTGGGATCAGCGGTGAAACCGTTGACAAATCACAACTAGTTCTTCAGATGTCAGCATTGCAGAGTAGGAAGGATAATTCAATCATGATATTTATAAGTGAGTAAAAGAGTGTTGATGCTCTCATATAGCTTTGGTGGTATATATGCCAGAGCAGGTTATTTACAGCACAGAGACTTACATCCGCATTTTGGAATTTATGAACTATTAGCCAGGTGGATGTTACTCTTCACTGATAATACAATCAATGTTTCATATCATTTAACACAGAGAGGATGCAGCAATGTACACATTCTAACAAAAATAGTTAAAAGTCTTTGAGTGATTTAGGTTAGATATAATATATTTACTGTGTATATTAGATCTTGTTTTTACAGTCTAAAATTTAGGTGTGTATGTTGTAAGTTATACGTTTGCAGTACAAAATCGGTTTTAAATTGCAATAGAGGACACACATGCTCATAAAAACACACTGAATCCAAACCGGCTGCAGACACAGAATTGGATCTCCTCACACAGATATGAGTAATATGTGGATCATATGAATACGTCTTGCTCTATTTGATGAGAGGGCAATTTTGGGGATGTAGCAGTCTTAAAATAAGAACAGATCATCCTCTAAGTTAATCTTATCACATCACCATCTAGTGTCTTGAATCGGAAGTATGAAGCATATCATGACAAAAAAGGAAATCCTAAGCTCTAGGCAGTCCACGTGGATAAATTAGGTTATAATGCAAAACATAATCACGAAGCAGCTTAACTTTGCTCTTTTCTGTACTTAACGAATAAAAAAAGAAAGATGGCAACTCTTTTCATGTAAACACAATACGGTGATGGGTTTGCGAGTCCGAGGTGATTTACCCATCAGCTAGATCAACTAAAAGCAAAAGAAGACCAAACTCACCAAAGAGGCTCTTCAGCCGTCTTGTTGCTGCCTCATGTTGAGTCTGCATGTTAAGCTGTTAACAAAAAAAAATCAGAAGTGGGGGAAATATCCGATCCTTATAAACAAATAAACCATCTGCCTTTTTTGCAAAGTATCCTTAAGGAACTCTCTACCAGCCGCTTAAGCCAATAATAACTGTGCATGTTGCGTCTTTACGCATTGCGTTTTCCTCTGGTAAAAGTGTTTTATCAATCGGAATCAGTTCAGGTGCCGGGGACTTATTGAGACCTCTGTAAAACGTAGTCAACTATTTGTCTCACCCCCACCACCACTAACACCACAAAATCTCATGTGGAATATTGAAGCAGTGAAGTGGGTCCACGACGGGATCAATTCTTTAAACAAAATGTGGACAGATTACATTAAAAAGTCAGTGCCTTCAGGAAAGAATGCAAAATAATTCCCCTGCATGGAGGACATATTTAACAACCCTTTAAGCTGTTAGGAATGCTGGCCAAAGAAAGAGAAATATGTTAATAATGTAGGCTACTGCCATACCAAATATGGTTATATTGTTACGTCTGAGCTCTGGTGCGCATCTGGAAATACTTAGCTCCTCTGAATAAAGACGCTGGAGAGCCAGAAATAGACTCTGTTCAACGTTTTGCTGCCCACATCTTTTAGCCTCATGGAGAAAAACATATTCTGTTATTTTAGACGTGGCCTGGAACATGTACTTTAAAAAAAAAAAAGCTGCATTTTATTTCTGATCAGCAAAAGCGTGACTGAATAACCACGAATGGATTTGCTCAAGGATAAAAGCAATTAGAGTTCTCACTAAAACCTAAAATAAAAAGCCCCACACTGTTTATTAGGGTTAATTATGGGTGCGAGAAATTCATTAGACTTTATTATTCCAAATGATTAAACTAACTCTGTCACTCTTAAACTGAAGTACCAAAAGCCTTCTGCTTCAAACACAAGTTGGAGATGACAGTGAAGCGAACAGTTGAAGAAAATGAAGGAGAAAGGAGGAGAAAAATATAAAACGGAATAGTGTGTTCAGCTGGGATCCGGGGGGGATAGGGGTGAGGAGCAGCATTGGAGCAAGAAAAAAAGAGAAAGGTTTAGACAGGGTGGAGCTTAGGTCTTGGATGGAAAATGCGCCTAGAAACATTCCTAGCATTCTTTGGGAACAGTTCAGCAGGCAGCCCAGAGACGACGTCAGCTTCCCAGTTGGTATATAAGTCCGGAGGTGGCTAGACTTCAGCAGACTGCAATCGCCTTACCAAGAGCTCCGCATACTCCAAAGGCGCTTCTAACACAAGAGACTACCAGCAAACAACAAGAAACAAACGAGTGAGAGAGGGAATACCCAAGAACTCCCCTGAAGACAGCCTTTTCACAAATCCAGAACAAGATTCTTCTTGAACGCGTAAAATAAGTTTGTCCAAGATGCTGATGCTTACCCTTGTCGTTATCTTCTTTGGAAGTTTCAACCTGGTGAGTTTTTCTCTTCCTTTTCTCCATTTCTGAGCTATTTTTCTCCATTAACATCAATTTAACCCAGAAAAAGAATAATATTTTACTTTTATTTAAAAAAAAAGATTTTGTTGTACGACATTAGGATTCAGCCTAATCGTAGATTTTCTTCCTGGCTGTGTAGGTCCTCTCCTCCTTCTCCTGCCCTTCTGTGTGTGAATGTTCGCTGGAGATGCCCAAGTGCGCACCCGGCGTGAGCGTCGTCTTGGACGGCTGCGGCTGCTGCAAAGTTTGCGCCAGGCAGCTGAACGAGGACTGCAGCTTGGCCGAACCTTGCGACCACACCAAAGGGTTGGAGTGCAACTTTGGAGCCAGTTTGGCTGCTGCTACCACCCGTGGCATCTGCCGAGGTATGTATCTAGATCACTTTGATGTGCATGCAGTTAGTTTTTCTTTCACTCCGTTTCTCTTAATAAGAAAATTGAGGGGAGGGGGTGTATTTAGGAGAACAGGGATCTATGTGATTTCAACACTGTGGAATGTATTTAGGGGGAAACTAGTCTAAATCTCAAAGCCCACTATAGAGGGAAAGAAAGTCCTCAGGCAGTCTGAAGAATTTCACAGTTTAACTGATTCTTATCTGGCAGCCATGTGATGTCTTCAGCAGACATCTTTGACCAGAACAGGAAAGAATAACATTCCTTTCCTTCTGTTTTTCTTCGCTCTACAGCCAAGTCAGAGGGCAGACCCTGCGAGTACAACAGCAGGATCTACCAGAATGGAGAAAGCTTCCAGCCCAACTGTAAACACCAGTGCACATGCATCGATGGGGCAGTGGGATGTGTCGCACTTTGCCCACAGGAGCTTTCCCTGCCTAACCTAGGCTGTGCCAATCCTAGACTGGTAAAAGTAGCAGACCAGTGCTGTGAAGAGTGGGAATGCGATGACGGCAAAGAGACAGATATCTTAGAGAAGATCTTCGGCAAAGCTATAATGACTGATGAGCTGGAGAGAGACCTCACGAAAAAGAATGAGCTCATTACAAATGTTAAAGGAGGACTTAAGTCTCTGCCTGGTAAGAAAATTTGAATTCTAAAAGTTGCCTTTTGTTTCTGGGCATATACAAGCAAGAGCCAAACATATAAAACATTCTGACTTGCTAATGTTTGGTCACTTCTTTTAATTACAGCTTTTAGAGCACAGCCTGAAGTCCACGTGTTTGACAGCCAGAGGTGCATCGTCCAAACCACACCCTGGTCCCAGTGCTCCAAGAGCTGCGGAACTGGAATCTCCACCAGAGTCACCAACAACAACAGCGAATGCAAACTGGTCAAAGAAACGCAAATCTGTGAAGTGCGACCATGCACTCAGTCATCTTACTCCAGTCTGAAGGTAAGCTGGAGCCAATCATGACTGAATGTTTTGGAAAGTATGCAACATACTGAATCACTTCACTGCCGGTTCTTAGTGCATGACTAATCACCACCTCTCTTTTGTTCATTTCTCTGCAGAAGGGAAAGAAGTGCAGCAGAACCAAGAAGGCCAGCCGACCAACTAAGTTCACCTACGCTGGCTGCTTCAGTCTGAAAAAGTACAGACCCAAGTACTGTGGAGCCTGCGTTGATGGCCGCTGCTGCAGCCCCCATGAAACAAGAACCATCCGAGTGAAGTTCCGCTGCGAGGATGGCGAGACCTTTAACAAGAACATCATGATGATCGAGTCCTGCAAGTGCACTTACAACTGTCCCAATGCCAACGAAGCCTCCTATCCATTCTATCGCCTCTCAAATGACATCCACAAGTTCAGAGACTGATTGGTGGAAGAGTGACTAAACCCCCCAGCGAGACCCGAGTGATCGGCAGCATCATTTGAATGCAGGGGTGTAAATAGCCCACCGGCCAACTACCAGCTTCTTGTTGTAACTAGATTCCCAAGGAATTATGGGCTTACATCATGAGGACCTAATGAAGTGCACTGTATGCTGTGACTACACCAGCATTCTTAATACAAATTGCTTCGTATTAATGGAGCATTCGAAGTAGCTTCGTCATGGAGCAATGTGTAATTAATATTTGTACATTAACTTTAGTCGCTGTTATCGATTCACTGTGTATATTTTGATCCCCTATTTCTGACATGACCCAGACTGTAGACTTGTGTGTGTATATGCAGATATGCGCATGTGCAACTTCAATTAGCATACCATCTTATATCTTCAAAAAAGAGAAAGAAACAAAGGAGATGACAAAATGTAACCCCTCAGCTTGTTTAACAGGTGTGGGGTTTCATTCCTTCCTGACGTGGGCATTATTGTTCATGTTTAGTGGCAGCTATTTATCTCCCTTCATGAAAAAGACAAAGCAAAACATGTCAAAGGATGAATGAATGTGTTTACTATTGTTATTAATATTATTTATCTAAAATGTAGCTACTTTATTTGGATATTATGTGTCATACTGGAATAAATTGTAAAATGATTTAATTTTATATGCTACAATAAAAACAAATTTATTTATGAAATGTGACACTGCCTGAGTTTCATTTGTTCAGATTGCACTGGAAGGACAGCGCAAACAAAACAATGCTCACATGCAGAGATGGGGATGGGGGGTATTATTTAAAGCTACTACTGAAAGAGAAACTCCTCTTGTTAAATCACACTGTAGATCCAACATTTTCTCAGACAAACAGTGAACAGGGGTCAGTGTGTTCTTATATAACACCACCTTGGAGTCTTTCTTTCCTGACTTTCTGTGCTTAGGAATGCCATTCTGTGGTGAGCTAGCTTGCTTTCATTTGATCTGGCTAAGCCATACACTTGACTGATTCTGAGACGGGGGGGAAAAGATTAAGTCCACGAGTAGAAATGAGTGTGAGAGTATGCCAAGAATCTTAAGTGCTGCTCTGAATGGGCTGGGATTAGACACCATGCAACAGGGACAATGACTATAATTGTTTACAATGGGCTGTCTTCTATGAATGCATTCCCGCTTTTTTCACACAGGGGACTAGCGCTACCAAATTGACCTAATTCATTAGCAGCTGCCTTTAAAAGAGAATTCATTTCATTGGGCTCTGTCGGCTCTTAAATGGAAGAGTCTGCTAAACAGTTGTAAACAACCCTAAGGAATGAGGTGGCTTAAGTCCACCCTGCAGGTTTTAATGCAAGAATTAGCCACTATCACCATGATTATAAAATGGTATAAGAGCAGGGAACAGGGGTAGCCATGTATTTTACAACTATCACAACACTTGCCACATGTTCTGGTGTTGTCTCTGAGCTCAGACTGCTCCTGTGTGCTTGAAACTCATCTTTTTATGACTACCGATGTTCACAAGACCTGTCCAACATAACATAAATGATTAAAGAATACAAGATTAGATAGGGTATCATTTGTTTTTCCCCATGTTTTGATGTTTGCACCTAGTAAAAATACCACCAGCATAGTTCGAACTGGGGCACTGAGAGCACAGCTCAGGGGCAACGACAGAGAAAGGTTTCTTCTTCTTTTTTTTGATCCAGGTAGAGGGAGCGGCTCAGGAATGCAGCAGTGGCTCAGAAAGCAGACATCCTGATGGGCAGCAGATGTTGGAAAATATTTCAGAGCAACATGTTCACTTTAGTCAGGAAGGTTTTCCAAATATACACAAACATTCCCGAGTTCTCACTTGTTCCCACTAAAGGCATTTTATGTCCTCGCAGCTCTAAAAACCTTTCAATCTGAAACAACACGGCACCCCTGCAAACTTTCCTGCATGGCTCCTGGCAATGAGTCTCAATCGAGTGTGTTTAATAATAGGCTGAGCAGGACACATAGCCTTTGACTGAGCTGAATGCTGCACAGGATGTACCCACTGAAGTTTTACAGATTGCTCACATGAAAGGCTTCTGAGGTTTACCTAATCACAAAGATGTGTGGCTACCCCCTTTCAGCCAGGGTTTACAGTCAAAACACTTTCAGGGTGCACTTTTTTTCGGTCTTTGTTGCTTCCTACAGAAGGAATTTTCCGTCCCATCCTTCAGTTTGGTAACTGCCATGCTATCAGACTGTCATTTATCTTAACAGAATGCAGCCTACTTGGTTATGTAATCCCGTCTGTGTGTGAGCAGTGTTCTTCATCTTTTGTGGCATTCTTTCACCATGGACAGACGAGCCCAAAATCGTTCAGTCTGTTCAGGAAACCTGAAAAATCAGGTTTATTGTAAGAATTAAATGTGGTGTGCCAGCAAACAGCAGAAACCTGTAAAAACTATCACTCTCACACACAGGCGCCCCTGCAATTAAATCACCCACTGACTACCTAATTCCTTGAACCCTAAACGTGTTTATATGACAAAGACATTAGCATTAAAGTTTCATCTAGAACTACGTAATGCACTGCAACCAGAAGCTTACACGGCCATTACAACATGCTGGAAGCTGCTGGGCGCTGATGTCAACCATTTTACAGCCCTCTTGTCTATAACCTCAGGTTAATACTCACTCTTATAAGGAACCCATGGGGGAAGGAGGAAAAGAGGGTTAGGGGCTGGCCACAAGGCTTAAAGCAAAAGCAGATACTTGTTTAATAAAGTACCATCTGCTGGACAAAAGAGGAAACACCATTCTGTGTAAAGGGACACCTGTGCATCTGAAAGAAAGACCCTAATCTCAAATATGAGGCTCAAGTTAAGCACCTTATGAAGTGTCATACTTTTTTATGTCTTTGTATATTACATGTTAAGCCCTGACTGTGGTTTCAATCAGTATGAACACATACAAAAGTGACTGTGATGCAAGTGCAGGTCCTCTGGCACACCCGTAGATTCCTTACTTGTAGCATGAGAACTGATTAGCAGACTTAGAGGAGAACCTGTCAGTTCCATCACAGGTCATCTTCAGAAAGCAACCTGGTACTACAGAAAAGCAAGTAATGAAAGAATGTCCGACATTTAGTCTTTTGGGGGTCTGTTAAGCTCAACAGGCATTGTTATCTTCATCACTCCACATACATTACTTACATTAACTGAGGGTAGCTTTTTAGGTCAGAAGTGATCTGTAGAGATCTGAAGAGGAGTATCAGCATACTGCTGGCAACTTTAAATACTACATAGCTACAAACAAGCAATTTGACCAAATACCCCTTTTCTAGTTCCTAACTGTATATTCTTTGTGCTGAGCATCAGGAGTACATTTAAAATCCCTGTCTCTCATTTAGATTTTTTCCCCATTGCTGACTAATTTAATGTAAATATTGGAACTAAACATTTGTAGTATATTAGACAATCTTAGTTATGCTTACAGTTACTTATAAATACTTGTCTTTAGATTTATTTGTACTGTTTGTTACATCACAATTTTCCCCAGTAGATCCTCATAAGAGTGTTTAGACATGAAATATACAACAGTATAAAACATCCCCTGAGAAATATTTGTAAAAGCAATGCTCATTTTGCAATATTTTATGCACTCTGTAAATATTCAGCCTCCTAATCTAAATATTTGTGAATGTTGACAGCATAATGTGAGACAGCACAGACAGAAATGACTGTTTCATATCTTCTCAAAATTAAGCAGAAAATCTTTAACTCAAGTGGACGTTTCTGTAAAAGCAATGATTCAGCCTCCGAAGTTATGAGAATTGTTGTTAAAATCCCTCCAAATATGGGACACATCACTACAAATTATGTCACTTCTATTTTATTTATCGGCACTGCAGTTATTTTTGTCATAAGAGACTATTTTCTTGGATATAATATTGAAACGTGCTCTTTGCGGTGGAGGCCTTCGATATTCTGTCTTAGTGGAACAGTAAGAGACAAGAATGATGAGTTTTCCAAGACTTTTGTCTACCCCATGCTGGGTAATTGAGGTCTGGTTTCCACTCTTTTAAAATGATGAAAGGCTTGGAGGGTCTTAGTCACATCAAAGCACACTTTTCTCTTTAACACCATGCCTGATTTCTTGTGAATTTTGTGATCTCTGGCACTGACTAAAGCCGTGCCATGGAAAAGTAGCACATAGGTAGGGACAAAGCTACAGATTTCATGTTCTGGCATGTTAGTTGGTTTCATTTGACGTGCACACAGAAACTAAATGCACAAAAAAAAGGAGCGAACCAAGGGTCAATTGATTTCATTTTCTTGAGGTCAGTGTCTGTGGATACAAGAAAGAAGCACAACAGGTTGGGCTAAAAAAACAAACAAACATGTCATAACAAATATTTTCTTCTTGTAAAACATCATGCTGTATTAATTCATATACAAGTTTTTTTTTTTAACATAAAGCAAATCTTTTATTTTCTTTACTGTATCCAAAATCAAAAGATACATCTAACATCCACATCTAAACCCACTATGGGGTCTCCTTTAAGCTGGACGAATCCAGTAAGTGAAAGGTATTTAAAAGAGACACTTTTAAAAATGACTCAACACCCCTGGCTTCTTTAACCCTTAAAGTCTCTTTGTTTCACCCGAAGCCTTTATTTGACACTTTAAAAAAAATACGCAAAACAATATCTATTTTTTACTTTATTGATTTATTCATTTTATACCATTTATTACCATTCAATAGGTAAAAACCGTTGATGCCTGGTCTTCCACTTCCTGCAATCCATAAGGCATCAGAAGACAGTGTCCGATTGTGTACAATAGCACTTTGAGCTACATATACATCTAAAAGTGATGCAAACATTTCTCAGAATCTGTGTGTAGCAAATTTGATAAACTTGCCTTTATAGCATTAAATGCTAAAATATACAAGTTTCACTTTGACTCTCCTCTCTTAATGTGTGCGCTTAATACATTTGCCTTATGACTTTAAATGAGCTCTGAAATGGGAATGAGTTTTAGTGAAGCATGCACATCACTGCCTGAGTCTTGATTCCTCCAACTGCCAGTCTTGCACTCAATTTTGCCTTCCCGGACTTTAATACGCTCAAGTTACTTCATGTACGGAGACATCTGGGCAACTGGGAAGTACCAAGTCTTATACCAGCTGCTTTAAACTCAGCAATGCATTACCCCAGGGACAGGACCATTTTAGTCCATCATCACAGCTCATTAATCACAACTGCCACGAGGTGTTGATAGTACTTTCCCCATGATGAGCATTGATGCTGATTAAATGGTCCCATTTTAGAACATTTAGGTTCCTAAAAGGGACAGGTGTAAAAATCATCAGACAGAACTACTTTTTCTTCAAATGCAAAGAGGTTCTTTAAAAAACAATGTATTAAAGAGCAACCAAAGGTCATGTTTCACATATATACTATTACTAATATTAAACTGGGTGCTTTACCTACTGTGCTAGATCCCTGTTCTCACTTCCTTAACAATTTGGTGTAGATGTGGTTAGAATAGATCATGCACTCACTGTGGGATCAATCAATTTCTAACTAGTCCTATGCACATGTCTTGAATCTGCCGGTGTTAGGGGCTCATAGTAATGTGTCAGTTTGACATTTACACCAAATACTGAAGAGACTCTAGTCACTTTTAAACTTCCAAAAGAAAAAAAGACAGAAATCCCATATTTTTAAAAACTACTCCAGCAAATTAATAAATTTTGTTTTAGTATGATAATGTATATATGTGTGTGTATGATACAGTATATTAAACAATGAAACGAAGAGCCACCAGTTCAAGCCTCTGCTGAGGAGGTAAAAAGAGTTTTTTTGCAGAAATTGTCTGTCCTCCCTGTGTTTGCATGGGTTCTCTGTCCAAAGACATGAGGTTAGGTGGACACTCACCAGCTAATCAACCCCCCCAACTCTGCTCTGGATTAAGCTGTATAAAAAATAGATGGATATTGGAAACTACTAAATGTAGGCGTGAACATGGATGACAGCAGGTTTTGTAAAAGTGATTTTGTGCTGCAGTACCTACCTCTCCAGTCACTGGATAAGACCACCAGAGTAGAACTGCATCCCTGAAGCTGTTCTCAATAAGAGATCTGCATGCTGTACAATTTATCACCCACTAAATTAAGTCAAATAAACTCTAAACCAACTTCAAATATTTTAAAGGACAATTTAGTTAAACTGGTGACATTATTTCCAGGGCCTGCACTTTAAAAAGACTAAAAACAGCTCAGATTTACTTTTAACAACATATAGAAACAAAAGCAGAGTTTTTGTGTGGTCTCATTGAGTAACTTTATTGCAACAGTTAAGAGAATTGCTTAAATAAAGTGTGTGGTAATTCAACAAAGTCATGACAAAAACAAAGAAGAAACAGATGTTTAGGCACCAGACTGCAAAAAACAAAACAAAAAAACCTTTAGTCATTTGCTGATATGATACATTTATTTATATATTTTCTTGAGGAAGAAAAAATATTAGCACATCTAATTCTGTGAGAACAACTCCGTGAAGCCTGCCTGCCTGTAGGACTGTGGACTTATGACTAAATCAAAGACAGTAGTTGCAGTTGAACAATAAGACCTAAAGCTGCACAACTAAAACATACAGTTTGGGTCCCTAAATATGACATCAGCCATTGGGCTTGCAAAAACAATATGGTCACTTAATGAAGCATAGATCTGGCATTGCCTGGTTGCAATTGACATTTTGTGTTAAGGTGTGCTGGTAATTTATCCAACACAGATAAAAGTGTAACACTGATTAATCTGTTTACTTTCTTGACCCTTGCATTAGCATTTTCTGAGGATATTGATCTGAAACATAATTCTTTTTTTGTTTTTAGTTCCAGCTGAACATGTGGTCTGAAAAGCCTGGTTATGTTGTGGCATGAAGACTGAAACTGCTCCACTCATTACAGAAAGGGAGCAAGTAAAGAATGCATCATCAGAAGTGAGATCACTGCCCTAAGACCTAAAGAAAAACTGTGGAAAATACATCATGACGGCATCAACGAAGGCAAGGCTCGTGTTCAAAGGGGTTAGTGGAGGTTTTAAAAACACAGCAATAAACAGCGGGCCTTGTAGTGAGTAATAGTGAGTTTTTACTGGCACCAGTAAGCAAACATGATTTAGGAAAATGTTTCATTGAGGTTTCACATATGCAAATATGTTCATACAGGGAAACACCTGAGAGTGGTCAGAAAAATGAGCATGTCAACAAGAAATGTTATTAAAAGGATGGAAGAATGAACTTAATGATCTTATAAGTCTTTCTCTCCTGGATTCCCAAGCTGAATGACCCTCAGTTTTGGGATTATTTCCTTTAAAAAGTTTTAAAAATAAAAAGTATGCACTCTTTAAATCATTTTATTAGTACTTGTCACTTTTTTGGGGGGTTTGTTGATAATTAGAGCATTACCATAAAAAAAAAATCACCTGCAAGCTTATTAGTTCTGCTTTGGATGCCATCACATGAGCTCCAACAGGAGATGATGTAATAAGACAGAAAAATCTTAAGAGCATTTATCTTTTCTTCTTTGGCTTGACGATGCACTTTTGCACTACACAAAGAAGCGTAACAAAATAATTTAATGGTTTGTTCACTAAATGGTCTGGAGCTTTATACCATTTCGCACAGTCTTTATAAAACAAGCAAATGGTCCAAAAGCTCAGACAATAAATTATCTTCCCAAAGTGACAGTTTCTCAGCAGATGGAAGAACGAGAGTGCAACTTGAGGATTGGATGGTTATTGGTTGTGTCAGAGATAAGCATGGATGAACTCTGGACGAGGATGCAATGACAGGACTACATCTTCAAACACTGATATTTTATTTGAGAAAATACAATTCCAAGCTAATAAAAACAAAACAAAATTCAACAACTATAAATTTGAAAACAGATTTTTTTAAAGTCGTCTTAAGGCGCTTTGTAATGGTCAGACATGTAGTGACAACACTGACTTCATGACCTGCATCTCTGCTCCATCACTAATTCCAGCTTTAACACTTGTGTCTTATTGCATTTGCCAGCTGTCGACAGCACCAGCTGGCTCATTTCTATCTTCAGAGTGATGAGTTCGCGCCAGCTGTGGCTCTTCCACCGTGTCCTCCTTCGTTATGATGACCTCAGCACCTTCTCCAAAACCTAAAGTGTGATCAGCAGAAGCAGTAACGTGTTCATGGCTGCTGTCCTTCAATTCATTTGCAACATCATCAACATTCACCACGGCACTAGGAGCTCTTTTGGAAATGTCTTGCCACTCATCACACAAGGTATTTTTATTTGTTCCCTCCTCTTCATCACTGGTATCCATAATCTCTCCTTCCTCTTGCTCTTCTATCTGGACTCTCCTCTTTGCCCTTTTCTCCTGTGGAGATTCAGTTTCAAGACTCGTCTCCTGAGGTCTTCTGTGGATGTTGGTTCCTGTTGGTGTGTGAGACCCGTGTACGGACAGCACAGCCTCCCTCTCTTGGGGTGTCCCAGCATTTTTAGTTGGTGAACTTATGTAAGCTGATGCTGGTTCAGCTGAAATGATATAACACCAGGTTTTTAGATGAGGTGGAGTAATACAGAACACAGATAGTGGGGAAGAAACATCCCATGCTAAACATAGCATGCTGTTAAAAACCTCTGATGCTACATCTGTGCGATTACTTTAACAGACACTTTTCTTTTTTTTTTGTTTATCAACACAAGTCGTAAACTTTTGCTTCCAACCTGGTACAAACTGTACTTTGGAAGCCAGACATTAGAATAATCCAAACCAGGAGGTAGAAGTGCCATGAGAAAGAGCAGACTTCAGCTGGTTTGTGGCATCATACGGACGACCTGCCTTCTGCAGCAGTTTAAACATCGTTTTATGCTTCGTAGATATTCTGCTGCCACAATGTACAATTGTTTGTTATCACTTCCTACCCGGCTTCCCAGAGCACTGCGTGTATTTATCACAAGTTGCTATGGCTAACATTAAAAGGAAAACAACATGGCACCATGGGCCTTATCACTGAAAAAACACAC
>JBAMIG010000015.1:7678123-7695996 GCA_037177335.1 Kiunga ballochi
AATTCAATTCAATTCAAAAATAATTTATTTTTTCTCGCATGGATATGCACAGGTAGTTTTTTTTTTTCCTTCTTTTACATCTTTTTTTTCCCTTTTGGATAATGCAAAGCAAAACAAAAACAACAACAACAAAATTGTACAATATTGTGCCACCATGCCAAAAATGAAACCTGGATATTCAATCTGCTTTTCAAGCACAACGTTGATTCACAAATGGATCAAGCTAATTACTGACACAATACCTAATACTTATAAGCTTTAGTCATAGACCAAAATGATATGTTAAAAACAACAAAGTTTCATTTCAAACTAAATCTTTCTGATCTTTATTCTGTATCCCCAGACCATATGCTGTGAAAAGACATAACATCTGTAAAAATATTGGTACATAATGTGAACAACATGTCCGGTGACCCCAGAAACCATTTTTAATCTGCATAACTGTGACTGGGCTAAAATCACACTCTCTCTTTATCATCAAGAAACTGTCACATCAGAAGCAAAGTACCGGTAGATAATATGTTAAGCAAGAGAAGAAATGGGACTCTCACCTCACAGAGTTGGCCTTTCTCCCCTCTGCTTTCAAGAAGACTTTCACATGATCCAATGGAGAATTCACATACATCTTCAACCTGAAAAGGAAATGAACATTCACACAAGAAACTAACATCACCTTAAACAAACACACGTTTTTCCACATGGTCACTAAGGGACAGAACATAACGAGAACATTGAGAGAGTGCAGCAAGGAAGGGTGTGGGCTTTGTATGCGCACTATGCTGACAACGGTTCTTATACAAGCAGCCTTGCCTCTGACAGCAGAGCACCTGAGCAGCATACTGTGTGCACATAGACAGAATCCATAACTAAAAGCTGTCCTATGACTAAGTCATGCATACTTAAAGAGTAGTAGCATTTTGTTTTATCATACCTTGGTCACTCAAACTTAAATGGATATCAACATACTGGCTGTTTAAGTGCACACTTGTGCTGATTTCATATTTTAAAAAAAGTATTGATCCAACTCTTAAGATTGCACATTATTACTGAGATCATAAATGCATTGATTCCTACAAAAAAAAAGGAATTACACAGAATAGACAGGGAGGTGGCAGAGCTTACTTTTGACGAATCATGGGGTCAGAATCTGAAGGATGGATATATGGAGTCAAGATCTGCATC
Source organism: Kiunga ballochi (assembly GCA_037177335.1). Lineage (NCBI taxonomy): Eukaryota > Metazoa > Chordata > Actinopteri > Atheriniformes > Pseudomugilidae > Kiunga > Kiunga ballochi. Next base: position 7,679,306 of record JBAMIG010000015.1, read on the forward strand.
AAGGTTTGTCTGTCAGCCACCCTGCAAACACAACAATAACTGTTCAGGTGGTCAGAAATCATTCACTACAGAAAAGGCTCAATTGGCAAGATTAAATGAAGTTAACTCATTGGCTGCTGGGATAGGCTCCAGCCCCCCCGCGACCCCGTTAGGGATACAGCGGTAGTTAATGGATGGATGGAACTCATGGTTAAATCCTATGAAGTATTATTCCAATAGCTGTCATCAACGAATGGCTTCAAGTTGAGCAGAAACATCTTTCATTGATGTACCATGTAAGAAATGAGTGACTACTGGGTTACTCACCTCCTCTGACTGAACTCTGAGCCACTCTGAGGAAATATGAGCTTCAGGTGCCACATGAAGCATTTCTCTCTAAATGAGATGCAGAAACATTAAAGTTGTGATTCAGTTTTACAAAAAAAAAAACATTTTATTTTGATGGTTGTTTGGATGAAACTATCTGCACTGATGCCACTCTTAGATGAATCCTCATTCTGTTGGATAAAAAACAGAATGAGGTTTCGTCTTTTTTTAACTTGACAAAGTTAAAAAATGAAGAACAAAGAAAAAACACAGATGACTGTTTCCAAGGTCTTTTCTATCTGTGACGATATTTTCATGTGTAAAAGTAAATGGGGGGAAAACACCAGATGGTGGACGTCATATAATAATTACTCCTTCTGGGGTTCTAGTATGAGCTGTGACAATATCACGTGGTTAGTGGTTTTTTGCCATTTTGTCTGGGTTGTTAGGTGTGTCCTAAAAGCAAACAGTTGTTCACTAACAGCTGTTGTTTTATTTTTTTATTTATTTCTTCCTACATTCTCACATTTACTAAAGCTATCAGAAATGGCTGTTTTATTTGCAACTTGTTGAGAATAGCAAACATGGTTCCTTACTGTGTTGATGCAGGTACAACATGAATCTGTTCATATCCACCATAGAGACCAAAGCAGCATAGAGAAAGCTCACACTCATCAGTGTTCACAGACAGACAAACACATACGTGTGTTCTCACATACCTATTTTTTAGATAGAATAACTAAAGACTCAAACATGTGAATATATCTTATTAGTATATGTTGCCTCTTCCAAAGAAATGAGCACATGAGCACTGGCATAAAAAGCTAAACTGTTCTGGTACCAAACATAACTAGAGGGAACCGATTAACCAAAACCACAGAGCTGACCAAATATAAGGTGGAGCTGATTCTTCAAGTCCTTCTTCACCAAAGTGGAAGATCTGAGTTCTTGATTGATGAATTAAAGACCAAACAAACTCCAAAACACATAAAGCTTAATTGAGAAGCATGTACTAAAGGTCTTGTTATTATGACTTCAATACAAACCCGGTTAGATTGTGTGCAAAACGTGGACATTTCTTTTTCACACCAGTAATATAGTGAGTTCCAAGTTGCTACGTTTCCTCGTGTATGGATAAAGCTTACACACAAGCATTTGGAAAGGGTATCTTTACCTACATTTTCTGAAACAAAAAAATCTCATTTTAATTAAGTCAAATTTTAATGATTCTAAAAAGAAAAAAAAAACCAAAACATTTATATTTACATGGCTTGCCAAGGCATTTATTCAACATCCAAACAGGCTAATATACAGTAAATAAAAAAAAAGCTCTTTATTAAGTCATGATGAATATTGTGACATAATAAAAAGCATTACCATGTAATAAACTAAAAATAAAGAGACTGGCAACAGGTCACAAAGCATTTACTACTGGGCCATCACAAAAACATTAGGGTAAAATAGGGTGAAAGGGAATTCCCTTTGTAGCTGAGGGAGATACTTGGCACCTTTTACATCGGTGTCATAAAAAATTAAGGTTAAAAAGATTAGTCTTTGGTGAGTCAGTGTTTGCAGATATATATGCATGAATGTGCACGCAAATGGAAGTGAGGCAACAGGTGAGATGAAGCAATCTTTCTGTCATTACCACAAGTGGAAACCATTTCTTTCAGTGGAAAAAGGAGGATTGTCGAAAGATGTCTGCAATAGTTTCAGGCAAGGAGATAATGCATACCTGGGAAAAGTGTTGTCATTCATTGGCAAATAAAAACAAAACAGGAAGGAGGGGGGAAAGAGAGCCGCACTACAAAAGTAAAAATAGAAGCCTAAAAAGTAGAGGTTGACGGTTTCACATACCAGAAACTGTCAAAAGGACCACGCTGCTAAAGCCGTCAATACAACTTCAACTCCAAAGGAGAACAGCAACAAGCAGCAAAAGGCTAATAGTGCAGGGCAGTTCCCCTGTTATACAAGATAAAATTCACTTTAAAAAGAAAAAAACATGGTATCTTAAAATGAATAAGCTTGTGAAGTATGCAAGGATTATGTCGGAGATATTATAATTCCTAGCAATAATTTATCTGCTACCTTAAATGGTTCAGATTAAAGAACATTTTTCCTTTTGAGGGATTAGTCAAAGAACGGGTTTGGCAACAGGAATAAAGTCTTTCTGAACCAAATAGGATTGGTATATGGCCAGAAAGGTTTGAGAATAAAGAAATAAACATGCCTGCCTGGTAATATCAAACACATATATATGAATATTTCCAGAAAGAAAATCTGATGTATAAAAGACTTTGTATTGATGACTGGTCAACTAAAGTCTGCATGTCATTCATGTTTGCTTAAGAATGTCTAAAAAGATAACTAGGAGGGTCTAAGCTTCCAGTTCAGACATAACCATGTTTAGAATAAAATCACAAAGTAAAAATTATGGGCCTTTAAATGATTAAATGAATCAGCAACCAGACTCCCTGCAAGAAAAAAACTCAGTATTTGCACACGAGAAGCAGCTGGAATAATGGAACAATAAGTTTATGAAAATGTCAAACTTATGAAAATGGGTCAGAGAAAAACTTTGTATTACACTAAAAAAATGTTTGGTGAATGTAGCTGAAGAGTTATTCAGTGTGAACAGCTTCTCTGGACAACAACTCTTATAGTGGACAAAGGGTCAAAGGTCAGGTTTAGTTTAAAATACACAAGAATCACTAAATCATTAAGTAAGTGTAACAAACTATGGTAGGCAACGGCTCACTCCATAACAGTGGAGTGAAAGAGACAAAAGACTGATTGCAATGTGTTCTGACTAAATCAAACCATTTTTAGTATGAGAACGATATAAAAACACACATAAATATTAAAGAATAGCAAAAGAGCAGAGAGGATTATGTTAGGACATGTTCTGTTGTTTCTGGTAACACTTGCTCATCACAACAGGATTCATGTTCTCACAGGTTAAAATACTCTGGAGAAATACCTGCATGGAAAAACCAGAGAAAGGACATGATGCAGAAAGTAACTATGACCAGGAAGGACAGACAATAAAGTGTCCTTAAAAGACCGGGAACAAAAAGGAGAAGACTTAAATGACACATATTACTGGATAGAAATCAAATGAGAATCATTGCTCAGAACATGTGCACACATGGTCAAAGTTCAAATGCTATGGCTTTTATGACTCTTTTAAAAAATATTTAACACAGTTAATCACAGAATTAAGGATGAATATGTGCAATTGTGTGTGTTTCATACTTCTTGCAACTTCATAAGTTCTTACTCATGCACCAAAGATGTATACCACTTTCAACATTGGCATGTGATTCAGAGTAATTAGCTTTAAGTGCACCGATCACAGCACACTTACCAACTGTCTGCATCTGGGAAAGAGACAGAAAAATAAAACTCAGATGAAGATGGATGACTTTGTTAACAAGCGTGCACTCTGTTTATTAAGTTAGTAATTGGAGTTTCTTGTGCTATCATCACTAGAAAGCCAAATGCTTCACTGGTAGTCTGGATTGGGAGAGCTGCAATCCATCTGGTTGATTTAAAAACAGGCAGGATCCCCCAAAAAAAAAAAAAGAAAAAGAAAGAGCTACACGTGAAAACCCGTGTCCTGTATTTTCTTCTAGTTGCGGCATATGCCAGAATTAGCGTGGCAAATGGGTGCTGGTGAAAAATGACAGGATTTGGGATCTTTTTATTTTGGATACAAAACTAAAAGAAGAAATCAAAGCAATATTTGGATCCGTAACCTCAGAGGGTGGAGTGGAAGAGAGAAGTATTGCATGCAGCTGCATCTGATGTCTTCTCATTAAATTCTGACTGGAATCACTTGTAGCTAGACCAACCCCGCAGCTTTGCGTCATGCTGTTCCTGCCCTGAACATAAAGATTCAAACATGTGAGTATAAGTAATTGTGTTCATTTAGATGATTATACTACATTTTGAAGTAAGCAGGATAACAAAAGCCAGAATTTTCTCATTTCTTTGATGTATGTTTGATGTATTTATGCTAAACGATGATCTGGAGCTGATGATTTTATGACTGACAAACTTCCGAACTCTAAGAAATTGGATTATTGATTGAACTTGGATAACCTGGGTGACCAAGAACAGTATCTGGAAACCCTTAATATCTGCACTAAATTGATGATAATTTAAAATAAAGTTGTAAAGATGTATTTAAAAGAGTGCAGAAGTGTGTATATCATGCCAAAATATCTTCTGGTTAATTCACAGTATTAAGCCCACAGTTACCTGACAGATTATGATGGCAGAGTGTGCAACACTGGTAAAACTGCTGCTTCACTTGGATGCAAGGCTTGCCTCAAATGACAGCTGACAGAGTCTGCTCTTCATCAGCAGTGGTTAATCAGCCAGAAGGATTTCAGCTGGAGCCTAAAACAGACTCAAGCTGCTGTTGACTGTTTCACTCAAGTTTGTGGAAAGTAGAGGTCGTTCCACATGTAATGATGAAGTGATGAATATTCACACCATGCCACAAATTCTGGAGTAAAATATGGTTCTCTCAGTTTTAATCAATGTGTGCTTTTATTTAGCACATGCGATCAGTCAAACCCAACTCATGTTTCAACAACAATATGATAAATATCATGGCGAAATCACACCATTTACAAAATTGCATTAATAGCTCAGCCGAAGGGCTAAAACTGCCCTCATTTTCTATGTTCCCAGCTTAGAAAGTGTCATTCCCACTGCACCTCTATACTTTAATTTGGGCAATATGAAGCAGCACATCTACGTCATTGAATGCAGCCCAAGTAAAAAATTAGATTGACTTATTTTTTAAAGGTAAATAGGTAAAAATAAGTAAAGTCAATGCATGTAGCGCCTTTTTATTTTATATTTTATAGATGCTACAAAGAGAATTTACACAGAGTTTCAAACACAAAAATCAGATATAGACTAGCTAATCCAGCCTCCAAACTCTATAAATGCCAACAGATCCAATCAAAATGAGTGAATCCAACAGCAAACCCAAAGCTGCTCATCTATTCACTGAAACCTCAGGTGCCCCTATAAGCCCTGTTCTGGGCCATCAGGACACCTGTAGATGTTTATTTTGGAAGTCAGAAACTTTGCTGCACAAGGACCACCTCAGTATGAGGGTTGTTGTTATAATAGTTGGCTGCATAATCCGAAAGTGGATACTAAGTAAATAGCGGCTGTTGACACTCTTGCATTCATGTTTCTCTTCTGAAGGCAGTCACTTTTCAGGCCCTTTTCAGTTTTTACCATTGTAGATAGTTGCAATGACAAAAACAGCAGTGACATAGCATTAAAGCAAAACATCTATCCATCTCCAAATACTCTTTAAATTGACTTTTAGTAAAAGTCTCCACAAAAGCAAAGCATAGTATTTAAAATAAACCCATGTTGTCGTCTCACTGAGTCTAAATGATCTGTTTGTGAGTTTCTTTCATTTCTCACCATCTACTAAGAAGGAATTGTTTTACTCATTATTATCAACAAAGGGGCACATTTATCAAACTTTAGTGTTCTTCAACACTTGTCAATAAATGGGAGAAAAATTATACCTCCTCTAACCCAGAAAGCTGGGTTAATTGAGGCCAATTTTCAGTATGTGGAAAAATTATGAGGCACAAAACCACACTAGCTCATGTTACTAATTATTTCAAGTTATTACAGAAATATGTTCAGTCATTACACACAGTAACTGCTCCTGCAATGCATTGTCCAGTTCACTCAAGCTGTCTTTAAGGAAAATGCCCTGCCATGCCAAGCTGAGGCTGAAGAAAACATAATTCAACCCTAACACAACTACTCCCAATGTTCTGCCAAGTGCCAGCGATTATATAGCTACGCTCCAAGGGTTGGACTGAGAAGGACCCTGTATATTTATGGCACTCTCTGCTGTTTATGCCTTGCTTTTATAGTTGATCACGGGCATCACAGAGACTAATTAAAGTGAACTCGGCTACATCACTTTGCTTGCAAACATTTTATCAAAAAGACAAACTCAAGCACACTCACACCACTGCTAAGCATGAAAGTCCTCCAGTCAGCTGTCTGCCAGTAATGATCTTTCTCTGGCAGTGCAACTAAGTAGCATGACTATGTCACTAACCAGCTACAGTCTAACTGCTCTCACATCTGCTTTCTATATTATGTACTTGGTACATTTTAAAGCACATTCTCTTAATCTCTGTCTACTAATAGTATTCTTTTCACCCCAACTTATCCTTTAGTTGATCTGTAGATAATGCTATGCTGTTCCCTGTTTGATTTCTTGCTTGTCCTGTTTTATTCTCTGATGTACGTCGCTTTGGATAAAGGTGTCTACTAAATGCCCGTAGAATAGAATAGAATAAACTAAGCACAGTGAATCTAACCAAAGTAAGAAAGCGGAGGCTACAAAGCAGACTCCAAATTCATCTTCTGGTAACAGAATAACAATAGCATAAGAGTCTTTTAGGTTTTGCTGGTTTATTTATACATTTTCACAAATTTCTCAGAAGACACATAAAGACAACATACCTCAATAACTTTCTACTATATCTAATCAGCTGTTGCATTGAGAAGAAAAGGTGTGGATTTGGAACATATTACTACAGTTTGACAAAGTATTTTAACTTGAGATGAGTACATTTAAATCCCCACATGCTGATCACCAAAAATCAGCATGATAGAAAGTCATTCTTGAGGATAAAACAATGCTGAAATAAACAAAATAGCTTGAGTGACTGACAAAGCTTTCTTTTGGTAGCAATACTGTTGGCACCAACTGTTGTCCTTTGGTATTACAGACTTTTATATGCAGTTCACAAACCATTAACCTAATCTTTCTATTTTCAGAACGGCAGGGCTTATTTGCAAAAAGAGATGGTAAAACTGGGTGGCATGAGTGGCTAAATGTTGCTCAGAGAGCTGGATAGATGCCAAGAATGACAAGATCAACTATGGAATTAAGTAAATGGAGAATATATATAAAAAAAGAAAAAAGGTGGTAGAGGGTCCATGTGAATGCATTATTTTAAGCTAACAGCACATTTTAAATTAGTTGTACCCCCCCAAAAAAAATCACCATAAAAACATCATGATATACATGTCTACAAGTGTGTGCACGTGCCTATGTTGCCTAATACTGGCTCATATACAGAAACATTAAAACTTTGCATCTGCAACCAGCCATAAAATCAAGTGAATTCAACTCAAAAATGATTGCTTCCAAAACCTCTTTTAAAAAGACTGACCACCATTCAAAACTTCTCAATCTCATTTAATGGTTTCATGTGATGTGGTTATTATCACAGATACTAATATGAAATGCAGCAAAACAACACTTCTGATAGTTCAACTAATCAAACACAATGTTTTCTCCTTTAATATTTTTAGCTTTTATTTGTCATAGCATCTTTACTGGTGACACATCACTTATATTTGAAAGACTTGTGAAGATCAACATTTCATCTCCATATACAGAATCACTGTAAGATCACCAGAAACAAACATTAGTGCTTAACAAGAGTGCCATCCTGTGGCAAAATTAGAGCTTCACTTCCATTTGTGAACTTGAATAAACACTCCTTAATCTCCTCCTGGAAAATATGAGGTGCAATTTTCTATGTTTTATTTGTTTCAGCCTAAATGTGGTTTTCTTTTATACGATAGTGTCACATGTCCAGTGTTCAATAAGATTTTTATCTTCATTCTTATAACTAATACTCATAATAACATTGTTTTTATTAATAAGTGTAATTTACTTGAATATTATAAAGACAGCAAAACAAATGTAAGTAGAGAAATGCAGAAAACGTAAGAATAATTAGCAACTTCAATATTAGCTAAATTTAGGATAAAAAATAAAAAAATACATCTTTTAATGACTGTATTTACCTTGTGAAGAAGAAGGTGGAGTTTTCTTTGCTTTTAGTGAAAGTGACTGGGAGGAATCTCAGGGTGATGTTCATTTTTCTGGCATGGACAGCCATTTTCTTTGCCTGGGCAAGAAAAAAAATAACAGAATAGGCTACTAAAAAAAAACTTATGTTTATTTATAAATCTTTCAAAATTGGGAAATATTACAAAAAAAATACAAGATCGCTACATTGTAACTTACAGGCAATAAAATTCTATTGAGACTGAACAATAAAGCATGAAACTCTACTGCTTTTCCATTATAAGTCACAATCCTCTAATGTGGGAGGGATCTAGTTTATGGAGAGAAAAAAAAAGTATCATCAGTGAAATTATGTAACGTTCTGAATAGCTGCAGGCTAAGGTCAATGGAAAATACTATTGTTTATTGTCAACTAATGTTTATCTTGATGGTATAATCTGATTTAATTACAAACTGACAAGAATACTTGCAAGGAAAAACTACTCTGGCCATAAAAGATAACACAAAAGACATTTGAACCTAAACTAAGTGTGAACGGACACCTCGAGGGCTGCATTTTCTGATTGTCTAGTGATGGAACAAAAAAGTTAAATATTGAAGTTGGAATGAAAAATTATACACATTATTATGATGCTTGGCATTATCAGGACATTCAGATTTATGTCAGTACTAAATAAATCTGGTTAAGTTTTATTAACAATTAACCAAAAAAATGTCTTGAATGTATTTTTAGTCCCCTCATCTGAAAATAATGGCAAATTTAATCAAATTGGGCTAAAATCTTAACACAGATCATTCATGTCTCCCTAATAATGAACCTTTTATTTTGATAGATGTTTTCGACCACAGCAGCAGCAGTTAAAGCCAAAACCTATATAAGTACATGACTTACTACTAACCATTAAATGTCACTGGAGTAGTACCGTCGTAACAGATAATAGATGGCATTAACTTTGACTAAAATAAATGTATGCGGTTTGGAGCAACAGCAGTAGGTATTGCATAACTATAGCTGCAAATTACACAAGCAGTAAAAAACCCAAAAGAAAAAGCGTTTAGAAGATTCTGTTTCATCCATTTTCTGCACCTAAATCATTTCAGGGTTAAAAAAAATGTACCCACTATGTTTTTAATGTGTTTAAAAGAACCGGTTTGACTTTATTTACCTTGAAAGTGGAATGTGGAACCCGGATAAGGTTGTCTCTGGTGGCTCCATCAGCAAATCTTCCAGTGTCTTCTAGGAATCTGTAATCTACAACACAGACACATAATGAAAAGCAAATGGAAACTAAAACATTTAGACACAAATCCATCACAACATATTGATAAAGTATCCAGAAAAAAAGTGTGTAGTGGCAGCCACATTAACAGTGTTTTTATAAATAATTAGTATTAGCAGAGTCAACTGAAGACTTTCAGACCATTTGTAGTTTATTTCCTTTTTCTTTACATACTATAAACAGAATAAATGACTTGTCCTATTATCAACACATACACAGCTTTAAACAATGCTAAACCAAATTTGAGGGTTTTGTATGTTTTTTTTATCAGTTTGTAAACATTGAAAACTTCTAAACCTTAAATTGATTTTTTTGTAGCAGATTTATTTTCATATACATAAAAGAAAGACCTGCACGTGCTATCACATACAGTGGACTGTCTGAACCCGTGTAAAATCCATGCCAAAACACTGAGAAACAAACTAGAAATGACATCAGGACAGGAATTGTCTAGAAAAAGCTTATAGGAATTAAAAGAGCTGTCATCTTTTTTTTTTTTTTTTTAATGGAGAAGATTGTTCCATTTTTAGATTCTGACATACTGGATGAGAAGATGTGGAAGTATTCTGTAAATGATTGTATGCAGAGACTTTGTAAAAAAAAAAGCCTGCATCATCAAGGAGTGCAATGAAACCCAAACAGCTCAAAATAGTTTCTGCAGAGAAACATCTAGCATCATTTATCAAGAGAATCTTGCCTTCATTCCCATTGCTGCCATGTCAGTAACATGCATGCTGCTGGTTTGTGTAAAGCTGCACCATGCATGTAGAGAGTAAGCAAGATTATTTATACTGTCATGATAATCTACATTATCTACCATGAGGCTAAAAGGACACTTTAGAAGTCACAACCAAAGCTGATTAGGCCTCTTCTCCTGCTGCAGCACTGAACATAGCTTTGCTTTTGTTCCACCCTACTGCTAGCTCAGCTGCTGTGTGAAATCATTCTGGTATTGTTCCAGTGATATAAGAGGACTTCAGCCTGACAAATGTTTTCATAGTTCTGGGAACTCCTGTCTTAATGACTCAAAACACACAAATACAATCGTCTTTCTGCAGTAAAACAGGGTGGTGGTGGAAGCATCACTCTGTGATGTCATAGTAGCAGAGAAAGGAGTTAAAAAAAAACCCACTTGAACCAATTAACCTCATCTGATATTTAGTGGTTTTCTTTGTTTGTTTTTTAATAGACTTGCTCAAATTTCCAAAAATGTATTTATATTTCATCGTTGTTGAGAATTCCTTGTCTCCCTTTTGTTTTAACTAAATGAATAAATGTTTGAGTGAAAAGTGAAGAAAAAAGAACCACGGCTTCCTGTTGCAAAGGTGGTGCTTACCACTAAGAAGTGCCATTTCATCAAAATGGGACAAAGTCACAAATGCGGTTTTATTTCTAACCCCACTGCATCCAGAGTCGTCCTTGTGTTTCTTCACACACAGCAAACTGGAAAAACACACATAAACATGTTAGCAGTGCTTCGGGAAATGGAGTTCTTTGGTGTTTTCAGTTTTACCAGACACTAAAAAGAAATAAGAGAAAAAGGAGGATTTCGAGTCGGGATTCAATATTTGCTGAACTGCCTGAACAACCATTCAAAAGGAAGTTTTAAATGCTTTAAAATGAGATGCAGTCGACTATTTTCATGCAGGTTTACCATACATATATAAAACATTGGATGACTATTCCTGCACCTCTCCACCCGACACACATAGATGTTCTGAATTTAAACATTGACTCATTTATTTTCATAACTATTGGAAGTCAAATTCAGAAAGACCTTGAATTTGAGGGGAAGTGGAACCTCAAGTTTATTTCCATGCTCAGACTTCTGGTGAGAGACGGGTATTTGGCCCACGTCAGATAGAGACTGAATCCCTGCAAACTATGTAAATGGAATGCCGAATGATGCCCAAAACAACATCCAACAATGAGAGAAGAGGAAGGACACTCTGTAGCATTTTTGATAAAGTTTAATTCATTTTTCAGGTATAACTGGGATTACAATATTTTTAGGGTGGTTTATGTGAGTATTTGAAGAAAAGGCTCATGAAGCATTCAGTGGCAAATTATTACATAAAGATGAACAAATATATTTTATTTTTCCACGCAGAAATGTGAAAAGATTTTTTTGAAGAACACACTGATATAATTCAATGTAACTGTGCTTTTTAATGTTTAAAAGCAAAACAGAGAGTATAAGTTAACCAAGACCTGCTCATATTACTCATGTGAGCAGGTTTGATATATTTCTTTACATTAAAAAAAAAAAGACACAGATTTATCTTTAAATATGCAGTTATCTATTAGTTTACTCGTTCAAATTATCTTTTTTTTTTATGCTTTTTGGTTTTTACCAACATTGATTTTACAGGTTTATGATGAACTGTACAGGCTGTCAGGCTGTTGGAAGTATTTAAGGAGCATGTATTGTGGCTTTGGTATCCAATGCTCTCAGAACAGTATGCCAAGAAAACCCTAATGATGTCTGTAAATTCCATTATTGTCTAAATAAAATAGTGAAATAACCGAGATTTAAGGATTATCTCAAGAACACTTTGAAAAAGCAACTTATTGCTCATCTTCTAACATCGGGTAGAATAAAGGTTTGCATCTACTTCTCTGTCTTTTTTTATCTTTAGAGACAACAAACAATGCATCAATAAAACATCAAACTTGGCTTATTTATCAAGCTGAAAGCTGAAAAAAGGCCTCAAATTGCCTTAAAATGAGAAATTTCACTTAAAAGCTATTAGCTTTAGTATCTGTAGAGACATCTGCTCCAAATTCCATATTTAGTTTATATGAACATTTTAAATAAAATATCCATACTAAATACAACAATGTATATTTTAGTTATTTAACTGAATGGATTCAATTTACCAGTATTTGTTAAATGTGTAGCCATTTAACAGGATAAAAATGTTTACTTCCCTTTTAAAATGAAGCTTAGAAAAAATATTGTATTTAGATGTACTGTACATGAGCAACATGCAGGATTTGCTTTATATTAAGAAATAAAAGCTACATCTGTGCCGGTATTTTTTCACAGTATAAAGATAAACGGAAACATGTCCAAACACCAGACCTGCATACTTTAATGTCTCTGGACATTTTCCAGAGGCAACATTGATAAAGTGCATCACATTCAAATCATACAACTCACCTGCAGGAATGTTTGAGGCAGGCAGGACATCTGTATTTTGCCTCATCTGATCCGCAAACTCCACAACTGCATAAGAGAAAACGCTTCAGCATGGTCAATACTGCTTATTATGCAACAGAAAACGAGACAAGCAGTAAAAACGTATGATATTATTGCAAAAGTCGAGCATGCACTGCTTATTTACAGAATTTAAGACTAATTTAAGGGGTCCAACGATGGACGAGCTAGTATGTGGGAATGAAATGAATAAATTCCATTCAGTAAAAGAGGCAAGGAGATCTTACTATTATGTAAAAATGTAATCAAGATAACAAGCCATACAAAATAAGTAGTCATTTATTTGGCTTACTTGGAAATAAAACAACTTATAATTAACAAATGTCTTCACAAACGGGTAAAATAAACATTAGCTTGTGGCAGTTTAAACTGGCACATATTGTATAGATGCTTTGAAATATAGACTATATTTTTTGTAGACTATATATATATATATATATATATACACGAGTACGTTTGTTGGACAACACAATGCGTTTAAAAATATATCTAATATACGAAAAGAAGAATGGAGCCGGGTGGAAACAAACATCGACACTTATTTAAAACTGGTGCACAATATAACGTGTACCGAAGCCAGACTGTCTGTTTAAGCTACTTACCTGGAAAGAGAAATCTTTCTTTTTGTAGAATTCGTCTCATCCTCTTGGGAGAAATTGTCAACTTGACTTTTCACGGATGACATTTTATGTAATTTCCAGCTTTTGCTGAAAAAAAATCACAGTACAATTTAGCAACACGTTGGATGAAGCACAGAGGGCTTCAAAACAAATCGTCTTCCGCCAGTGACAGCACGTGGAAATGAGTTCCGGTTAGATATTCGCTCATTGGCGCCCCTTGCTGTCTATAAGGGTGTACTACAACCACACACTTTAATTCCAGCAGTTGCAAATCTGGTTCGATTATTTGTGCATATATGTGCACACACACACACACACAGAACAAAAGAGATGGTTGACTTCAGGAGGAACAAGAATACACATAAGACTGTTTCCATCCTGGTAGAAGAGGTAAAGGTGGTGGAATACGTACAAGTATCTTGGGTTTCAGACAACCAAATTGAATGGAAAGGCAACAATGAGAACATCAACCAGAAAGGTCAAAGCAGTCTATACTTTTTGAGGAAGTTGAAACCTTTTAACATCTGCACCAAAATGTTGCACATCTTCTATAAGTCTTTTGTTAAATGTGTAATCAGCTTTGCAGTGATCTGCTGGGGCAGCAACATCAGAACCAGAGGCTTGAAGAGAATCAACAAACTGATCAAGAAAGCTGTTTCTGTGCTCAGAGTAATTCTGGAGTCGCTTGGAGCAGATCGTTCACAAGAGAATACTGCACAAGCTGAGGAAGATGATAGGGAATTCTTGTTCAGGTCATTGTGGGTCAGATGTAGGACTGTGAGGTAGAAGCAGCCTCCTTTTTCTTTTCTTTTATATGTACCCTAGTGAATACTTGGTGTAGAAATCAGATTAATAAGCTACTATATAAAGCTTATCCTGCAGTTCCATTAATTTCTCTGGTTGCTGTACTTTCAATTGCTGTCTTCAATTATTATGCCAACTTCATTTAATTAAAATAAATAAACAGAAACACCAAAACAATTGTGGATAAAATATTCAATTTATTTGTCTGGAATTTTTTTTGTATTTACACATTTGCATCCAATGCTGTCCTCCAAAGATTTTGAAACTTTATAGAGTAACAATTTGTTGATAATATAACTTAAGAATATGATGACCGTTCTCTGTGTTTTCGAACTCTGGCCTACAGCAGCTGCCAGTGAATGAACCACATCTGAATGAACTGAGAACAGTAGAATAAACAGTCACAAGTGTGTTGCCACAAACATTTAAAACATAAATATTAATTAAACTGAGTTGTCATTGGCCAAAGTTCTCTGAGAGTATAACTTACTGTGGCACAGTAATGTAAGTGAAAAAAGATTATAAATAAACATACAATATGTTGTCAATATATACAAAGGAAAGATTGATGACTTATTCTTTGTTGCAGCACCAATGATAGGTTTGGTGACCTACCACATAGAGGGAAAAGCTACAAATGCATCTAGTGTACCAAACATTGGTTCATAAATTAGAAATGACCAAATGAACACAAGTACTCACAGAACATAATAAACCTTGATGTAACCGGTACATACAACACAAAGTAAAAAAAAAAAAAAAAAAGATGCTAATTTGATATTAGCAACTATTCTAGAAAGCAAATAACCAGGTAGAGGTAGAGCACCATCTGTCAAAATGTACTGGTCCAAATGGGCTAGACCAAAGACAAAAATATCAATGTTAAATATAACCTCTGATTAAATATACTAAACTTTTAAGCAGTCACACATTCTCCAAATGCTATTGCACTCATATAAAACTTCCTTTAGACAGTGAACTGTGCAGAGGCCTGGCACGGTCCTTCAGGTTGTGCCCCTGCTTAGGATGGTCAGGGTGTGTTTAAGGGGAAGGGTGAAAGGGAGATTTTACCTTGTGATTAGGGAATAATATGGGTTTATATGCAGTGAAAGTGTATACCAAACAGAAAACCATTGCTTAGGCATTTAATTTTCTAAATATCTGTATGCACAGTTCTCCTTTGGTCTTCTAGGTCTGAATATTCCATAGAGATTGAGTTTTTCCAAGCAGGGCTGCTTGTTAAAGAACATTGAGCATTTGCTACTCTCACCCAGTCTCACTTTCACACCAAACAAACTTTCTTGAATCCACCCTGTGCCTAGATGTGGAAGCATCTCTTTAGTATGAAGTTGTGTTCCAATATCTGTAGTTTTAAGTGGTTTAAGCCAGAAATTGCAAGATGATCCTGCATCAGAAAAAGCAGACAGGACCAGTTTCTATGTGCTGCTGAATGCCGAGTTCAGAAGTGGGGAATTCTTGCATGTCTACGATAGGTAGCTGACGACTGTCCTGAGTATGGAAGAAGAAATGAGACTGGTGCCAGCTGCCATCTTGGATCTGAAACATAATAGATGGAATAGAGAAGAGTAAAGACATGTGATACTTGTATCTAAAAATCCACTTATATCCAACATAATTTATTTAAAAGCACACATAATTATTCAGAATATGTATACATACCAGTTATATGTTTCACAAAACATCTAAGTTTTCTAAGCAACTTTTATCAAATCAGCTGTCATTTAACATTTTACATTACACAATTTGTTCCTATTGAAGTCATTCATTGAATAAGGAATTAAAAATGTACACAAAATTGTGTGCTCATTTTACAACAATTACTCTAATGGTTATCTAATGTATACAGAAAATAAACAAGGCAAGACATAAACCTAATATGGTATCTGTTTAGACCCAATTGTCATATCTCTATCCTGCTTGTTACCTTGCACTCATCTTGGAGCACACGGGGTTCAAGTGGTGTATCTTTCTGAAATATTTGTTTGTTCCAGCCACGAAACCCAAGTCTGAATTTGTTTCTATGTATGGGCCTTGTAGCGTTGAAATTTTCCTCAGTGTTATAGGATGGATAGCTTCGGCAGTGGAGCACGATACTTTGGCTCGCCTCGGAGCTCAGCAAATGGAGAAACTTCATTTGGACTTTCCCCACACCGAACAACAACTGTTGAAGGAGACAGACAATTTGAACCATTCAGTGTGACATCATAACCCTTCATTTATTAGTGTTTTTACATTTCCACTGATACCTTGTCGGAGGCCACTGGATGTAAACAAGTCTGTCCCCCTGCAGTAAAATTGCAAAAGACCTTAAAAGCATCAGAGGAACAGCCCAGATTGGGATCAATCCAGAACCAATCTAAAAATCCACAATCAAAGAAGAAAGAGAGACAAAATGACAAAGTGTTACACAATTTTGATGGACTAAATATACTGTAAAAAATTAACACAAAACCCACCATCTTTAAGCTTGTGTTGACAATCGAGCAAGTCTTTACAGACACGAGCTGGATTCTCTCTTGTGCCAAGAGGCTTTTTGATGCTTTCAATCACAC
>JBAMIG010000015.1:7696096-7713989 GCA_037177335.1 Kiunga ballochi
ACAATCGAGCAAGTCTTTACAGACACGAGCTGGATTCTCTCTTGTGCCAAGAGGCTTTTTGATGCTTTCAATCACACTGCCCAGGTAACGGAGAGTCTTAATAATCTCTGTATTGTCATCTGGTAAGTCCATCTCCATGTTCTGGAAACTCTAGTTACAAATGGAAAAGACAAGGCTGTTAGCTTTCTGAGTAAAACATGGCACAGTCATAGTTTGCTCCAACAAGTGTCCATTTAACAGAAAACCTGCTTATCAATCATTTAATCATCCATCTGTGTTATGTGTTCTACCTCCGTTCCGAGGTCAGCAGAGGAGTCAGACAGAGTGTAGACTGCTAAGTCATCATAAATCTGCCTCTGTGGATTCAAAATCAACAGCTCTATGAAAACAATAACAGACCTGATGCTTTGCTCAAAACTTCAATAAAAACATTTTAATCTGAAGGCTTATTCACTGATTACAGTAAACCAAGACATGCTCAGTTTACAGAGAAAACTCATATATAGTCAGCGAACACTTTAATAACAAAGAAAAGCTAAATATTAGGTCTAACATAAACAAGCCCTCACATTCTTGACTTCAGTAGGAGGAAGAATAACATCTTTCACTCAACATAAAAATCCACGTTACCATTTAATGTGTGCAAACAAAAAGAAATCTGCTGATCTGGTGAGATTTTTACAGCTTATCTAACAAGAAGAGGATACAGGATTTATAGTATAAATTAAAATAAAAGTGATAAAGATAAAGAGGTAAAGCACAAAAGTTTTTTTTTTTATTATTTCTTCATCTCACATTAGTTTAAAGGGTTGATATATTATGTTGTTACATGAAGACATGCACTAACTTGTGTTATATCTTGGCTTTGCAATAACACAAATAAGCTGTTCCTAATTTTGTTTGATTATTGGTTAAGACATATATTAAAGTTAGGAAAGGTGTATAGTTAAAATTTTAGAAAGAAAGAAAATTATAATTTAATAAATTTTAAATAAAGTCATCTTTTGTTATCAATAGATTATCTTAGAGCTCTCAATTTGTTCTCTTTATGGTTTAAATACTTTGCCTTTAACTTCGAAACATGACGAACAAAATGAACCTACCGTTGGACCAGGAGCGCCAGGGGGTCCCTGAAGAAAAAGGTAAGAGACTCAATAAATATTAAGCAATTTGGAAAATGATCATATAGTGGTTGTAGATATTTTTGCCCTTTCACAATTATGTTAAACTATTCCCATGCACTGCAGCATAATAAGTAGATATTTAATATTAAACCACATAACTGCCTCACAAGTGCATAACCCAAAGAGCTAAAAAGCTCTAAAAAAGAGTGTGCATACTTGCAGATAATCATAATAGCATTAGAAATATAAAAAGTTTATGCAGCACCTAAAATACTCAAATGTGATACTGAGGCAAGCATTTACCCTTGGTCCTGGATTTCCTTGAGGTCCTTGTGGTCCCTGGAAGTGTGGTACACACGAAAATGTATTAAAGTAGGTAAGAAGAATAATAGATTATGTAACTTTTTGATGCATGTTTTCTAGGAAAAAAAAATAGAGAGGGGGGAGCAGAAGCATCATATTGTAGGTGGTCCCTTACTGCCCCCTCTGGCTGAGCAGACTGACTGCTGGGATTTTATAAAACATATTAAAGTATTAAATTATCAGTGGAATTTTAGGAAGCTCAAGTATATGTATGTTTGAGTATACACATAATCAGAGTCTGAAGGAAATAAAACAATCAATGATGTATTGTTTACACAGAGAGGTTGTGTGTGTGGTAGAGTGTCAGATGGATTCCAGCTGAGTTGAGTATCTAACTCCAGTTTAATTTACAGACTGAGAACAGGCTCGCTAAAGTCTCTATGCAGACTGCCCTGTGGTGGGGCGTACAAACATTTTGACTGGACATTTCCTTTGATCTGTGTATGTAAGAGGACTTGAGGCCTCACACACTCAATGAAACCCCAGAGTTGCAGCTAAGCCAGTTCTCTTTAGGATGGTATAATAACCAAAACCATTTTACCATTCAAACACCATTTCAGTCTATCTTAAGCCCCCCTTAAAAAAATCTGTCACTTCTACAATGTGTTTTCACGTGGCCTTGTGATTAGTGGCCTACAAATGTTTTTTTCTCTGCTCAATTTTCTCACACTTACACAGAAAGAAACTGGATAAATCACACAGCATTTAAAAAAATACTTTAGATGATGTAAACAGACCTCCCAAATGTGGATTTTTAATTGTAGAGTCTTACCATTTCGCCATTACTTCCCTTTGGACCTCTTGGCCCCTAAGGAAAAGAAAAACAAAATTGTTTTCAATTCTACCCTGGTCCCTAAGCCTGGTTATATAATAAGTTCAAGTTAAACCCATCACCACCTTTCTATTTATGCTATTAATTGTTCTATATGATTTTAATCCACAAGCATACACAAAGTGAAACTTACAGGTTTTCCTACTGGGCCAATCATTCCTTCTGGGCCCACAGGTCCAGCAAATCCCTGAAACAAACAGGAAGATTGAGAATAACTGCAAAAGTCTGTGTGTCACAGGAGACAAACATGGCTGTTGTATGTGTCCAAGCAACATGTGTCACATGTTTGTGAAGGTTCTCAGACATCTAGGTCATCTAGATTTATAATCAGCCAGTACAGTCTCTGCAGGAGAGAAAGGCTACTTTCTAGCTGGGATACTTTCTTTAGTTTTCACCACTCTTGATCTATTTTTACATGTAAACAAAAAGATACAGCTTTGTATGTATGTATCTGGAAAGGTTCCCAACAACGGGATTTGACTTACCAGAGTACCAACAGGTCCCTTTGGGCCAGGGAAGCCTCTTAGTCCCAGATCCCCTGTTGGCCCCTGTTTTGAGAAACACTATGTTATCTTCTTGATTTCTAATTTTTTGTTTTATTCTCTTGCACTCCAAATTTTGATTTGTGATTCTGTGTCTTACCTTTGGCCCTGGAAAGCCTTGCAAACCAATCATGCCCAGATCCCCAGGTTCCCCCTGCAGACAGTAAAGAACATTGCATATGTTCAATGTACTGATTAGGAATCTACAGTTATTTATAAGTATGATTTCCTTTTTATTTTATTTTTTTTGCACAATTTGTAAATATTTGATTTACTGCATTTGTCACTCTGCAAACAGACAACAGAGAATCTCTTGTTCACACATTTTTTAAAGATTGGTCCACATACACAACAGAGCAAATAAAGATATTGTTAACATGTGAAAACTAACATAAAAATGCTAAAAGTGGTAAAAAAAAAAACAGTTTAAAAGGGTATAAAAACAAAAGAATTTGGTGAATTATATCCAGTTTAAAAGGCCATTCACAGCCTTCCCCTGTGAGAAGAACGATTATTACAAACTTTGAAAAGAAATAAAAAAAAAACAGGACTTGTTAATGCACTTCTGTTGAAAACAAACACTTGTTTTGTTTATATGAACTGTTTATGTACTGTTGCTTCTGATACTTCTATTGTAGAAGGACAAAATAGGTCTATAATTCAACATTGCCTACAGAGATTATTTTAGGTTATAAACATAAAAACTCTAATGCAACTTGAACATACTATCAATTAATAATAAGTGATATATGATTGATCCGTTTTTTAACTAGATGAATTAGCAATAAAGTATTAAATGAATAGTTTCAGTGTTAACGTTAGATTAGAAGCAGCAGCGAAGCTCAGTGTATCAGGAAAACTCAGACACTTTCATGCTGATGCATGATGCTGAAAATGAAACCCTATTTTTAAAAAGTTGCAAAACAAAATACTTTTAATACTGCAGTGAAATAGTAGGCAATCTATATATTTAAACAAAGTCAGTAAGAAAAACGGTATATTTCTAATAGAAATGCTGCTTATGCAAGAAAAATCCGGTCCAAAACTTGTCTCACTTAACAACAACAAAAATAAAACAAGGCAAAACAACAACAAAATAAAAACAAAAACAAGAAAACAACAACAAAATTAAAACAAAAACAAGACAAAACAACAAAAAAGTACCGGTACACAGTGTGCTGGTTTAAAAAAAACCCTGTCCTTCTCAGAGGAACTTGGACAGACTTGGGCTTTGTTTCTACAGTTGCCCCAACACAAATTCACATACCTTCCTGAACACACACTCCAGACAGAATTGTCGACATCCTGCTTTGTGTCTAAGCACTGTCTGTCATCCAGGTGGGGAGATAGCATGTTTGTACAGCCAGACATTCACATCCTCTGGACGGCTACATTTTCAAACCAGTGTCTTTGGCTGAGAAACTGTAGCCACTGAAAACTGTAAAGTGATCTGACCCAAGGGACTGAGTAGCCTTTCTGTGTAATGAGTGTCAGTGGGAGAACTACTTGAAGGAGGAAAGCGGGGGATTGAAGGTTGTTTCTTTTTTCTTCCACTCTGAGGGGTTACATAAGTAAAGCAGATGCTGGAGTGTGCAAAGCTTACATAATCTGGTTTTACCCGTGGAATGTTTCCATTCCTGGTCTCTTCCAGATAATTTGTTCCTCCACTCAGGGTTAAAAAGTATCAGACACTCATATTTAACCCAATACAGATCAGTTACATGGACCTCTGAAGCTATATTTAGAGATGGGTTGGAAGCATTCGACCTTAAGAAAAACATTCCTGAGATTATGTGCTTTCAAGAAGAGCAATAGAATGAAAACTTTCTAGTTTTAAAATGATCATGTTCTGTGTTACAGTTCTGTGTTTAAGGCACTATCTCAAGATAACACAAAACATTTTTTTTCATTATTGCATTACAACAACATATTTTGCATATTTTATACACAGTTACATGCTTAAAAAAAACTTTTGTTTTTATTCACGAATATTTGTATTTACTCACGGGCTGTCCTTTGGGTCCTGGCTCGCCTTTGCTGCCCTGGTCACCTGCACCTCCCTCCATGCCTTTGAATCCAGGAGCCCCCCTGTCTCCGGGAAGGCCAGGGTCTCCCTGAATCCGACAGAATGATGCATTAAAATGCAGGCACATCTTGCAGTAACATTTATTGCAAATGAACATGGAATAAAAATGCTTCATCAGTATTATCACTTTCACCTTCTGACCAGGGGGTCCTATTTCTCCAGGTTGTCCTGGAAGTCCTAACTCTCCTCTTGCACCAGGGCGCCCAAAAGGTCCCTCGTCTCCCGGCAAGCCTGTTTGACCCTGTGTGAAAAAAAGATACAGTTAACAAACATGAACGAACTTGTTTAAAATAGATTTTCTCAAATGCAAACTTATTCCAGCCATGTTGTTCAACCATATGTTTGGTACTTTAGCTCTACCAGCTGTTCAACAGTGCAACACCAAGAGGGTCCCAAAACTCTTGAAAACATTACCTAATAATCCTGCTAATAGTGATAAAATACTCCATCCATACTCCTTTTGTGCATCCAGTGTCCTCATAAAACAGGCTTTTTGAGTATCTCACATTGCAGACCACAGAGGTTTGTTGCTTCATCAATGTGGTGAGACTGACGTGAGAGACCTTTATTACAATAACAGACCGAATGAGCTGTTGTCTCATATGAATTCTGTTCCCTAGTGACTTTGAGGATAGCGGATAAGCCAAGAAACAGACTTGTATTTCACAACTGTAGCATTTCTTGTCATTTTCTGGATGAAACCCACAATCTGCAGGTGTTTGGGAACTCTTATATAAGAAAAAGTGACTGTTTAGTATCCTAATAAAAACTAAATATACCCTCACACATTAGAACTACACTCACAGAGGAAATCAGAGAAGTTACAGAGGGACCAAAATGAATCATTGACTGCTGTAAAGTTGTAAATCAAAATGTAAAGCAAAAACATGAAACATTCCCAACTGTGTGGTTTATTAAATTAAAAGCTCTGATTCTATTAGTATTTCAATAATTTATTATTATGTGTTTTGATGAATTGTGGTGGTTCTATTGCACTGGATTAAACTATTTCCATTTACTTTATAAGCTGTTTCTGCTAAAAGGGACAAACGCCTTATCAATGAAAGTCATGACAAGGACAAATACTGTTGAAAAAATGCATAACTGTTGATGGAAGTCATAATATTAAAAGTTTGTGAGCACATCTTTCTTATCTGGAGGGTTTTACTGATAATATAACACAATAATGGTTTCAAGAAACATTTTCATTCTTAGTAATGCAAAACACATTCTGTATACTAAATCACTTCCAATTCTACAGAATTTTATATCAGTTTCTCCATATATAGGACAATATTAATAGATGTCCATTATCTTTGCTATCCACCCTGCAAACAAGGACCATCAGAATAATTCACACTGCTGATCACATAGATCAAACAACTTCATTGTTCTTAGAGTCATGGGTTAATTTTCCCTCTGTAATATTCATCTATAAAATAAATAATAAGATAATCCCAGATATTTTCAAACCAATGATAAAATATTAGACACTAATATTTTAATTATTGGACACCACACAATTTAAATAAAAAGGCACAGAACAGGGCTTTGTTTTCCTGCTCTGAAAACGACTAACACATTCACAGAAGAAACCCTCTCTTATGCAGCACATTTAGCGAAACAAATCCACTGCATCTGAGAGGTCAGTAAGATCCAACAAGCCGTTTCTTCATTAGATGAAGAAACGGCTTGATAAAGATATTATAACAGATTCACGCAGGTCAAGTATATACGGAAGCGTATATCCGCCACAGCAATGTAAAAAGAAGTGGCTCTTCCAGATCTCTTCCAGATCCCTCTCCATCTTCTTGCTCCGCTCCCTCCAGACAGGAATCAAACGTCCCGTGATAAGGCGACGTTAAATTCATCACGTTATAACGAGATAACTTTCATGATTTTGATGTGATATGAATCTCATTATTACGAGAAACTTTCTCGTTTTAACGAGAAACGTTCTCGTAATAACGAGATTCATATCTTGTTTTTACGAGAACGTTTATAATATTTTTACATTGCTGGGGCGGATATACGCTTCCGTAAGTATACACTTGATAAGCTTAATTTTCTTTTATATTTAGCAAGAACACAAAACATGTAGCAGAGAACATGTAAAAAAAAATAAATTCAACCTTGTTACTTAAATCTAGTTAAAAGTTGCAATTAACTGAGTTTAAACAGAGGTTCAACATAAACTCTGTCAACAAAGCAAAGATAATAATGTCACTGATTACCTGTCGTCCTTGTTTTCCTGGCAGTCCCGATAAGCCAGGGAGTCCCGGGGGACCATCAGGACCTGGATAACCCATTAAGCCTTTCACTCCTGGTAAACCAGTTGGACCCTTGAAAAGGACAATGTCCCAAATGTAAGGTTAAGCCTGAAGGGTACTGATCCAGTGCCCCCACATATGCCTTTACTGCATCATCCATAAAATTAGCTGACTCACTTCACTGCCGGGGGCTCCACTCTGACCCCTCGATCCTTTCTTTCCTGCTGAACCCTGAAGCATAAATAAAGAAGAGAGAGAGATTTTATTTTAACTTTCACTATACATGAATATATGCACTATAACACAGCAGGAACCAGTGAAAATTAATCATTTGAAATAGGATTAAAAAAATTCCTCTAAAAAGGGTTTTCTGTGAGATGATAGTGGTGTCAGTGTTTTTAAGTATATTGTTGTATGTAAAAACACTGAACAAACTCAGTTTGATCTCAAAGTGGGTAACACTAACATTCCTGGGTATAATATAATCGTACAATAAACTGTTATAAAAATAAAAAGATTTCCATACAAAAAACTTAACATGTGGAAGATAGTCAGTAATACATGAAATGTGTAAAAACGGTACATGGAGTGCACATGAGGAGGATAGATAGTGCATATGAAGAGGTTAGCATTATTTTCTCATGGAAAATGTAACTATGTAATCAGTTCAATGACATCTAAAGACTCATGAGAATATTGGCTAAAAAAGCCATCAAGTTGGTTTCATGAAAGTATGTACTATACTATACTATACAGTCATTCATTTAGCAGACGCTTTTATCCAAAGTGACATTTTTTTAACCATAGTTATTTTCCTAACTTGTATGTTTCACTGACAGGTAGAAGAAGGGTATTCTCTGTGACCTCACGCAAAAAGGACAGTACACATCAACATGCTTTAAAAACAGCGCTTAGCGCAATAGGAACGCATAACAAATTGTGTTTTGGTATATAATAATTATATAAGCCACTTTTTGAAATGCCTCTAAAGCTAAACCAAGATCATCCAATCAGTTTATCAATAATTTTCTTTGCTGTAGGATTGGATTCATTGTCCTTCTCCCATAGAATCTAATGGGAAAATGTGTCCAAATGTTTGTTGCGTAGTTAATGTTAAGCTAGTTAAACCACTATTAAAGCATTTATTTAAATTGGTTTATGCATGATGACTCACCGGAGCTCCATTTTCTCCCTTTTGGCCGGGTTTCCCTGGACGGCCAGGTGACCCCTATTAAGCAAAAAAAACAACAAAAAAAAACAAACAATGTACATATATACATAAATACATATATATATACACACACACATATACATATACATATATATATATATATATATATATATACTGTATATGCAAACATACACACTGTTGGGTCTGTCCACCTTGGACGTATGTGGAAATGCTTTCCAAAATAACAAAACAATGTAACCTAACTATAAGTGCAGACATTTTAGCGTACATTCTGTTTTTTTTAAAGAGTTAGAGGTTATAATTTGTTTAAAATATGTTATTTTAGTTGACCTACCGGTGGCCCTTGGGGTCCAAGTAACCCACGCGATCCGGTAATACCAACATGGCCCTGAAACAAACGTTTAAGATGTTAGTGTTTTGCCATGGATCAGTCCTTACCAGTGCTAGTTATGTTTCATTCATGCTTGTCTTTTTTAAAACATGGTATTCATAACAAAAGCTAAATTTTATTCGCTCAGTATTGTTAAGAAGTTTGCCCAACAACAAATTATTCAGTAGACGTGCACCTAATTTGTCAATAATGCAATGCTTTGTTGTGTTTTGTTTTGAATTTCATGATTTATTTACCTGATATCCTTCATCTCCTGGTTCTCCGCGTTCTCCTTGTTCTCCTGGAGGCCCCTGTGCGAGCATAAATGTATAGACATTAACACATAAACTATCATGTCTTTATACTTTATACACAGCTTCAGTTGAAGAATCTGGCTACTTGGAGCAACTGCATAGCACCTGAACATGATTGTTGCACCTTGCTTGCTCAGAGGATGTTGATTATTGCTCATGCAAATCCTAATGATCCAATTCTACTCATATGTAAGGCCCATCAATTCTGATGCAGCATAATCTTGAATTTATTTGTCAGGCTGCATCGATGGGCATGTCCAGTGCTGGAAAATGTGTCTCAGAGCAAATTGGGTTTACACTCCAAAGACATTTTTTTCTTTGCCCAATTGTTTTTTACCATCAGGGATTCTTTGCTTTTTGTGTGTTGTGAAACATAGATACAGTATTTCTAAAGGTAAAACAAACTGAATAATGTCTTCACTGGCAGACAGAAACTCTGTAAAAAATGCATAATAATAAAACCAATTGGCTTAGTTCACAAACTCTGCTAATTTAAGCATGACCCTTACGTTTAACAGCCTTTTTTTTCCTTTTAATTTTAAAGCTGAGTCTGCAGATGAGAAAATAAGATGGATAATCAAGTTCATTGGCTTGAAAAATTTCAGAGAGGAAACAAATACAGTTTTTTAATCAAACAAGAAAAATTATTTCATTTTAAAAGTAGGGTAGGAGATCCAGGAGAATTGGTTATTAGTAAAAAATATACAATTAAAAAGTAAACCCCCTTTTTTTCAGACTGCTCCAAGGGTAAATAACCCTTTTTAGTTTTGTTTGAGAGTGTTTAATTACTTGGCAGCAGTCGGGTGTGAAGGGGATTTTAAGCAATATAGTAAAAGAATATCGATGAAAAACATCTCCTACTCTACCTTTGGTGCTCAAGTCACAGAGCACTAAATGTGGTTCAGAAAGCAGAGGTTAAAGGAAAGCAAGACCTACTGGTTCACCTAAGGGCCCTGGTAGTCCTGGGGTCTTATTGTCCTCGCCTGGATAACCCTGGAATGTGGCAAAAATGCACACAATCACAAACGTATGGATGTGCAGTATTTAAAAAAAAAAATTGTACTTTATTTATAAGTTAAATAAAGAGTTACAAGCATGTTCATGTACAAGACTTGTTCAGGTATTGTCTTACCTTTTCACCTTTGGGCCCTGGTGGTCCAATGGGCCCAGACTTGCCAGGGTGTCCCTAAACAGAAAAACAGACAAAAGCTGATAATCTGAGTCAAGTATGAGCAGGTGGAACAGAGTAGACACAAACACACAAACACACAATGGTATAACATTATCAGGATGACATTCATGCAGTGCTTTTAAAGATATTTATCTGATATCTAGTTGTAGATGTTAATATATGTTTCATGTTAACAGGGCAAAAATATTCAGAACGTTTCCAACATATGGTTTGCTTATTCCATGCAAATTTGGGTTTCTAATCACAGTTATTTAATTGACTTAAAACAGATTTACACTGTTTTATTGTTAATGTTATTTCTAAAACTGTAATTTTGTCTTTTGCTCCGGCATAAAGAAAACCATATATGACATACATGACAAATCTGAAAAGACAGAGAATTACAATAAATAAAAACAGCAAAGCAACACATCCCACTGAGTTACACACAACAGTAAAGCAGAAATATTATAATTTACATGTAAATGTACAAACATTTTAAGTGGAAAAAACTCAAAGATATTTGCGCTTAACAATAAAGGAAGATGTGCAGAGTCAGTCTGTGTTTTACTTATTTTATGTGGTTATATGTGTTTGCAGCACTTTGGCCAATCTGCACTGTTTTAAAGTGCTCTAGAAGTAAAGATGAGTAAGCTGTAATAGATGTAAAAAATATGAAAGCAAATAATTGTTTGTTTTGTATGCATGCACACAGATTTCTAGTAATTCTCACCAAACTGTAAGTATGAAAAACTCACTGGGTATCCTGGCAGTCCGAGTTGCCCTTCTATCCCCATGACTCCAGGCTGACCCTGGAAGCAAAAAAAAAAAAAAACAGTGTTAATGCTTTTGGTTTTTTCATTGTTATTCTGATTCATTGTAACAAAACCATGTTCACAACCAAAAACATACATCGGACATACATCAGAAAATAAGAACAACACAAGCAGGAAATCAGTGAAGTCGCAGTGCTAACCACTACAAATGTTCTAATTCCTTCATCTCCATGCCATCTACCTCTGCAGAAACTTGGTAATGAGATAATTGTTTGATTCAAATGTGTTGAAGAAGCACTGCAAATAAAAGTTGCTGAATACTAGATCTTGAAAAGTGGACTTGGACACCGTGGATTTAGCAGATGGCCTTGATGCAAAGCACCTCACAGCTGAGTGAGAACAACTCAAGCATTAAATCAAACACTAGGGGCATCATAATTAAGTGCCAGTTGAACAGCTATGAGTTTAGCTGGACACAGATGCTGCCATCCAGTGCAATTTTTTGTTGAATTCTTTTGTTTGTTTCCTTCTACACAATAATCCCTTAGTTTAATTATGAGAACATGGTTTAGCCCTACAGTATTATCTTGAGTGCACAAAGCTTGTACAGTGCTGAGTTGTGCCAAAGAGCTGGACAAATCTTTCAAACTCATTCTGATGAGCACAAACGGTAAGCTAAGTGCAGAAATGCTCCTTGGAAAGCTGAGCTTTTAGTTTGCTCCTGAAAGTAGATAAAGACTAGATCGGACAGAGTTTGGTAGATCAGTCCACTGCCTGGGAACAACAAGGAAAAAGAATTTAGCTACTGATTTTGCATCATGTTATGGTGGGAGAACTTGGCATATTTTACTGGCAGTGTAACTGTCAAGAGGGAGTGTAGCTCTGGATTAAGAGCTGAGGGTTGAAAGGAGTTGTTTGGGTTTGGGTTGCTTTGCAAACCTGAAGCAGAGCTTTGAACTTGATGAGTGATGCAAGAGGAAATTAGTCAAATGGCAGCGGAGTGACATGTGCTCTTTTAGGCTGGTTGAACATCAGACAAGTTGCTGCATTATGAAAAACCAAAACTTTACACAAAGACAATTGTTAAAAAAATGTTTAGTCATAACTCTACATTCATAAATGGATGTTTCTGACAGTCTATTTTTTATAGGTTAAAATGATTAAGATGTCCTTTTATAATATAGCATCATTCTATGTTTTTTACATGTAGAACCATGCTTGCAAATGAACAAACATGGTTCTATAAGTCTGAAATTCCCTTCAATACTTTAAGTGCTTTAACTCAACTATAATAATAACATAATAACAAACAGCTTATATAGTATAAATAATGTTAGACAATATTTATTCCCAAGCTACCAGTTTATTCAATTTCTTCTTTACATTTGCCCAAATCTGCAACTTTGTTTGTTTTACAAGTGAATTACCAGATGAAATACCAATCTATTCTATTCATTTATTATTTAATCCATCATATGCATTACATTGTGCATTAAATAAAAAAATTAGAGATTGTGTAGGTTTAAATTAGATAACATAAAAACTATGGAAAACTTAACTACTTTGTTTAATACACTTTTACTTTGTTAGCATCAATACTTAAAGTGTCTCTAAAGGCATCCTATCATGCATAGGTGAAAAAAAGGAAGAATATAAACTAACAGGTGTGCCTCGAGTTCCTCTGGCACCTTTCAGTCCCAGTTTGCCAGGTAGACCCAAATCTCCTCGAGGGCCGATCTCCCCTGCGAGGCCTGGAGGACCTTTTTCTCCCTGAAAACATTTCAAGAGCTCATTTAAGGGCACCACTGACAAAAAGAATAACAAAAAAAATGTTATTATGAGAAAAACCATCTGAAACACATCAGAAACTTTCATTATCAATACATGATACATAAGAAAACAGCTAGTAAAAAATATGTTAATGTTAATAAATAAATACATGTATGGTAAAAACAGAATACAGAAAATGAAATACCACACAATTTACATAGTTTACTCAAAAATTAGAGTTAAAACTGCTTAAAAACACAACAATATAGCAAGATTTGATAAAATCAAGTCATGACACAGCAGTTCTGCAGACTCATTTTGCACTGTCTGTAACTCTACTAATTCTTTGTAACCGCTCTGGTGATGAAGCTATTCTGTATAAAACATAAAAACATACGTAGTAGAGAGGAATCAATATTTGTTCATTTCTTACTTTTTTTCCCTGCCGTCCCTTATTCCCTGGAGGACCTAGTTTTCCTTCTGGTCCCTGTAAAAACAGACTAATTTATTGTTATGTACTAAATATATTTATATTCATACGTATACATATGCATCTTTGAGCTCCAACAACTTGGTGAATTTGAACATTCAGCATTTCCAGATGGTACAGAATAATACTTTAGACATAAGCTGTATTTAAAAAGGTAATTTATTGACTTGTCAAATTAGCATCTACTGCATAGAAAAGTATGGGTATTATAAAGAACACATTCTATAGTTTGTATTTCACTACACACAAGTCTCAGGAGAGGACAAACATGTATGGCAAAGTACATTTTATTGACCCTGCAGTTAAAAAAAACTTAAATCTTAAACCTTAAAAAGCTTAGTTTCTCTCAGCATTACTGACATGTGTGTTGAAAATTGTGTGGAGTATTTAACATAATGAAAAACTTTGAGTTAACATCAAAATATTTCAATTCTGTAATTTAAAGGTTGGAATAAAAAAAAATGAAACATACTCGAAAGCCCTGCTTTCCAGGTAATCCAGAGAGACCTTGGGGTCCAGGGTCTCCTTCTGTCCCTTTGTCTCCTGGCTCCCCAGCTGGCCCAGCATCACCAGGCTCACCCTGACAGTATGGGAAAGAAAAGCAATGATGCACAAGATGAAAAGTTGTTTTGCTATTTACTTACAGCTAAACTATTGACAAAAATATAGTCATATAATTACAGTAATCCTCAAATTTATTCAGACTGATCCAGTGAAGAAAAGACTAAATAATCACTCAAACAGGTAGAGTGATAGTAAATACAATTATTGAGATAAGACAATGTTTCTTTTAATTTAGCTTAGAAATAGAATGAAACACAAGCAAAGAAAACGAGAGCACTTTCCTAATGAGAAGTGGGAAAAATACCCCTAATACCAAACAAATACAGAAGCCGGACTGTGCTACAGAAAACACCTGACTGCAGTGAAAACCTCAAAGGATAGTCAACAAAATATTAGTTTATAAGTGATGTGATGTGAAGCGATCATATTTATTTCCTGTTTTCTAAACATCTGAACCAAAAATAAAAAAAACAACAGCAGGATTATCATAAAATCATTATTTAATATTACTTTGGTCAGTTTCAGCATTTTTCAGTAGGAGCTGTTTATTATTCAAAGAGATAGGATGGAAAATTTGAGGATGACTAACCTCATAGAAAGTGTTTTATTTTTATTTATTTTATTACTTTTAATATCACACCAATATCTAGCCTGTTAACTGAGTCTATTCATTCTGTAACACTTAGCTTAACCTTTCTAAATACTGAATCCTTTGGGTCAACCTGAGGATATCAGAATAATACAGCAATACTCCTTGTTAACCTTGTTAAATAGAGATTTTTTATTTTTTTTTACCTTGCCTCCATCTTTCCCTTGAGGGCCATCTTCACCGGATGGACCAAGAGTACCCTAGAAACAAATGATAACTTACAACAAGGCTGGCTTCCAGTTCATACAGAATCGATTTAATGTCGGGCCTTTTGCTTTATTTTTTCCACCAATTAAGGCCCTCTGTCGGCCTTAATGAAAAATGCACATGTGATATTCTTCCACATTGGTGTCCCTTGTAAAATCAGAAGGATGTGTTTATTACTGTGTATTCATTCCATTCAGGACAAATCATTTCCATAGTTTTAGTTATTTGTCACAATGAAATGTGGCATTTCTTTCAAAACCAAGTTTACAATGCAAACATGCAACTGGGAAATATTCAATCAAACCAAATGAAAAAAAGTGACTGGTGGATAATTTGTGCTCACTCTGACTCCCTCTTGCCCCTGTTCCCCTTCATTTCCTGGAGGTCCAACATCACCCTGCAGGTAGACAAAACACAACACTTACAACATGCTCTTTGGAAGTCTTTATCTGCAACAGCTTTCTCTACCAGCTATTTCAGGTTCAAACAAGAATTTCCACTTTACCAGAAAGTGATGGAAACAAAAGCTCCTTGAGTTTTCTGAAAGGGAAAAGTGCAAGACTTCAAGAACTTTAGTAATACTGACCTTTAACCCTAGCTCTCCAACAGCACCCAATTCTCCCTCAACACCTGGAACACCCTATAAAAATTACATGGAGAAAAAAGTAGGTGAGAAATGTTTTTTTTATATTATTGTACATACAATTTAAAGCCCCAAATTGCTTAATAATGTACAGCAAAGCAGTTCTGAATATCTAATGTGAAGTACCTCAGGCCCTTGTTCGCCATTAGGTCCAGCCTCTCCAGGAGGCCCTTTTGGTCCCTGAAAAAAACAAACAAAAGAACAATAAATCTTATCTGTACAGCCAACTGATACAGTGATTTCATTTGTAGGTAGGCTTGAGACATAAAATACCAGGACAGATATAACACAAATCATAGTAATGAAATGATAAAATTAACATATCACAGTTCAGTGAAAAGTAAGACCTGAGAATGCTTAGAATAAGAAACTGAAGTCAATCCAAATACAAGATGAGATCTTAAACATAAACAGTGCCTCTAGGTGTTTGGAAGACTCAGCCTCATAAATATCTTTATCCGATTGTTTGACAGTTTTTAAACCCCTGAAGCGTAGGTAGATTTCCATGGAAATCAAAAGTGTTAAGACTAATTCAACATGGGATGCATAAGTTAGGGAACTCCAATGCGAGGAACGTAAAGTTAGAAAGCACAAAACGATAATTGTTATTGTTTACTTTCTGGTTAGGATCCTCATCAGAGCTTCTTAAACCTTTATTACATACTTCTAACTTTGCATTGTGCATTGTCCCCAAAAGGATAACAGACTCCAGACAAGCACAGTTCTGACAGTGTGTGTTGTGTTTGCTGTTTCCTGAAAGCTTCACATTAAAAGAAAAAACATACTTACTGGTTCACCATGGGGCCCCCTCTCCCCTCCGCCCCCTGGAAACCCTGGTTTACCCTGGAGATACATGCAGTCATTTTGAAAGATTAACAATGTCTTAAATTTCTACACATCTTCAGGAACAAGCAGGAAAAAACCTGACTGAGATCATTAGCATCATTTTTTCATGTAATTACACTTCCAACAAGTTTAACATTTTAATGTTGGATGACACCAATAAGCAACACATTAGGTGCTGTACAAATGGACTGGATTTCCTGTCATATCTATTTGCCTAAACTTGACAGCATTGTCATGTTTAGACAAGACCACCTCATGTGAAACAGAGAGAACATTTGTGTGTGTGTGTGTGTGTGTGTGTGTGTGTGTGTGTGTGTGTGTGTAGGACATGCTGATGTGTACATAAACATTTGGTTAGTTACAGAATTGTTGTTGTTCTACCTAAATACAATCTTTTGCAGAACAGCTACAATCTAAATGTGATTAAAGCATAGTTGAGTGTTTTGCATCACTGCCTATCCACTCTGTTGTGTAGCATTTGAGTCTCAGTGGTGAGAAATAGTCATATCCACAGTTAATTAGTGCTCTTGATCTATTTATAACCCTGCATGGCCAAATCACCCTGAAAGTCTACCTCTAGTGCAGTGTTTCTCATTTCATGTCCTCAGGCCCCACTATCTGCATGTTTTAGAGGCAACCCTTCTTTAACACACCTGAATTCAATAATTGATTGGCTTGTTAACAAACTGCAAAGAATGTCATGGGCAGATTAATGGATTTAAATCAAATGTGTTGGGTAGAAATATGCACGAGACATGCAGGGCAGGGGGGCCTGAGGACCGGAATTGAGAAACACTGCTCTAGTGTCTGAGATGATTTGGTTTATTTTAGAGCAGTGTTTCTTAACCATGGTCCTCAATTACCCCTGCCCTGCATGTCTTAGGAGTGATTCTAATCTAACACACCTGATTCAAATTAATTAACTTTCTCATCAAGTTCTTTGCAGCCTGTTAACGAGCATTTATTCAATTCAGGTGTGTTTAAGTACGGCTGCCTCTAAGACAGAGCAGGGGTACTTAAGGGTTGAGACACACTGCTTTAGAGTGGGTCGCTTATCATTTTATTTATAATTTTCCATCATTAAATTGCTGCTGAAAATTTTCTGTTTATCTTTTTTTTTTCCTTCCTCGCAATATCTGATCTGAGTTTTTGAAGGTGTGGATGAAAACAATCTATTTAAATTAGAAAGGCCTCTTCTAAAGAAACTTACTGATCAGTTGTTGAGCTTTTTGATTGGTTCTCATCTTTCAAATGAATCTTGTGTTGTCTCATTTATGCATGCGTCTTACTTTGACACATTTAACTTGGTTCGAATTTGGAAATGTTTTGTGTATTTGTATCTTCCTCTCTTTTTTCAATTTCTTACCACAATCCTAACCTCTTTTTAAGGCTAACATTTTAAGTATAACAATGGCTTCCCTAATTGTCATTTAAAAACAGTTCTTAATATTATTATTTGACAATGACCTAAATGTGAATAATCTTTATGGACATTTTCCAGACACAAGATGGCAGTATGAGACAGAGTAAGTTTTAGCAGGAACAACCAAAGTTGCAGCAGGAAATGGTATTTTTCAAAATTTTGATTAAACTCTCATCGACTGTAGATACTTTTAAATCCAGGTTAAAAACATTTCTTTTTTCATGCACCTATGATTGACATCTGCACGGTAACTTTATCTGA
>JBAMIG010000015.1:7714089-7733817 GCA_037177335.1 Kiunga ballochi
TGTTTCCATGTAAAGCACTTTGAATTGTCCTGTACATGAAAGGTGCTATACAAATAAACTTGCCTTGCCTTGCCTTAATAGCAGCTAAGTTGTAAAGAAGGGTAGTAGCGTAGATGTTTATTTAACTTTAGTTAATGACCGAGAGGAACAACTCCTAAAGAAAAGCAGCTGATTATAAAGTAGACATCAAAGCTGTTCTCTCAATCAGATTTAACACAAAAGATCCTAGGTAATTGCAGAAATAAAAAAAAAAAAATGTTTAGCCAAATTAAAAATCAGCTCATCTATTTAATAGCCAAGGCCATCTAAATGTGCATGTGATAGTAATCCAGTCAGCAAAGGAAGAAACCTGCTTTAGATATATTGTACTTATTACTTAGCTCCTCATGAATCTGCTTTTGAATATATCTGTTTGATATTTTTACCATGGTTCTACCAAATGTGGAGAATCACTCCATCTATCCTTTCTCATTTCAAAAGCATATTGAAACTATAATCCATGTGTTCTTAACTGAAAAACAAATGCTTTACTGGAAAACTACTTTTACTTTTTAAACTCTCAAGTCAGATTTAAACCATCTGAGGTTACGACATGACAACATCATACTTTTGTATTTAAACACATCACAAATAAAGGAAATGCTGATTAATACTATTTGTAAAGCAAACCCTCACACACATACAAACATGTGACAATGAGATTAAATGAACCCTTTGAGTTTTCCCCCTTGGTGACTTTATTACTGTGAACAATTTAAATAATTACACACTGTATCACAGGTGGAAAAAGGATGTGGAAAAGTTTTACAAGTCTGTTTTTCCGCTGTAGCCATAGTAACACATCTTGGTAAACTGAAGATAATTAAAGCTCTGAATCTGATGGAAATTAACTACAGGTTGAGCATTACTTACAGGCTTTCCAGGAGGGCCCCTCTCTCCTGGACTCCCAGCTTTGCCCTTTTAAAAAAGACACATCTGTATTTAAAAGATTAAAATAAAGTTTAAATCTGAAATTAATAATCAGATAAAAAGAAATTGTCATTTGATTTATTTTATTTTCCAAAACATCCCAAGCACATTACAAGTGTTTTTCCCTCAGCTAAATGATTTATAACAAATTTTCCTTTTTTTTCTGATATCCCTTTTATATACAGTATTAAGCTCAGGTTTCCTTCGGGCAAACAGGGAGAAGTACATTAGAGGATGGCATCTGTGTAAAACTCATTACTGAAACAAGAAGACCCTCTCTGCTAATAAAGACTGAATAAACGTCTGCACATCTATACAAGGGTCAAAGGGTTATATGAAATACTGCTGCGGTGAAGAATTTAAAAACACGTAAATGTCCATCTTCAAAAAGCTGCAGCTGGATGATGCCGGTTTAATGTGTGTGACTATTGATGGCTTTGGAAAAGTGAGGACTGTAAAATCTGCCACAGGTCATGATGCCATGAATTCAGCAGCCAGCTCAGGAGGGTTTTACTTCTCTATGTATATTAAGACAAAATTAATTATAAACTACTTACTATGAATCCTGGTTCTCCTTTTTGTCCAACCTCCCCCTTTTCACCCTGTAAAAGATATATATAGATCTGAATCTTAATAATCAAATATTCTCAGCTTTGCTGAATAGCAAATGGAGTCACTATAGAAATAGTAAAGACTGAACGTTTTTTTTATATGTATCCCATTTTTTTTCCTGTACATTTTAAATAGGATGTAACTATTTACCTTAATGCCTTCAGGACCTGGTTCTCCTTGTGCACCATCTGGACCCCGGGGCCCCTGTACAATAGCAGCATCAGATAACTCTTTGTTTGTTACTCTAAAGAAAGCTGCAGATTTTGTCAAAACATCAAACATGTGCTGACATGGTATTTTACAGCAAACACACAACTAAAATGGCACATCCAACAAAGTAATTACTGTGTATTCTTTGTCTGCTCAGGTGGGCTTCCTCTCTAAAGCTGCAGGCTACCGCTCGACGATATCAAAGCATTGTAGCACAACCACATGTGCAAGATGACAGATAAAGATCTGGGTATTTATTTAGACACCTTTCACATTCTGTGCCTGTTTATTCTTTGAGCTCATTGTCAGCCCGTCTATGGTTTCCATTTTTATCCAGCTTTTTATAACTCCACTTTTTCTGGCTTAATTGATCCTATCTGCTGTTAGTCTGGCCACCATCCTCCTCAAGCTAATCTCTTCCTTTCAGCTTTGAGAGGAGACTTTATCTTCTTTTTTTACATTTTTGTTCCTTCCTGCAGCATATCTTTTTATTGGCAATCTTGATTTAAGATAACTTGGGTAACAATTTTTATTTTGGTTTTCTGTTTTCCTAAACTTACAGCAAATGTTTGTTCAGCACACTTAACAGAAAAATATAGAAATTATTAATGCACTTCATTTTATACCAGTCATATCCAGAGTCCACTTCTATTAAAAGTAATGATTTGATTGCTAATAAATGTATACAATGTAAATAAATCAACATCTTGATTCAATCCCCCAAACACAAAGATCCACTGGGCAGTAGGCCATACTGCTTTTTAAGAGTGTGACATCTATAGCTTAACCAGACTCAGGAAAAACCCTGATCTACTTTAATTAGTTGGGGATATGAGGACATGGCAGACACAATCACTTTTAACATAATCAGTGTTGTTACTTGTGGCCCATTCTTTGTGCGAGTACGGTAGCTGAGGCTGACAGAACGTGTGCTCAGGCTGTGTGTAAATAGTTTTTTATCATCTCTAACTGCTAGTATTGCATATTGTAACTATGGAAATAGCTTTTATACATATTAAAACCTAAGTTTTTATATTTTTTAGATGCTTGGTGTTCTGTCTGATTTGAATTTGGTTACTTGAGGTATCAAACTCTGAACAAGGTGTTGTACTGCAGCAAAAAGCAGCTTACAGTACAGATGTGGACATGTCTCCACCAAATAAGTCAGAAAAAAAGAAATAGTGTTATGTTATGGTGTTGACAGTATGACCTAAAAGGTTTTCAAAGATTTAATTAAATTATTCTGCAGAACCAATTTTAAAAAAATACATCCAACAAGCACTGGAAGAAGTGAAAAATCAGTGCAGGTGGTTCAATTAAACATTTTCTTTCTTTTTCAAGTTGTTTCATTCAATTTATCTTTTATTCCAAAACAGAGCTTATAATGCGTGTGTGCTTACTTTCAATTAGTTATAGTTTAAATAATGGCTGGTTTTATTTTTACCAGCCCATAACAGACTCTGTGACTCAGCAAAGGAGGCGAAAAGTGGATACAAAGAAGCCAGGATTTAAGGATAATTACTTTTTATCTAAACTTGATGTTAAACGCAAAAACAAACCGACATGAATGGATTAAGTTAAAAACCACAAGTTGTTGCACCTCAACCGTTGCCATATGTCTCAGTGGGAAAATGCTGAAGCGTGGAAAACTGAAGATAAAAGAAAGCAATTACAAAGGAGTAATGATGTGAACAGGTACTACTTGGTGGCCCTTTAATCACGGCATCGTCAGGCTGCTGTTTTTCCTTCTTGGTTTTGTTGTTCTGGATTATTATTCTCCTCTTTACAGACAACTTTAAAGTATCCAAAAAATAAAAAGTTTACATCTATGAAATAAGAACTTGACTATTTTATTTAATCTGAAGTTCAGAATAAGATTATATATGTATAAAAAATGAAGAGACTTTTACAATTATATACAGAAATGAATAAAGTTAAGATGAAGTTTGGTGCATCTCCATGAAACAAAATCTCATGTTGGACACAAAACCTCTCTTCGCCCTTCGGATCTGTGGATGCCTTTCCCCTCATAACCACACGGTGTCCTACAAGTATTATCTTACCTTCTGCATCTGACAATGCAGAATTTCTTTCAACATGAGATTCATTGCCCCCATGAAACAGTTGTAATTGTACCAATGAAAACATCCAGGTCAAGTGAAATAAGAAACACATGTTTCTGACTACTTTAACCTCTAGTTTATGGGAATCCGCCTGCGATGACAAGAACAGAACTGCAGGTCTAATGAATAAAGTTTTAATGGGCTAAATTGAAATGGACTCAAAAAGCAAACAAGGAATTAAGAAAATCCATGTGAAAAAGCGAAACACAGCTCTTACTCTTCTACCCTTTGGACCAGCAATGCCAGGACCCCCCCTTTGTCCTTGCAGACCCTGAAAGAAAGAAGATATGGATAGAAATCAGAAAGCATGCACATGATTGAAAATGAATTGGTTGTAAAAATGGTTTTCAGAATAATTTATTGATTTTGTGGTGTCATAAAGTATGAGGAAGTTGACCCTTAAATTAAATAGCAGTAACATCCTTTATGCCCATATCATCAGTCCTACGACTGAACTAAGAGTCAGTCTCAATATACAGTTTCTATATGTCTGGACAAAAACTGTGGGATACAAGTAACACAGCATCACATTAATCTCATTACTTTCCCAACTTAGTTTGTTAGTCTAAATTAATATTATGATTTAGGTATTTATAATCATATCCAGCATAGATAGGAACAATGAGGGTCAGATTCAATGCATGAAAGCCATATTATGCTTATGAATGAATAACTTAATAGAAGTTAAACAAACAAAAACATTTTTGCAGTTAGAAATAAATTACCTGTAAAGTAGACATTTGCATACTCATTTTTTTTTTTTGCACCCCAGCTCATAGAAACACAATTTGCTTTAGATGTTTGTAATGGTGCTGAGTAACTTACAGGTGCACCTTGCATGCCAATGTCTCCTGGACTTCCTGGTATCCCTGGATAGCCCTTTTATCAAAACAGAGTAGAAGATAGACAGGTAAAGAAAACAAACAAAAACATGTAATTATTAATAATATCTGCTTTGGTAGTAAAACCTGGTTGGCATTACACAAAGTACACATGATCACTTAAGATTCTCCTTCTTTTACAGGAACAAATATAAAGATACGCACAATAGTCGTAGTTATAATTTTTTAATTATAGCTAGCTATAATGTTAGTTATCGTCTTCTCCAGCCAGCCAGTCATTTTGGGATCCACTAAACCAAAGTTCTGGCCAAATTGTCAAACATGGCAGAAATCCAACACCCTTAGATGATGAGATGTCTATACTAGGCTTACACAAAACACTATAAATTAAAATAAAGTCAGAATATTTTTTACCCTGGTGGGTGAAAACATAATGTGTTATATACTTGTACAGACAAATGCATACATTTTTCAAAACCTGAGAATAACAATCTTTTTCTGTGCAGCACACTGTTTGTGCCTTCAGTAGATTTACATAAATCTATATAGTAAGAACAAAAAAAAAATTACATGATAGTTAGTATTATAATAGTATTATAATAAATATATGCATTTGATATTTAAGAACAGTTTTAAATGGGATAAATGTGTTTTTTGTTTTTCATTAAAAGTCCCAGACTTTGAGTTGAACTCCAAATTGGAAGTGGTGAACATGGGTATCCTATGTTTGTCATATATTTAATTTAGGGTTGGGACAGCTGGGGCCTATCGCAGCAATGGGCAAGAGGTAGGATACATCCTGGACAGTTTGCCGTCAGTCTTGTATTCATTCAAAAGCCAAATTTCACACATATAAAATCATTCTGAGCCCATAGTCTTTTTTTTCCACATGTCTCTCGGGTTCCTAAATGTCACTCATGTCACATATAATGTTGCTGCTTAATTTAGCATAAAATGTGTAACAACAGTTTTTCTGGAACTATTCAGATTTACAGTGGGTTTCCTTTTATTTCCATGAATTAAACTTTGCAGCCTCATACTGTATGCCGAAATGTACACTATGATTTTTACTCATCTTATGCAAAGGAGTCAGAGCTCAGCAGGATGCTCAAAGTGGCTCCACTTACCCTTGGTCCCCTCTCACCAATTGGACCAGTTGGACCTGGTGGTCCCCGGTCACCCTGGAATGAACAGTAAAGACAAAATCACATAACTGATTATAAAACTATGACTTGAAAGAATACTAAATAACTTCAAATACATTACCTATATAAAAAAAAGTCATGAAGTTGGAGAGGAACCTCTTTAAGATAAAATGTGTATCAACAGCAAGGTAAGTAATGTTTAGAGAAAGCAGATACTCTTCATCTGGGACCTCTTTCATTAAAAGCTTTTATCATTTAAAAATGATCGGGTATTTGAGGCCTATAGCTCTCTATTGACTTCAGTCCAATGTATTGGAAAAGCTAACGTGGGTCCGGGTGAGGCTGGATTAAAAATGCAAATATAATGTTGACGGTATTTGTGGGCTATCAGGGTACGGCTGGTGCTGACATACTGAATCAGGAGGAGGATTTTCTGTAAGTAGAGTTGGAGGACAAGCAAGAATCTGACAAGCAGATGGCTTCCTATCACAAGAACATGTTCTGACAAATGGGCCTTCTGGATAGGAAAGAAAGGGCAACAAGTTGAGATAGAGGGAGGGTACAATGGAGATGATGGTTAAAAAAGGTGGGAGGTTTATATTTTTTGGGAGGCCTGTCAATAATCAACACCCACAGGGTTGTAAGAAAGCATCAGAAGCAGCAGAGCCTTTTTTATTCAGATTAGAAACATACAGAAGCACTATTAGTGTTTCACACAGCTCAGGTCTGTGCATTGCTATCCACAGCCATGTTTTAGAAGCACCACAATCAGAAACAATTACACTTCAATGTCTTACATGTTAAATGGCAGGAAAATTTGTTCAGCTAACAAACTGAATATTTTCTCGAATTAACTTTAAAATGACTGGATTTAGTGGAAAGACAGAACTTTGAGAAGCAGTTATGGTGACATAGATTTGACTGTATTGCTATTGATGTGAACATAAGTGTGTTGAGTGTTTATACAAGCGTGTGTTCCGGGGCCTCTGGGGCCTCAAGCCAACACTGCTAAACACAGGCCTAATTATAAGGGTCTGCAACTGACAAGCAAGCAGCTGATTATCTCTGACAGCCTAATGACAGAGAAACACACTCCTTACCTTTTCACCAGGAACTCCTACCACCCCAGCTATCCCAATTAAGCCTACTGGACCCTGGAGAGGAGAGGAGGAACGAAATGGTGTTACACATAAACGCATCAGGATAAAGCAGTAAAGGTTAATTCCCAAGCTGTTATGACACCTGGAATGCAACAGGTCGTGGATTACAATGGAATAAATACGTCAGCAATACAGATTTCAGGAGAAACCTGTAGCGTGGGTGAGTTTAATTTCACTACTGTTACACATAAAAACAGATTCAGGTTGAGGCTGACATCAGCTTTTATAACAGCAATGACCCATAATAACCCTGCAGCTAAACATGTTTCATTATATCCTATGATCACAATAAATATGACAGAATTAAAGAAATTTGCCATCAGAGTATTTAATACTTTAATACACACACATACATACATATATAAAAGATAAACATGACAAACTACTGTGTATTTAGAAATACCTTAGCTTGGTTCAA
The DNA here is from genome assembly GCA_037177335.1 of Kiunga ballochi. Taxonomy (NCBI): domain Eukaryota; kingdom Metazoa; phylum Chordata; class Actinopteri; order Atheriniformes; family Pseudomugilidae; genus Kiunga; species Kiunga ballochi. The sequence continues at coordinate 7,721,569 of JBAMIG010000015.1, forward strand.
ACAGACTGACATCTTAAAAGTATCTCTCATAAATCACATTGACAGCATCAACCTGCAGTATGCAGCTAGAATCACTGAGGATTGGTTTAGTGACAATGAAGTGATGCAACCTGCAGCAAACAGGCTCCTTTCTGGAATTATATACCTTATTCAGGACATGAAGTGAGAAGAAATAAACCACATATCAAATATTGAAAGGGTATGGTTTTAAAAGTTTCTTCATGTGACAGGTCATGACATGGAAACTGTATGCTGGGATGGTTTTTCTCAAACAGCTCTATCTAGGTTACTAAAGTAGTATCACCATTAACCAGATTTAGGAAAGAAAGACAGTAACAAGCGTTCAACTTCACTCTCTACACATGTCTTGAATTAACACAGTGACAAGAAAACCAAAGCATACAGGTTGACATATACAATCTATCAAAGCACACCTACGGTTGCTTTTAATAAATTTTGGTAACAAAATGTTGTAAATGTCATGGATTTAAGGGTGACATAAAAAGGGAACTCTCGGCAGCTAATCTAGATTGGCTAAAACGGCTCTAATTTCCTAAAACATCCATTAAAATTTTACTTGAAGCAGTTTATGGGAGGCATGGTGGCACAGAGGCACTCAGAAAAGACAAGTGGAATAAAGTTTCAATGCTCTGGTTTAAAGCGGTCTCTCAGTTTCTTACACATCCAATTTATCTGGAAAGTTACGTAATGGCATTCATTAGAGACTCCATGTGTTTTAGAAACTTTTTTTTCCCCACTGCATAACTCCACGGTTCCTGTTTGGCTTCAAAGGCCACTCTACTCTGTAACTGTTTAATGCCTCTCATATGTGCACTGCGACAACACACTCACACGGCCCACTTGGTTGCCTCTTCTATGCACAGAATGCAAATATTAACATTATGGGGCCTCCAAGAGGGACAAGAACACTTTTGATGTTCAGAGCAGTTGTTTTCTTGAGGATGTTACAAAGAGGAAGCATTCTCCTGCTTTTCCTCAAGGCATAATTGCTACAGTAGTATTAACAACAGCATTGCAGACATATAAAGGACTGTTATTGTGCTTTTACGAAATCTTCTAGAAACACATGGTACACAGATTTTTATTTTGGAAAACTTACAAAAACCACTTGATGGACAAAGATTCTCATCTTTTCCTAACAGTGGTCCCCAGTCCCCACTAACAGCCCACACTGTTACTCTTTTACCAGGATTCAACAAAAGGCTTCAAATTCACACTGGGGTAGCTGTGGACTTACCTGTGGTCCAATTTTTCCAACATGTCCTATGTCTCCTTTTTCTCCCTGCATGCAATAAACATAAAAAATTTGTACTGATTGACTTGTAAATAAAGAAATCTCCCACAATCCTCCTGCCCTACTTCTTGCAGGACTTTTGTAAGATATTTAAAACTGAAAAACAACACACACAAACTTCACAGGACTGTGAATAATTATGGACTTCACTGTATGCTTCATCATGATATGCCTGAAAAAGATATTTTCTTTCCTAATTAGGACCACCTTCCTAGCACAGTGTTGGGTAAAAACCTCTGAGACAGTGTTAAGATTAGATAAGCAACACATTTCTATCTAGAATAACAAAATCCTAAAACTTTTAATACATTGACAATTAAAGGGTACTTGTGGTTGCATTTTAAATCCAATTACAGGACCATTGTGTGAAATAAAACAATACAATACAACCAGGATTATGAGCAATAAGCCAAATGGCAAAATATGAGTATTTAAAATGAGCAAATCTATGAGATAATTTACTGTTTGTGAGTGCAAGTTTTTATGTGTTAGAAGCTGCTTTTTAGAAATAAACTAAGGAAGACAACTATACAAAGAGATTATGTTTTTATTTCTAAATTTTGATCAAAATAATTTTGTTATATGTTATCTAAACCGTTTAAAAAACTAATCAAAACAAAAGAATACTCTGAATTCAAGTACCTTGTTCTTATAATAATAAAACATTTCTATTTTACTAAACTCATTTTTATATATATTTTTAATCTTAAATTAGTCATCAGCATTAAATGAGTGAAACATACTCACAGCATATTTACAAGAGAATACCTTATGAGTTCTGTCTCACCTTTAAACCATCAGGGCCAGGTTCACCTGGATGGCCTTTCCTTCCAGGTCTTCCCTACAATAGGCATAATAATAAAAGAAATAGTGTTTATCAGATATCATCTACTTCTTTATGAATCTAACCATATTGTTTTTTTTTTATATCTGGAATTAATTTATCATAAATGTTTGTATATATTTAGTGTTTGAATCTTAGAGATCTTACGGTAGAGCCAGTGGTGCCAGGTGGGCCTAACATTCCCTCATCACCCTGCAGAAGTACAGTACAGTTAATCAAAGACAATCATTCTCATGAACACATATAAACAGACAACGAAGCATTTTTATTTAAATGTAAGGAAATTAAAGGTAAAAACCAATAAAAATATATTAATTAAAATGAGCAATAAAACTGATGAGGAACAAGAAGCTGAGCATTCAGGATGTCCCTACAGACAGGTTTATTGGCTATCTGGTGTAATGCTCTCATGATCCAGACTACAGCTGTTAAAGTATTTTTATATTTTACAAACAGCACATTTAACACAATCTTAGTTGACCAAAATTTAAAATAAGGCATTTTAGATGATCACTTCCTATCTCAGAGCTCTCTGTGTATCTAATGCTGTGTCTTACATTACTGGCTAACTTGATACCTGGCAACCATGTACCAAGTGAATGTGCAACCTATCAACATAAAACGGTTTGCGTTGCACACCTTTCAAAAGCTTTTGTGCGTGTGTGTGTGTGTTTTTTTTTCCAGGAGTGGAAAATGTTTCAGCCTGGGTTTTTAAGCATGTAATGGTAAATCATGACTTCACCTGGTGGAACATGCCCTGAGAGATATCACACAAAAAGTATTTTCCACTCTGATCTGAGCAGCAACTCACATGACAAGTTACAATGGAAACATCATTTTAATCAGTCTTGCTTTGGTTTAAAGATAATAGGATGATTATCTATTAACCATATTTTCAGCATTACTGCAACATAGAATAAAAGTAAGAAAATGGACAGAATTTAATTGGGTATTAAATGATCTCACCTGTATTCCTTTTGGCCCCGGTGGGCCTTGAGGTCCTCTTGTACCCTGCAAACCCTGAAACATAGCTAAAAGTGTGAATTATAATCATTAAATGAAAACCTGATTTGCTGAATGTATAGAGATTCTACCTTTGGTCCTGGCGGGCCATTGGGTCCTGGCACGCCAATGTCCCCTGGAAACCCCTTTCAAAATAAAAGCACAAACATGTTCATCACCATATATTGAAATGTACCATTTGTATCTTGATAAAACATGTGATGAATAGTGTCATACTTTGTTTAAAAGTTCAGTGATGACTTGCTTGTCTGTTATCACTGCATAGCCTCCTTGTAAAATCATAGAAATCACCCAGCGTACCTTCACTAAATACAACTAAGGGATTACTCTACTGTAATGGCACCTTGTAAAAGACTTCAATGTTTAGATGTATTACAGTAAGAACTTAACCGTGTAAAAAATGTGCAGTCATTGCAAAATTATTGAATCACAATATAATAATAGATTGATCTCCCCAACTGATAGAATAACAAATCAGGGGATATCTTAGTCACCCAAGTCTTGAGACATATTAAAGCCTGCCGCATAACCAAAACTTGAGGTACTACTTATGCCTTCATTAGTGGTCCAAATTAAATTGTGATTTAAATGAGTAATTCTGTTCAACTCTCTTGTACATTAAATATCTATTTGACCAAACAGAATATAAACTAAATCCATCAAACAATCTTAAAGTCCAAGGTAATATCACCAAATATTGGTGGTGCTTTTCATGGCCGTCTGCAGTCTGAGTGAGGAGTCATACAGTTGAAACAATCCTGTTTATTATAAGTTTTCAGTCGTAAAATCACTGTAAGCTGCAGATGAATAATGAGGCGTGTGCAGTATGGCAAAATGATTTTGCTAGCTGCAAGATGGAACTCTTCGAGAGATTTAAGTAGCTCTCTATTGCTTTAATGTGATCCTAATCCTAAGAGGGAGCAGCCATAACGGAGTTATTACCCTGGCTTTATGCCCATCACATTAAAGGCATTCTGATGAAAACATACAGGATACAGCTAAATGTTCATTTTTATAGCTGCAACTCTGGCTTGGAATAGCTTAAATCTTCTCTTTTCTCAGCAAACAGGAACAAAGAATTTATCAATAAATAAAAATTTATCAGCAAATAGATTTTTCATTCAGTAATTCAATGTACTTATAATGTTTCCCATAAACAGCAAACATTTACATTTTATGCCCTTTTGACCCACTTTGTACAGTACTTACAATATCATTGTACATAAATAAGAACAGATTTAATGCCAGAAATAGTTACAAGTTTATTGTTAGTAAATTTACTAAACTGTAAATTTAGAGAAATGTAAGCTCTTAAATTTGTAAACTGCTTTTAAAAATGTAAATAACAAAGGAATAAGTCTGCAAATGATGCTCTTGAACTCTGGACTTTATTAAACTATCATCAGTGATTTTAACAAGTAAATCAAGTCTACTACTGATGGATCTATTTAAAATTTTTAAACATTTGAAAGTTGAAAAATAATCATTTCAAATTTGTCTTTGAATGCTTAAAATTTCGAATTGCCATTTTTTTAATCAAAATATTGGTCATATTGTTAATATTGTTGTTAATATCAGGCACAATCAATCAGGGGAATTCAGAGTTCTTCTAGAGTCTCTAGTAGGTTTTAGCATCACGGGCAAGTTCAACATATGACCCGTAATGAGATTGTGTTAAAAAGAGGGCTCTCTGTGCTACCAGCTATTTACGGCCTGCAGTGTATTCAAGAACTGGAAAATTAAAAAAAAAAAAAATTGATGGATGCCAATGCAGCTGTTGTCCATGCCCCAGGGTGACAGGCCTTTAATAAACACAGAGCACCTGAATGAGTGTGTACAAGACAAAGGTCCTAATAAGTGTGAGGATGGGGCTATAAGACATAAACAGATATGTAGACACACCTATAGTATGATGCATGGTATGGGTGTGTGTGAGAGAGAACGACAAGAGGCACACTGACAACATTATGACAACATTAATACACAATTCATCTCTAAAGTTAAAGAGAGAAGCAATAAATAAATAAATAAATATACGGGAATAGAATGGTGCCAGAAGTCTGTGTAAACCTGAAACTTTGAGGTAATTTGATATGCAGACACACCAACAGTATGATGTATGGGGTTTGTGTCTATAACAGAATAAGATAAGTGGTGCACTGACACTTGCATCTGTATATAAACACAGAATGACAGCACAGAATTGCTGATGTGATGACTGACCATGATAATCAGTAAAAATGGTGGAATAATTATTCAATGCATCCTATTCCTCTGAATCCCTGTATATTACTCTATTTGGGGAGGTGTGTGTGTGATCATCCAACTGATCCTGGCCTGCTCCCTTGTAAATGTTTTGTTTGTTATTCAGCATCAATGTAAAATAATCAGTGGGCAGCATCTGTAATGGATTAAATATACTCCTACCTCTGGTCCTGGAGGCCCAGGTAATCCTTGTGGCCCAATTTCTCCCATTTTACCCTGTTAGAAATACAAATATAGATTATAAAGATAGACAAAATTTACTTCAAACTTTGAAATTTATTGTTATAGTTTCTGAATTAAATATAGCTGTTATTTAAAAATCCCTCTACACAAAGAAAAATAACATTTCTATATCCAATAAATTATTTATGGCAACTGAATTACATTAATGAGGGAAAAACGGTTGCCGACTCATTCGATTAAAAAACAAATTAATTCATTTTCATTATTTATTGATGGGCTCATCACTCTTCCTCCTTGTGTCATACACACACACACACACACACACACACACACACACACACACACACACACACACACACACACACACACACACACACAGACAGCAGGTTCCCAAACAAAGGCACTTTGTCATCAGTTATTTGGAACTGGTTCAGTTTTGTGACCTTATACTTGGAACAAAAGATCATACTTTGCTAAATTTGCTGTTTGAATGCCACTGAATGGGCTGCAGCCTGTAAAGCCCTATGTAGAGAAAAATAGTTATTTGGGAAATATTTATACATTATACCCTGTATGGGTAGAGGTCATGCAATTATAATTGTTGTTACAGTGCTTATAAAATAATGCCCAAATAAATTGGGGGGGGGGGGATTTTATTTATGTAATATCTAAATTCACGAGTCAAAATGTACTTTCTTATCTAATTTGTTCTGCATTTACTAAAAAAATTCAGACACAAAATGTTTTTTTAAGAATAATCTTACTCATCGGTCTCAGAGAGATTACCCTACTTTGGATCTTTCTGACAGATGTTTAAATGACTCATATACCCTGCTATTTCCTTAATATACTTATAAATGTTAAACAAGGAAAAGAAAAGGCTGAACAGATCAAACATTTAAGAACCATCTTTTTGCTGTAAAATGTTTTATGAACTATTAAGATTTGATAGTGGATAGTGCAAATTACAGTGATTCAAATACCTTTCTTTCAATTTTAACAACAGTTTTTACTAAAATTATACTAATATTGTAACTAATTTCATAAAACACAAGTTTTGTTGAGACTATGTCTTCGATAGGAGGACAAAACAGTGATCTGCAATGACTTTTATTAACTAAGTATGATATAAACATGCAATCTTTTTAAAAGCCTTAACAAACAAGCTAAAAAATATAAAAAAGTCAGAATCTTGCTGCAGTCTACTGCTTACCTGGCATCATAAAAAAAAAGAACCTCAATAAAATGGAACCAGTTCACATAAACAAGAAATTGATTCAATATGCATGACTCCTTCTTGGTGCTGACACATACATGAACTCTAACACACATACCGGTGGTCCTGGCTTTCCTCTGGGCCCAGTAGGACCAGGTGCTCCAGTTGTACCCTGAAAGAAACAAGCACAAAAGTCTTATAAGTAACACACATACCATAAATGATTCTGCCTCTACATAAAGCAAGTGCATGTCTGGATGTGTCAATAATTGCATCTATTCATATGGCACTGGCATTGTTTGATGACATCATATGATTAATGTTGATTCATCAGCACAACATATCTGAGGTGGTGGAACTGTTTGGATTCATTTAGAAATGTTTTTGACTTCCACAGATTCTCATTTTCTCTGATTAGTTGTTATGGCTAGCAAAGACTAAGTTGACTCAAATTCCAACAATTCAAGATATCAGTAAAAAGAATCTAATGTATAGGATGAAAAGTATTTTCAAAAGATAAATAAGAAAACGTGAGCATTGTGTTGAGATGTGACAAAATTATGACTGATAAGTTTTTTGTTTTTTTTTAATCAAAACAGCTAAAACCCATAATCCACAAAAAGGTATATTGTGTAATGGGGGCTCACCTTGTCACCTTGGTAGCCCATCTCTCCTGGTTCGCCCCTTTGTCCAACTTCACCCTAGATTTCATTTTATCATACACAGATGTAACAACACTACACAGTCACAATGACCATAAAATAGCAGATTTGAGATAAACAATTTCATTGTGGAGTGTTTATTGTACAAAATATATAACGCATTTGACAACATTCTCAAAAACTATTAGAAGTGGATGATGTAGCCAGCCAGTATTATTTGGTTATTTTTAGATGGAATTCCTAAACAGGGAGAGGGAAGGACAACATGTCTATTGATGCATTCACTGTGTTTTTTATCATTATTATGCAGTTGTAGCTGTGAATTTTAAACTGCATACACAGTGACATATAGGTGAATTATGATAATTATCCTTGTTTGTCTCATCTGCTCTTACGATGCATGATCTAAGTCACAAATTTATTGATTAATTTAACAGTCAACTGATTAGTTTTGTAAATGGATACTTGTCACTTTAAGTTCAGACCAAAAGATCAAAGATTCCAGCTTAACTCTTTTAGAAAGTCCTGGTCTGTAAAAGTAACTATTTGCTTTTACACTTGTTTGCTGATCAAATAACTGTAATTTTTCTGTCTGCCATACAACCTAATGCTTTCTAATTATGTTGCCCCAACCCCTGCTTATGTTTAGTTCATGTGCTTTAGGGGAATTTACACAAGGTGATAAAGTGTGTAGTTTTACTTTTTTTTTTTTTTTAAACTGCCTAGTTGAGTCCTGTTTACCGTCGGCATACTCCTGTTTCTATGTTTTTGCTCATTCTGTGATCAGACTCCACCTTGGCCATATTCGGCTGCAGTAGCTAACTGCAGTCTTACTCTTAGTTTTTCTCTTTGGTAGCTCTAATTTAAGTTGTAGGGATACTCCAAAAAAGAAATCAACACAGCTTTATTGGCAGCTACACAAGGAAGCTGAGGCAGTAATGTAGTATAAAGACTACATTCAGCCACTCAGTCCATTGTAGTGGAGTAGCACTCTGTCCAAGGGACAATAGACACAAAGTGAAAATCACGAGCTGCTTTTCCTTTAGTGACTACTCGACTGTACTCTACGGACCCGGCAGTACTCTACTCTACTGCTTTTCCATTACAAGTCGCGTACTCTAAAATGGGATGTGCAATGCAACTTTCTAGACACTTTGCAAAGCGTCTGCAGAACACAATAGAAGAAGACCAACACGAAGATGGAAGTCCTCGCAGTACTCTTTCCCTGAAGGTCGGATTATGGTTATTCATAGAAAATAGACTCATGGAACAAATCAAGAGACCTCAAAAAGGTAGGAACGGCAAAAGTATTGTAACGGACTGGGTAACAAGAATGACATGTTATAGTGTTTTCTGTTAATTCTGTTTTAGTTAGATTAGGATAACATGCTGAGTTCCATAGTAGTCCTTTTTACTTAGTGTCACTGAACGCCTCAGAGCTTTGGCAGAGTTTGTGAAGAGCAGAAGAAGAGATGAGATGAGTGAAATGTGTAGAAGCTGCCGCAAGTTAACTTTTCTTATATAAGTGCCTTGTTGGCATTGGCTAGGGCCTCACAGTAGCCTATGTAGGTTTTGAAAATACATTCTCCAAGCACGGACTAGATTCCCATTATATTGTGGAAACGCTACAGTATCTACAGGTATTGACAAATCCTAATGGAAATGTTCTGTTTGCAGGTGGAGGCGTGTAATGTCAGGTAGAGTAGGCAGCAATGAGGGGGGGTGTTTAAATCAACAATAGGGTTATTTATAAATTCATCCATTGCCCAATCATAAAACTGTAAACTGAACTATGAACAAATGACATTCATATGCACAACAATAATATAAATATTTAGATCACCTTATCACCTTTCAATCCAGGCAACCCGGCTCGTCCTGCTGGGCCCTACGGCAGAAAGAATCGGGAAGTACTAATGTTGAAAAAAAATAATTTAATGCTAATGAAACTTGACATTGTTGAGATTATTTAAATTGACATCAATATCTATACTAAAATTTTCCAAAAATTTGGAATGTGTGCAGGTACAAACATAAAGCCTACCTGAGGTCCCACCATACCAGGCAGTCCTCGTGGTCCCTCAGGCCCTGAATCCCCCTGTCAAGATATGGACAAAATATACTTTATGTATAAAAAACACACAAAACATACAACATTTCTGATACCGCCTGAGGAAAGCTAATTGAAGCTGCATGGCAGTTTTTTACTAAGTATTTCCTCTCATTTGTGGAGGTTATTCTGTCATAAACACACTCCTGTTTCCTTCACAGAACATTCCTTTTTGTCACAACATTTCAACAAGCTAAGCTGAGCTCACAATGTAGCCAGTTGTACTTGAATGGGTCAGGGCTTTGCCTTTTTCACCACTGCCAGACCTTCACATCTACTCTAAGTGGCTAGAGCAAAGTGAGAATGACCAGAGCATTATTCTGAGCCACAGCATGCCCTTTGCAAATAGCTAGGCTGACTAAATGACTAAAAGTATTAACCATGTCTGCAATAGCAGTTGCTAGCAATGATGCAGTTGTGACAGTGATAAACGTTTTGTGTATGTATAAGTACTTTTCAGGACATCATTTAAATCACAGACATTCAAAAATAGCTTTGGGATTGATTGTGTCTTGCATGCCATTTCCATATGTATTTATTTTTTAAATAAAACATTAACAATGTAACTATGTAAATAAAACTATCACGGAAAACACAACACGTTTTTGCATGTAATTATGCTGTAAGTGATACATTTTTTCAGGCAATGACCACCCTAAGTCTGTTATCCATGCAAGTCACCAAAGAATTTGTCTCTACTTTTATAATGCTGTACCAGCAGCTTGTTAGTCAGTGGGTTTTTAAACTTTTCTTTGTCTTAAAAAACTGAATTTCTAAGCTGGTCTTGCTTTTTAAAACGATTTACGGGCAAAATCCTATAAATATGATTTATTTTTAGACTTTACGGATTACTGACAACTAGTGGTGAACTATTTAACTGATGATAAATATTAATCCAATGAAATGCTTGGAGAATAGATATTAAATTATTTCTAAAGTTCCCACTATATTTCTGTTCTGATGTGTCTGATACTTTTCTAACTTCACTCTTCTGAATAAAGGAGGTAGGTAGTGATTTATGTCAGCAACCCATAAAACGTTTAGCAATAGAGATCAGGGTTCTTAAATGTAACTATGTCACTCAGTAGCAGCAAATGTGTTGACTTTTCTGAATATGTTGTGTCTGACTTGTTAGATGATTATAGCATGACAGCTAGTTTCTCTCCTTATGACTGACACCCTGAAAAGAACAAGGAATGTGAACACGTGTGCTCACACCCACGTAAACAAACATGCATATAGGGTTATAAAACGGTGCTAGGTACTGTGCTTTATCTGTAGGCAGCAGTATTTGATTTCTCCAATATGTTAACAGTTAAAACTGACTGAATCTGACTAATGCTCAGATCCAAATCTTAAATTGGCACACATCTTAAAAAAGGCTGGTTTAAGCTTCTCTAACAGCATGGTATGCTTATACATTGACATTTCCAAAAATACTACATATTTAATCAGCTGCTAATTTTTAACCCTCTTGATATTTAAATGAATAAAGAGTCAACATGAAGATTTCCTTCAATGACTAAATTCAAGTCAAATACTTTTAGTCCCATGAAAAACACTGTTCTATATATTTAGATATTGTGGAGAGAAATCTGTTATATTAAACCTGAACTACAAATCATAAAATGAAATAGGCACAAGTTGCTTTCTTGTTACAAGCATTTACAATTTCAATCATGGCTTCTACAAAGATAAATGCATCATGCAAGAAAGGCTGCTAAAGTGGCTGCCAGGGGAGATAATGCTTAAAACATGATGTCATACCTATGTTTCCGAGTTTTCAAATTAAAGTAGTGCATTTAATTATGCGTTTTTTTTTTAAAATTAAAACCAGAAGCATAAAGTCACAGGAGGTGATGTAACCAAACAGTCCATGACCTGGACATTGCATCACATCACACATTATATCATACCAATTATCAATGATGTGACCGTACCATTTACTATCTGTCTGTTTTATGTAAACTAAACGTTCCTGAATGCAACTATACAGTATGAAAAAAAAACTTACAGGCAGGAATAAAAAGTAAGAAAGCCCCATCCCTCCTGGTCCCTCCCCACCCTCCCTACTTCTGGTGTGTCCCACACCATGACGCCTGAAAAGTGCTAATGAAGCTTGAAAGGATGGCACAGAAAAGGTGCCATATTGAGTTGTCTCAATTTTGCTGACATGAACATCTGGATGTTTTAGGGGTCTCTGTGAACTCAGACTCCAAGACTTGTTGTCCAATACATCTGTGACTGTCTGGATTTTTTCACACTAGAGTAATGCAAATGGGAGAACGCAGGTGGTTACATTTAGGAGCCGCAAGTGTTTCTTTTAAACGCACGTAATGTTAGATTATTGAATGTGCTGGTGTTATTAGACTTCTTTCCTGTCTCTGCACTTGCTTTGCTTTGATTTATAAAAGAAAATTTTGGCTTATGTGCTTATTTACTAGCCAGGCTGTATGTCTAATGTGACGCCCTGATTGTGACATCACCTTTTTGTCTTGTTTGACAGTTTTATGTTCTTGCAAGCAGTACCACTGAGTTTTTATATTACATTGGTTTACGGTACGGTCTACGGCTGCTGCCCGGAATCTTGGTGTCATGATAGATGACCAGTTGACTTTTAAAGTCCATGTT
>JBAMIG010000015.1:7740845-7755667 GCA_037177335.1 Kiunga ballochi
CATTATGAGTGAAGTTTCTGCCATAAAGTGATGCAACATGTCTCAGAAACAGTATGTATCAAAAATGCAACATCAGGCCATAAAGGGTTAAGTATGATTTTAAATACAAATAATCCTGTATTGACAATATGGTGATTGTGGTTTCTTGTAGATGTCATTACCCAAAATACAACTCAACTAAAGTAAACATAAATAGCATGAATCTGATTTTTATAGCAAAATTTCTAAAACTAAAAGAATCACTTGGTTTTGTTTTTGTCTATTTTCTCAGTTTTGTTTGTTTTCTTAAGATATAAAGGTGTTCATATGAGCTGGCTTGGACTGTAGTCAGTATGTAAGAATCTTTTGTGCATCAGTGACCCACCCTGTCTCACTCACTCTCTCTCTCATGCACACACACACTTAAATCTTATCACAGCCCCATCTGTCTGTGTGGCCCATTTTCTCCATGCCAACCTCAGCCTGACACAATAATCCCAGCTATCCTCTTTCTCTGAGTTGCATTACTTCACATCAAGTCCCTTCTCTCAGCAGCTTATTTGACCCCCTTCCCTTTGCTTTCATTCTTTCCCCCATTTGTTTCTCTTCCAACCTCTTCTCTTTCCTCTCTTCTCTTATGTTGAGACATTCCTTTCCAGGGAATAGCCCATACTTCGTAGACTGACTCAGCCTTCAAAGGGGACAACCCAGAGTTGTACTACCCCCCACAAGTAGATTCCCATACGGCAGTATGTGAAGAATCAGACTCTGGTCAGATCCAGGCCAATCTCTCAGGAGCAAATCCAAGTGTTTGACACTATCTTAATCCTATTCAGGAAATTAAATTTTCTAAGACTTGTTGTCGATAAGAGGACATAAGGGATTTATAGAGCTCTATTTTACTTACATTAACACCTTTAGGTCCAGGGCTACCTTGTGGCCCAGCTGCACCCTGCAAAAAAGAAATTATTTTGGTGAAAAGAATCCAAAGAGTTTACATGCTCATTGACTTCTTATGAGAAGGCAAATCTTAACATGCCAAACTCTGAATAGCATCAGATAAACACATCTCACGGCAAATAATCAATATGTGGCTACACAAAAGTTTAATCTGATAATTAACAGATGGTTATAGTATGAATTTAGATTTACTCTATTCCCTCATTCTCAATTTGATATTGATATAGTCAATGTTTTTTATTGTAAATTCAGAAAAACAGTAAAAATTTACATTAAAGCCATATTGTAGGAGCAGATTATGTGCATGGTAGAACAGATATCAAAGTGTTTTATAATGGTACCATTGTTGTGTCTCTGTAGGGTTTTCATTTAAGCAATGACGACACTAAAAGGATTATTAGAGGAACTTTTGGGGGTGGGGGGGTTCACTGCACCTGCCTGCCAGGGTAACCTGCAGCTCCAGCTTCTCCAGGAGGTCCTGGTATGCCCTGCAGAAAAGTGAGAGATGCCAAAAGAGAGACAAAGTCAATAAAAGTAAATGGGGGGATTAAGGGGATGGATAAAGTGAAAGAGGAGAATCACAGACTTCTACCAGCAGCTGAAGGAATAAAACAAGCACTGTTCTTTCCAGAGAACTGTTTATTAAATTGGAGGTTTTTGCAACTTTCCATGCCGCCCACTCTACCATGGTCTCACTTTTTCACCTTGCTTTATTGGACTCGTTAATTATTATTACAAACCAGAGAATCCTTTTGTCATTGGGGATAAACAACCATGTGTTGCACACAACACAAGGTTGTTGTAAGCCTATACATATATATATATAGCATATAGCATAGCATATTGGGAGTGGTCCCAATATTGAGTGTCATCTGAAACCAGTTAGGGGTTAGGGAAAGTGGCTGAAAAAGCCCTCAACAGCAAGTGTGGTGACTATGCCGACTCCACAGGGAGTAACGCACTCAGTACTCCGACAGTGGTTTGGAGAAAGTGTACAAATTTCTGCACAAAGTTCTGCACTTCTCAACGTTTGAACGCCACTATTTATCTTTATGTACCAATAAACAAAATAAAAATCACTAGGCCTACAGAACATAGGCCTAATAGAGTCTACATTGATAAAGCACTTGGCTTATAGTAGCCTGATGCTGCAACCTTAAGCTATATAAATTAATACATTAATAATTTTATTAATATACAAATATTTGTGAATTTTCAAGAGTCGGTGTAGAAGACAAAACAGCAAATCACACCATGCTTAAAAGAAGACTGTGTTTATTAGAAAAATAAGAGGAAAAAGCATTAACAACCGATTATAATTGGACTAACAACACATTTCCAACACAGCATTTATTTTTTATAAGAAGCTCACAATGTGGACATCATAACGTTCCTGATTCTCTGGTTTAAGTCCGAATTCCCTTGGAGGTGATTCAGAAAACACTACATGTCTACGGTTGTTAACCTACGTTCCATTTTAGGTTCTTCTTTCTAAAAGGCTATAATTGAAAAAGTTGTGATTACACATATTATTAGAAAGTCTCAAAATGTTAGATGTGGGCATTGTGGACTCTGATAAAACGCAGGGTCACAAGATGTTCCCATTTTAGACAAAAGAAACACACAGAACATATACCACACATAACCTTGAACTTTTCTCACTGACATGTTTTACATTGTTATTAATTTTATTTATAAGTTTTGTGATTGAATTGCCAATATTCCAAACATCACTTATTGCATCGTGTATTTTCATTAGCTGACAGAAAACTGTCATGTTGGTGGAGTTATGGTGAGTGGTGAGTTCTCATGGGAACGATGAGAATAATGCTGTTTATTAGGTCTAATAATGTGCTCACCCTAATGATGAGAGCAGGCTACAGTTTAAAGAGGTTGACTTAAAAGGTATGATAGTGACTACATGTAGAAAACATTGTGCCATTGGTGGAACAACGTTATTAATATTGTTTGTATATTCTGGCAGACCGTTCTCCCTCATCATGGAGCACTTTGTGTAAAATGGTGATGGTCGCATGTGTCAATGACGCCAGGTTTGGTACCATGGTAACGGGGATTTCCGTTTAGGGTAGAGCGAGGGGAGGACGTCCGAATTTACACCCCTAAGGGACAATGAGGGAACCCAGTTCAGTTGTGAGGGTCTCTTCACAGAGGGTGTAGGGGAAGGGAGGCATTTCAGACAGGGCCCACTCCTACAAGTGTTGGGAGTTTCTCTGGTGCATCACACCTGTCACAAATCAGACTCAATTAGCTGACTTGTGCAGAGCGTGACATCAAACTCTGCATAAATCTGCTAATTATCCATTGATTTGAGTCAGGTGTGATGCAGGAGGGAAACCCACAAACCTTGCATAATGCAGCTCATTCACACTGGAGGTACCTACCCACCAAATTATCTTATTTCGACATGCTAGACAGTTCATATGAAAACATGTCATATATTTTTTTATTTTGACTGATTTAGGTAAACCTTACAGATTACAAAGCTAAAACTGGACTTGATCATGACCAGCATCTCCTTTTGCAATTTTCACATTTTATATAGCTGGTATCATAAGCCACAGCAAAGAAGCCAGGAAATTAAGGCAAAAACAGAATAAACTGCTGTTTTAATTAGCAATCATCAACTGGAAGCATAGTGAGACACATTTCACAGAAATTGTCAAGAAAATCCACCAGCGTCAGAGAGGGAGCCAATTACCCAATAAGCAACATGGGATGCAAAATAAACCAGGTGTGATTACATACTAGCTTATATAAACCAGTTGTGTTCCCGCACTGTATACATGTTTGAGAGTACTGATATGTTTGCTGCATTCAAGGTGTTTAGGAGTTGGGACCTTTGAGCAATCAGTGTAGCCATTTTTTTTATTAAACATGTATCAGTGATAATAAGAACTAATAGAAGTGATTAATTTTTCAATGCACACAAACAACTTACTTGTTCCCCTGGTGGTCCAGGTGGACCTGGATAACCTTTAGAACCCTAAAAATAAAACAAAACAAATATTTTGAGTATATTTTAGCCAACAGTTGTAGAGCAATAAATAATACAGGTGAGAGTCAATTCTAAAATTCATAGTTTGAAGTAATACTGTACAATCAATCTCCTGGTATTCTGTTCGATTATTTTAAAAAAACAAAAACAAAATGAAGCTGTCAACAAAGTTTGGACCAGAGTGTCCCACAATCCTGCAGGTTTTCCTGCTCCAACACACTTGACGAAAATTAATGACTCCTTGTGCAGAACTTCATAGCTATTAGATCCATTACATCTGAAAATCTGCAGGACAGAAGCCCTCACGGACAGACTTGTAATTTAGTTGAGGCATTGTCAAATTATAATTAGCCTTCATCCTATAAGAAACATGAATCTGAAAAATTAAACCAGCAAATGAACGGCACATATCGCAAGCACTGATGAAAAAAAAGAATACAACAAAGAATACAACAGCTAGAGTACACAACAGACTGAGGTAGATATCACTGGTATGAGAGTAGGCCTATTTTGGATTGTTTGCCTTTCATAGATATGTATTAAGGGAGAAGCAGGTAACTTAAACTGTGTTATGTTTTATTTTTTACTGTATTCAATTTCATCTTCTGGTTTTAAAACCACATTATTTTACTATATTTGTTGTATATGTTCAATTCATGGCAATCCACGTGTCATTTAGTGCCCTGGTATTTGTTTTAAAAGCCTGGCTCTTACCTGCTGGTGATGTTTAACACATTAATGATCAAAGTAAAACATCCAAACAGCCAAATCCCACATGTAGCTAACTAAAACACTTGTTATTTCTAGACAAATTTTTTTTTTTTTTTTTAGAATTTTTTTTTTTTGCTCAGAAAATCCAGATTTTTCTTCTTTTGGCAACATCATTTTTTTTCTTTGATATGATTATCAGCAGCAGATGCATACAGTTGTTAAATACAAGGTCAGGGACAGGTCAGTGTGCTTTTGAGACCATGAAAGAACTTCTTGAACAGGACCACTGAGTCTCATGCACTTCCGTGGCTGTGACATTTGAACCTTCACACTCAATAAAAAGGCCCGCGTGGGGGTAAAGAGCACAGACCTCAAGCCAGTCATTTCCTCTGAAAATACCTGATGGGGCTGACTTCGTGTGCTGGGTATATTAGGTTTAGAAACTGCAAACATTGGTGTGGCCTCCAGGGAAGTAAGGTTAAGACCAAATATGCCAAAACCAGACTAAGAGTTTAAAAAAAGAGGCTGCCTGAACATCTGTGTGGACAAAGTCCCATGAGGAGCATGGGAGTGCACCATAATGGACTATGTAGGACCTCAGATAAATGTACATGTTCACTCCAAAGAAAAAGAGTGAATGAAAACAGCAATAATATTTATGTATAATCTGTCATTTAATCCATACAAATCTGAGTTAACTGGTTTAATTACGTTTATATGCTTGTTGGTTTTTCTGTGCAAAGGTGTAAGAAAGGAGTCATTTTATTATAGCACAGAGACAGTGTGGAAACACTTTATGTGATGACCAGATGATAATCCTAAAGGGCTGATTTTTATTCACAATTTCACCTGTTCAGCTTTTTGGCAAAAGAAACAGAAATTTTGTAGATGGTAGCTACTTTATTGAGAATTTAGGTGCACTAATATACACCTTCTCCCTCCTGTTTTTAAAAGCTGTTAGCCATTTCAAGTTATGAATATGTATTCAAGAGATATTTCTTTTTTTTAATCAGTCAAACTTGCTTATTTAACATCCTCAGCTGCTTTAACTAGATCTTACCAGTGGGCCTGGGAGTCCGTTGGGTCCTGGGAGACCAGGTGGACCTCTGTCCCCCTGATGACATAAACAAAAGTATGAATATTTGTAATAATATTATCAAAGTGGTAAAACCTCTGTGAAGTGTTGTGAAATGTTGCATAATTGACACCAAATAAGTGAAGCAAATGCATCGCTTTTTCATCTGAAAAGATTCCTGGATCTTTACCGTGATGGTAAGTATCCAAATAACTTTTAATGTGTAACAGAAAAATATTTTATTGTGGTAAGAAAAATACTGAATTATTTATGTGACTGAGATTGACAGTTCAAAAGCATGGTTATACCTCAGACCGCGTCCATGATCTACTGTACTTGCTTTAAAGTTAGGAACTTCCAATTAAAAACACATGTTAAGGAACAAAAGAACTGAATGTGAAAGGTTGAATGGAGGAAAATATAACAATACAGATAAACATACTAACAGAGGGATAAGGGTACATTATCGACACATAAAGCACATTTTTACCAGCACATGATCCGAGCAGCTCATGCTATCAAGTTGTGTTTATCTGAGTGTATATCTAAGTCCAACTCTGACCTGTATTTTTGGATCAGTTAGACCAAAATTATTGTTGGAACACATTAAAAATACAATAAAATAGTTTGTCTTGGTTTGCTGCACAGATAAAAGTAGTGCTAATGCAAAGTAAAGCAAAGCGACACTGCAACCTTTGCACAATGCTGGTGTGAGAGTTATAATTTACCTGATAGGGTTGGTATTAAATACCAAATTGTTCCCATTATGTTGAAAAGGGATTCCCACATAGGATGTCTGTCATTCAGTCATGTAAGACAATGTACAGATGTACAATGTACAATGTACAGTGAATTAAGTCCAATGCTGATAGTACTGTGCAAGTCTTCTGAACATTGAGGAAGTATTTGTGTAAAAGGGAAGAAGTTAGATAATTAATCCATGAAGGAATTTTGTTGTATTTTAGTTATATTCAATGTGTCTTTTCTAGAAGAAAATTGGGGCCGAATAATACCACAAATTCCTTACTTTTATGGGATTTCTGTGAGCAGAAAAAGCATTGACAGAACAAAGAAAGTGGCTTTTGGATCATAATTAGTTCAAGATATCTAACAGCTGTTCAGAAAAATCATAACTCTGATGTATGGGGGACAATGAGATGAAGATGGAGAGTAATTAAAGAAAAACAGCTGTGGTGATGTCAGACATAGTGGTAACAGAGTGACTCAGAAATGTACAAAAGTGGGTTATTGGAAAATGCTCAATGCATATAGGAGGAAGGAAAACTGTCAAGTCAAACTGGTCAAGTATTCAAAAAAAATTGTATTAAACTAATTTATGTAACTGATCTTTAAAGGCTTCTTTTCATCAGGCATAAAATGGACGAGTCCTTAGTGGGGCGCCATTATGGTTATTGCTTTTATACTGGGACATTTTTGCTGAGTTTCTATTCTGTCCAATCGGAAGACTTTAATAAAAAATTTAAACAAAGCTTAATAATTGAAAAACTTTAAAAGATAGACAGACCAACAGCCATAGCACACATTTCCTGAATGAGCTCAATAGTTTGAATGTGTAAAGTGGAAGAATAGAGGTATGAAGAGGAAGAAAAAAATTAGGGACAGTATATATATATATAATATAGCTGCTGGAATAGGCTCAAGCTACTTGTGACCCTAAATTGCATAAGTGGTTAAGAAATGGGTTAAGAAATGGATGGATGATTTTTCTGAAATAATATATGAGACAAATGGCGGATTTCTCACCTTCTTACCAGGAGGAGCTTGGCCTGGAGAGAGCCCAGGGTCTCCCTTTGAACCCTAAACACAAACAGGAACACAGTCAAAAAGGTAATCTGTTGTATACAGGTTTGATGAATGACTTTGCACATTGTCCAGTGGGTTTGTTTGTTTGCTTGTCTGTTTCTTTCAACACAAATTGTGGAAAGATGGCAACAGATATTCCCAAGAGAATTTTGCATTTGATTACCTTTTAGGGTCATGTCATTATAGGCCTAATAGAAACAATACAGATATAATTGTGAGCTTGGCACCACATATTTCCAGATCAAGAATCTGAACATTTAATTATGACAGGGCAAGATTCTTCTTTTGTGCTGCAGATATTGAAATTTGATCTTTTTTCAACTCAGGGAATATTGGAATATATTTTATTTTTGCATAAACACGTCATTTTTTTGTAGCTGTTATTTGACAACAGTCAAACCAAATAAGTGGCTTCAACAAAATTAAACAAGGTAGAAATTACATAGAGTTATTAACAAGATACTTAATTAAAAATGTACCGTCTAGATGAACTATATTAATAAACCTTTTGAACAATAATCTAGATAACACAACTGCAGTCAGTGAACAACCAAACATAAGGCATACCATATGTGTAAAGTTAATAAACTTTCAAAACTGCTAAAATGAGGTGGGGGATGGGGGGGGGGGGGTTAAAATTCACCAAAGCAGATCATAACACATATTTTGCTAAATAAAAGAATGTAATTACTAAAATGACTTTGTTTTCAAAGGATGGACATTTGTTCACCATTATTATCAACTTTCAGTATTATGCAACACAGAACAAAATTCAACAAAAAGAACATTTAACAGCTTTAGTTTTGCAGAGAGACGACTGTTTCTCAAAGTGTGATATCATCGAGAGGACAATTGTATCCCAAGTAAACCACAATAGGACTATACAAAATTTTGGGGGATGAAGAATGTATATAAAAAATGGTGAAAGACTGATAATACTGAGCGTCGGTGGGTTGTTAAATCATTTCAAAATGTTCAAAAACACAGTACAGCTGGCAAAAATTAGCTAAATAATAAGGAAACAACTTTCACATTTCTTCTGAATTATAGTGCTAATTTGATCTAAACCAAAGCTGCCAAAAGACATAAAACTCATTCTGAACGAATTTAAAAGTTTACTTAATTTTTCCCCTACACTTTGAAATGTTCAACAGATGTACTCAAAGTCCTGCTTCAGCAAATCCTGACTTCCTAACTACTTGTCAGCTTTGCTGAATACTGTAGTAGTACTCTTCTTTCACTTTCTATTCAAATAAAAATAATAATCTTGAAGACTTGTGATGGACTCGTGTGATAGGTTCTAGTTTCCCTTCGACCCTGAACTGGATGAAGCTGTAGAAAATGAATGAATGAATTCATCCTGAGGACTTGCATGAGGTCCAGCTTTCAGTCTCTTTCCTTTTACATGAATGTTTTGGATTGAGGGATGTGTTTTATACAGTTGGTCGCATATAGTTGGCTTGTTCTCCCTTGTGTTCTCCTGCAGCAGAACACTTGAAATAGATTCAACATGTTTGGGCAGAACTTGAAAACAAGCTGTTGATGAGAACTTCTTAAACTGAATCAGGCCTATTGGCTCAGGGAGAGAGAAAAAATCTGCAGAAGGCCACAGCTGGACCTCTTCATCAAATCTCAGCAATTGTTTGAGTGTCCTTCAGAAAAGTGAGACAATCTGGAACAACAAGCAGTTTGCGGTTGGCAGTGATGGCTTATTTCCTAAGTGCCATGTGTTGTGAATAAGAGACAGACAAAACTAGAATAAAATAAACCTGCAGACATGCCCTCCCATATTGAAGGTTTAAGATACTTAAGTCAAACAGAATGATATTAATACTTCAAACAACCACCAGCCAAATCACTGGACAAATAGAAAAGAATTGCCACCTGAAGGAGAACCATCTCCATAAGGGAACTCTGACAGCATTCACTGTCTGTTCTGCCAACAGTCAATCATTGTTATTTTACTGCTGTTTAGTTGTTACATTATGAGTGTAGCAGTCAGTTTTGATGAATTGTTTTCTCATGGTTAAGCAATGACCAGCGACCCGTCCAGCTTGCACCCCACCTCTTGCCCAATGATTTCTGGGATAAGCTCCAGCTACCCTTGACTGGAATAATTGCTACAGATAATGGATGGATGGATGGTTTAGCCGTACTAGGGCAGGAAGTCTTGGTGGTCAAAGCAATGATTTGAGATTCCTGCTTGCACTTCAGGCATGTTTCATATGTAACAGCCTTGAGTGTCTCATCATCCTACCTCACAAAAATAGTTGCAGATGCAAAAAAAAAAAAAGTTAACTTTATTTCTACTCCTACACATGCAACTCCAATATTTTGGAGGAATTACCAACAGCTGGAGCAAAGCTGACCTCCACAGACTTAAAATAGAAGATTTCCAACAACCAGACCAAAAGTTTTTTTTTCCATTTAATAAAAAAAAAAGTAAAAAGAGAATCATAACATCTATTTTTGAATCAATCAAAAATATATATTCAATCTCCATCTAGAGAGGTACCCATCTCATAAAATC
This sequence comes from Kiunga ballochi, assembly GCA_037177335.1. Lineage (NCBI taxonomy): Eukaryota > Metazoa > Chordata > Actinopteri > Atheriniformes > Pseudomugilidae > Kiunga > Kiunga ballochi. The sequence continues at coordinate 7,750,941 of JBAMIG010000015.1, forward strand.
AGCAATAATTCTCCATCTGGTAATATCACTTGTTAAAACTTGAAATAATTCCTTTATTAAGAAACATGAGGTTTTTTTTTACAGTACAGAGATATCCAGAGATCAAGCTTTTCAAATGTCCTAGATAAACCCATGTTTCTCCACAGTACCTATACGTACACAATCCAAACAGCTTTGGCCTCTGCCTTTAATACATTTTCTACGGCTGTGCATATCCACTTTGAACAGGTATCGCCCGCGTACTGTAGTATTTAGGAATCATATTACCATAGTTTTGACTGGCGCCCAGTGAAGCATACAAAGACTCAATGCAGAATAAGTAGAAATTCTGCCACAGCATTAACCAGAGTTTCTTCCTGTTTTAAAAAACAGTCAACAGTGCATGAAGTAGACTGACAGGGTCTTTAAAGCTTAGAGCACACAGTCATAACATCTCATATGCTGCTTAATGCATGTCAGCTGAGTTCAACATTAATTATATGTGTCCTAGTAACCAAACACATTTCAACAAAAGATATTTCATTAAGCAAGACAAAAAAGTCCTTTTCCAGCCTCCACAAAGGGTTTCAGAGGATAAGACTGACTCATCAATTAGTCACTTTGGTATACACTACAGATACACTTTTTATCTGTTCACATGAATGTGGGAGTACAGGCTCAAAGCAGAGACAGTCAAGAGATTTCCAAGTCTTTTGCAATAATAAATATGTAGACCTCAAGGAAACGTGCCCAATACAGTATACCAGTAAGGTCAGAGGAGAAACAAATAAAAAAAAGTTGCCCTACTTTTGGGTTTTATTAATTCAATTATAAACTGAACAATAAACACTTTAATCCACTCAGCATAAATCTTCACATCCAGTGATCAAGAGTAGTAAAACTATATCCTTGTTTTATTTTTTTCTCTCTCTCCTGTGGCATTACTTGCAAGATAAACCACTAATTACCACTTTGCGGTACCATGTAGGAATATAGTTACCACTAACATCTGCACGGTGCAACCCACATCCTTGCTAAGTTACATCAATGACTCTGGTTCCACCATGGGAAAAAGCTCAACAAAGATGTTTCTTTTTCCCCCAGTGTGAGTAATCAGTGCTATCACTAAAGTTGTAGCTGGAGTTATTATGCATTGTAGCAAAACAGAACCAACATTTGCTTTAGGAAAGTGTTTTACGAGGCCAGTATCTCCCCTTCCGGGTCTCCATCTACATTATAAAAACATGTAAATTCTTTATTGTAACGTTTGCTTACATCTGGCTGGATCTGGTTTAATTCTACTGTGATCAACAACAAAGTTTTTGTCACAAAAAAAAAAGAGTTTTGATTGTGAAAACTGAAAATGACAAACACATTACAGGCGTTGTGGGATATTGGTAGAAATGTGAATCATCCTTATCAAAATCTACACCCATTACATTTTAAGTAAAGGTATTCCAACAATTGTATTGGTGGAAAGTGATCAGAAAGAATGGTATGGACATAACTTTTGCACAGTGTGTAATTTTGGGGAACTGCAAAGATTACTTTGTCTAGAGCTCTATTTCACTGCCGGAAAAGTAGATGGTGCAACAATTTGCTGTGCAGGAGCTCATATTAATAAAGTTTTAAGGGTTTTGCTAAATTCATGAATAAACAGGAGATTAGCCCAATTTGCACGATCAAATGTCAAGAAAGACTGACTTTTAATTGCAACAGCGTCTGAAAATGTGTGTGTATTTTTAAGATTTAACACCCATATCTACAATATTGAGCTGCTGTGTTTGGGTTTACTTCCAGCCATTCAACCATTTTCCACCGCTTTTCCATGAATTGGGTGGCGGGGGGTGCATGTCTTTGGACTGTGGGAGGAAGCCGGAGTACCCGGAGAGAACCCACAGTAACATAGGGAGAACATGCAAACTCCACACAGAAAGGCCATTGGTTGGACCTCCCCCAGCTCAGGGTCAACCTCAGCAACCTTCTTGCTGTGAGGCCAGAGTGCTAACCAACTGCTCCACCGTGCAGCTTTCCGGTTTTACTTGTACAGAATAAATCATATCAATAATTTTATGATTAAAGCACCAGAACTTTTGTTACGACTCTTAGGATCTCTTACCTTAGGCCCAGGTGGTCCAGGTTGTCCTGGGTTTCCATGTGGGCCAGCAGGACCCTAAAACAAAGCAATTTCATGACATTTGCATTAAAACACATCTCAGCAAACCTTAAATTACTATTTACATCTAAAACCAGTTTCTTTAGTTTAATTATTATTCTTTAGGAATGAGTTCTTATGAACACAGTTAGATAAATGGGACTAATTTAAATTTGTTTTTATCAGATCAAAACAAATTGGCTAGAGCTCATTTATCTGAAGTGCTTTCACTGCAGTGGATTGGAAAAGGCCTTAAACTTGAAAGTTAAGCCCCAAAAGCTTAATGTCAAGGAGACTTTGAATCCATTTCTAAAAGATGACACGGGGTTGATGAAAAAAAAGCTACAGTTAAAAGAAACGTCTTTTTTAATAACTGTGAAATATACAACTTAAAAAAAACATGCTTGCAGATTAATTCTGTCAATGTTGATTACTGGAAATATCAGCATCTTGTAAACTCACCATCACTGACTGATTAGATTTCAAGAACATCTGAAGTAAATTTTAGTCCGTTCCAATCATGAATCATCAATAAGTTTATATTGACAATCTGAGGCAGGGTGATAAATCTCCTTAAACAGCAGAGACAGACTCAATACTATCAGCTTTCTTCATTATAAAATGGTTCTCCAATTCCACCTTATGACATAGACTTTGAATGTTGCCTGCACACACTGCAGCCAAGTACTTTCTAACCTTTTAGTGGGAGACATTTTATTGTGCGCCGCCATTCTCTGTCTACCAGTCTGCCTGAACATGCTTTCATGCTGTCTGTAAAACACAGCAGGACATAAGACCTTGTTCATGCCAAGAAACAGCCCTCCCCTCTATCTGTGTAGCACTAGTCTTTTGATAAAGCAGGAGTGCAACTACAGGAAACACGGTTCAGGCCATAACATTTAACATTGATCAATTCTTTCATTTTTATCCAATGGCCAAAGAAATATGTGCAAATACTGTGCAAGCTCCACATATTGGTCACTGCATTTGCACGGTTAGAGTTGCAATAATAAACCCCTTCACACAAGCACTGGAGTCCTGAAGAGTTCAGGAGCAAATGCAAATGAACTTTCTGTGGATTTTTTCATCCACAGCAATTTCTCACACATCAACATTGGAGAGTTTTAAGAGAATGTCTGAACAGTCTGGTCCTTTTCTGCAGTTTTTTGCTTACACAAGCACATCACAGTGGCAGATTTCTACTGGAGAAGTGCTTTCCTGGCTGGAAATCTGAGGGAGGATCCCCAGATGAACAACTGTTTAGAGTGTGTTGGAGACAGCACATGAAGCATAAATTACATTGTGGAAATTGCTTTCTTTGCAATACTGTACACTGAATAGAGAGTCTCCTTATGTAACTAATACCTAACTAAACCAATGCTGCACGTACTGTATCTGTGAGACAACTGAAAACATTCAGAACAAACCAACCTACACACACACACACACACACACACACACACACATACACAAACATGCAAACAGAAAGACTAAGTGCTCTGGAAACATTTATGCCTTGTCATACTCACTAATGAACAACAGATATTACTAAAGGCCTGCATAAAATATTTTTTGCAGAAAGTCAGAACAAATAGTGTAAGCATTTGTTTTCTGACAGGCCAAGGCTCTGGAACATCTCCAGAACATTTCAGGATTCTGGTGCATGTATGGATGCTTCAGGGACCTTCCAATAGCTCCAGCTCATCCCTGCACATCAAGCAGAAAACCTCCTGCTCAAACAGCAAGTGCAAAAACAGATTAGACCAAACTATTCATACCTTTTGCTTTTAAACATGTGGCTATAAAATCTGCATACAATCATGCTACAGCAATGGCAACTTTTCCTAAACAATCAAAGTGTTAGATAAAAAAGACTGTACAAGAGTCTACAAATTAATAAACCTCTTGACAGGGCTCTGCTCCACCAGTTTCTTGTTACTATTTTGCCTGTAGCATAAGCAACACAACTTCACTTACACAGCTTTTTAAGTTGTTTCCAGGCTGTTCATACTGAGCCCTTAGATCAGGATAAAAACAACAAAACAAGATAAACAAAATCAAGCTAATTGTATTGTGTGATGTCTTCCACTGAAGCACTGGAGCTGTTTACATTCCTTGAGATAAATTATCCAAGAAGTTGATGGTGTAAGAGAGGAGTTAAAACCAAAAATCTAGTTATTATTCACCTACCTTCTGACATACCATGTCATTTTAATAAAATGTGTCTTGTTCTGTTTCAAAATGCTTTAAGGGCTTGTGGCATGGTTGCTGCATTGCATCATGACAGCCTTGCCAGTAGTCTAAAGTCTTGAGTCAGTGCATCCAGCACATGTTTCTGCAGTTTTTCACAGGTTCAGTATGGCCAGTATGGTCATTTGTCCCAAAAATAGTTTCCTGCATTTGCAATGTAAATGTTCTCATTACAGTATAACATCGCTTGATCCCAATGTACTCATGCTCAACACAAACAAGCCCATATTTACCTGTTTATTGTTAGACGCGGCTGTGATTGTGTATCCCTTACCAAAAAGAAGTACATACAAGTGTGCTTCAAGTATACTTATTTTAAACTAAAAATAATAAAGTATACTCT
>JBAMIG010000015.1:7766656-7779764 GCA_037177335.1 Kiunga ballochi
TAAGGTAAGGTAAGGTAAGGTAAGGTAAGGTAAGGTAAGGTAAGGTAAGGTAAGGTAAACTTCATTGTGGGACATTTGTTCTGGACCATTACACCAATGCCACAGTTACAAGACAATACAAAATATAATATATTTAAAACTAGCCACACAATGATCAACATGATACTATTAATACATATTTAAAAACGCAAACAGGTCAATATTAATTGATGCTGCTCCAATCCTAATTATTTATTTCTATTCAGCAGCTTTATAGACTAAATACACAGTTCATGACTAAAGTAAAAGTGTCATGAATAAGAGTTTTTTTTTACATTTAACTGGAAATTGTTAATTTTTTTTCTTATTATTATATACATCATGTAATATCACAATAATCAGTAAAACTGCAGGTCATCTTTGTAAATTAGATCTGATTCACAATAGATCTTCGTGTTAAATAAATATTAATTAAAAAAAAATCTTACCATGCTTCGATTTTTACTGTTTCAATAAAGGCAAGTAATCTCAGAAACATTAGCTACAGAAAAAATGACAGGATAACCATAATGGACGGAAAACTGATGTAACAATATAGCTTTTCAGACATAGATGCCTCAAATTTTCAGTTTAGCAAGTTCACATAAAATCAAATAATAAAGACTTTTTATTAGATTACTTTGTAGAAGCTATTTCAATGGAACTTTATTGATATTAAACCATGTGTTAAAATGCTGAGCTGGTAGCGTGAGTCCTGTTGCAGAGGTGTTTTAACTCTTGTTGTGAAGGATTACTTAAAAGCAGAAGACAATTAAAACATTTTTTTGTCCTACAGTTCAGTAAGAAAACCATCTATCACAGCTGATCTAAGCACGCTCTAAGATGTCCTTCACATTCTTTGCCTAAGGTAACATCAACCTAGATTCCAATTAACCTGTCTCATATGTTAAGGCAAGCGGCTCCACCACCCTATGTGCATTCCTCCTCCCCTCATTATGATGGATTGATTCTTCTTGGAGTAAGCTCATCCTATTTACAGTAGATACAAGAGAAGATGACAATGCAAGGTGGAAAAAGGGAGGAGGTGTTTAAGATGGTTTACTCAATCCACACAGACATGAAGAAGTCATAAACTTTGTGGGGTCATTATTGGATTAGCCTTTGATTGAGCTTTTACTATTCTCTGTACTGTATTTGCCATCTGCATCCAGCTGTAGCACATGGATGTTAGCCACACATGGTTGAATGTTTTTTGCAAAATGGCATCAAGACTGACGATCCTTAAAGATTTCATCCCAACACATCATTTTTGTGATTGTGTTTCCATCCAATTGTCAAATAAATTTGAAGCTCATTTTTTAAGTTGTTACTATTTAGAAGATAACATGCATCAAACATGTTGCTTTTAACTGGTTGGATTAAATAGTGTCATCAAAAGCTGGTTGTAAAAGGTTTTTTAGTATGGTTGTAACTGGGGTTCCATTTACCGGCAGCACGACCCTGAAGTGTTTAGAAAGCTAATCTTTTAAAAGCTGCAAAAACAAAACAAGAAAACAGAAATCAAAACAACAAACTAACAATTGAACAAAGAAGTTAATGTCATGTTTGCATCGAGAGATTTCAAGTGAATAAAGTAGGTTGTCATGTTTCAGCAGAAGGATGCAGTAGAAGCAAACGTCTGATGGACGGAAACAAATGCGGAACAGGAAAGAATAACAACTGCAGTGGACATCCAGAAAAACAGTGAAGAGAGCTTTTTTTCGAGGACTACCTTTACCTCTAGACATGTCTGGAATGTTATAACTGGGAAGTCCACCGTCTGCCACTTGAGTTAATGTTAACAGTCTCAGACTGGCAGCAGTTGGTCAATCGCATACATTTTTAAGCTTTTTATCTATTACTTTTCATTCTCACCCTCAAAACTTGGCAATAAACAAATATTTCAAAGATGACAGCAATAAAGACAGTGATTCAGTCTGTTTATCAGGTTAAGATAAGAAATAATTTGCCTTTTTATTCCATTTGAGGATCCTGATTTTACTTTTTCATGCAATGTGAAAAAATAAGAATCATACTTGTAAAAAAGATTTTTTTAAAGCAACATTACCGCCATAATCCCTAGTTATGCTGTGGAGTGCTGCTGTTTACCTTGAGCTATGTAGTCTTCTCCTTCTCCACAGAGTACTGCTGAGCATACTGACAGGAGCAGGAGAAAGTTCCACCTAAACAGACAAATTAATAATATTTTACAAATCTGCACAATGCAAACTTTTAATGATTATAAAATACATTTTTGCTTTTAAAACTTGTAACATTGAAGGTTCTCCCTCAAGTCACAACATCTACAAAGTTATGTTTATTACTTTTAACAAAGGGTGAAAGACAAGAAACAGAATAAATGCAGGTACAAGAAAATTAGTGTGACCCATTGTAAAACACAGAGATATTCAAACAAAGTTTAGTGATGTGATACAGACTAAAAAAAATAATTTGATATTGAATTTCTCACGTGTTCAACGTAACTGTTGTACGGTTTGCTTGTTTTCCCAATGTGAGATTCTGATAAAGGCCACTTAACATTGAACTTTTCAAGATAATGCTAGATTAGATGTAGACAAAGCACATATTTCTTCCTAAGGCAGGAAGTTCAGGACAAAACTAAAAATATAATTAAAGAAAAAAGTCAGGTAAACACAGGTTGAACATCTTTCCATCCAGGAACCCTGAGATAAGCAAAATAACCACCCTGAAACTGGCACTTTCCAATGAAAAGCTCAGATCTCTTGCTGTAGGACCTGATGGGTGATGAAAGATGCAATTTTCTGGCAGTTTATGCTGGAGATATTCCCTGTAACTCAGCAGAAGCAGGCATGGTCTAGTATGCAAGTCTTCTGATACATTCATTTTCTTAATATGTAAGGTTTTTGCTGTTTATCTATACTCCTATCCTGTCAGGAGAGGAGCACATGTACAAGCTGTTTCTTGCAGCTCATATATGGGCAATGACTCAATCAAACATATCTGAGAACTGTTACCAGCTAGTGTTGATCACTAGACTATCTGGCATTAATGGGATTTTTTAGGGAGGATATGTGGTCATAATATTACATTTACTCAGGATCAGAACATTTGTTATTGAGATAAATTTATTTTTTTTATAGTTAAATAATGGTTCATATGGAAACTTATTAATGTTATTTTTTTATATAAATTTACAAATTGTATTAACTTTGATTTAGAAACTGTATATTAATGCAAAGTGTGTGTGGGGAGGGGAGGGGGGGGGTCTGGAGTCCCTTGAATTTTCTCTGTAGGAATTCAACACATTTTTACACACACAAAGAACATAACTGTGTCACATTTTATCGATTCCAGGCAATGACGGATTTAAGTCTAAAAGGTGTATTTGGGTTGATAACAGGTTAATGTTGTTAGTAGAAAAATTGCTCAATCATGTTTTTAACCAAAGTGAAGAAAGTCACGGCTACAATGCAAGCAAAGTATTGTATCTGTCCTTAAAATTGTGTTTTTCAAGTTGTAAAGATATGAGTCTTAATTTTAAAAGCTTTGAAAAGGTTTACCAGCCTTGTTTTCATGATGACAGCAGCCTAAATAGAAAATCCTGAAACTGAGGAGAAAAACAGCATCTTGACTTGGAAACTGCAGTTGCTCTAAAACGTAGGGTTAATCCATTTTAGTAGACAAAGTGGAAATCTTTGCCACACTGCATACTGTTTAGTCTTTCAGACATTGATGGTATGGAAGTTCACTTTTGACCCTTACTGACCTGACCTCTAGATGGCACTGCCCACCTTAGAGCCAGAGAGGACAGTACAAATGGATCCAAAAATGCAAATGGAACCAGGTATGGTTCATTTATATGCTTTACTTATATATATTGACAGTTGTTGTCCACACAGTGTATGTGCATCAATACTTACACTGGCATTGATACTTTAAAAAATTCTCCATAATATTCAGTGTGATTGTTCAATTATTTCAATATAGACATACTAAATTCAATGTTTTTTACATCATTCAATGATATAATATTATTATTTGGCAAATTCTGCCTCATTCCAATAATAACTAAATCCTTTAGGATGGTAAATTAGAGGCACACACTTCAAGCAAAGCAACAACACTAATGACATCCTTATTCTCAGTTTAAACTGATTGCATACTTTTAATGTTTCCTCAAAGACAACAGAATATGTTAAGTCAACATTTTTTAACATTATTGACATCCTCAAGACTATAATTATTCAGTCATATGTCAAATTTACTGTCGCCTCATCACAGAGAAAAGAAACAAGTTTAAAGACAAGAAAATAGTCAAGCTTAGTGCAGCTTGCGCACAATGACATGGACATACACAATAAGTGAAAAACTGAATGTCTATTTAGAGATTTTATCTAAATAAGTGTAAAGAACATTTTAAAGTGTGCATTCAACATTCATCACATAAAGTAAACTGCAGCTTTAAAGAAAACGTTTCATATTCACATCAAATCAATCACATGGGCAGCAACAGCTGCTGATACAAAGTCAAGTAGTCCTGACAACTAAAGCTGTTATTCCCAGCACTGACACAGCGTGGAAGCTGTTCAAAGCATGACGAGACAGTAGTCCTGCTATATTAACATGCAGCTGTAACGCTAAAAGCAGCGCTGTCGATCTCAGTGTGCTGAAACTCATTAAATCACCAGAGATTGTTTTGTGTGATGGAAGCACACAGCAGGACACCTCAGAAACATTTACCTTTCATGGCCTTTAAGTGTCACGTTAACCCAGCAAGAAAAAAAGTTTTGGTTGTTTATACTGCTCTGCAAAAACAACAGACAGGCGGCCATATTTGTTTTCCCAGTCTAATGTGGCACTTTAGAAGAAATCTAATCAAATGCAGACAGGAGGAGACAATGTAAAAACAACGTCGGCTTTTAAGTAGGAAAAGGAAATGGGAAGTTTCATAGCAGGGACCACAGACATATCCCAAAGGTGGAAAAAGCACCTGAAAAGGATGAGCCGGTTATGTATAAATACATTAATTCACTAAAAAAGATAATAGGGACCTTTTAAGTGTCAATAAGCTGGTTCTGCTTATAGGTTTGTTGAAAGCAGACATAATAATTAGACATTTAGACTAAATAAAAAAAACTAATTATAAAACATTCCTCTCTGACATGTGTGGAGCCACCTGATGCTGATTCCGATGCTTTTTCTGGTGTTGGTCAAACAGACCCCAGGCTTACAGACTATTTAAAGCATCCCTGGGCTTCTACCTCCATACAGATCACAGTTGTTATTATTAACACATCAACAGGGACACAGGTACAAGATTAACACTAACTTGCTCCAGATTTCTGACCCAGTAGTACATGTTGAGTCAATATTTACAGATTTAATTTTGATTTTGCAACATATAAAGGGTCAAACAACTGAAACAGACAGGTTGGCAGAAGAAGCTGGATGATTTACTGGGTTTTTTCTCCCCTCATTAAATTAAAGGTAAATCCTTGTATAAGTGACAGTACACTATGACATGTCTCCCCAGGCCTAAGAGTTAATGGAAGAGAGTGCTGAAAGCAGGAGAAAGCTCACCAAACAGAGCTCTGTTGACTAAGGGAAATACCACTATGTGGGGAGTGGGTGTCATGTCAAGACTATAAATAATCACAACTTAAAACTCTGCTCTGCAGTGAATCATTCCAGCAGTAGCAGAGCTTGCCTTCCTCCCCCTTTAAAATTAGCTTGGATCCCTAACAATGGCTCATTCAACCGAGAAATGGGCAGAGCGGGAGATGGGAAGGCAAAGTGCTCCATTAACTTAGTCAAAGATGAACCAACTCAATGGAGTTCTGCTGGCAGTCCTCATCAAGAAAGGGAAAGTGTCTTCTTGCTTTCATATATCTTACTTAAAACCCCCAGTGTTTACATCATATTTGCCATACCAGTCACAAAAGAACCTGTTAGTATGGTACAAAGCAAGGAAAGTTGCTGACTGTTTGAGGACCCAAACAGTCCTGAAATTCATTGAGAAGAAAATTGCACTAATATAGTTTTCATTACTCTATGGTAGGAAAAGAATGCACAAAGCCAACAGCGGTTCTTTTACATTGCTTTTGGCAAGAAAGCAAGTTGTGTGTAAGAACATGTTGGAGCATCTAAATAAAGAGGACAGGAATCACCTTGACTGACCCGTCACGTTTCACTCTCTCGTGAATAACTGGTGCTATTTGGAAATGCTCCACATGGAGTCGTTATTCAGAAAATGTAGGTTTATGGAGCTTGACCGTGGAGCATTAGCCGTGGATTTCATTCCCCTTTAAAAAAAACTTTGACTTAGCAGAGTTCAATTCAAAAATCTACCAGAAAGAAAGTAATCTGCAGCACTGAACATAACACGATGCTCTAAGGAGCCAAAGGAATGCTTAATGAGCATCTCATAACATTTGTGCCTTGCATACGAACATTATACGCCTCGATTATGCCAGAAGCCTGTACACAAACACACATTAATCTAACTAAGCAAGATTTCTTCTAAGGTAGTCATCTTTCTCTTGCTAATCAGGTACATTGTTCCTTCCTGCTTACATTATGTCACGTTTTCAGCAAAAACATGAAAAACGAAGTGATGTGCTCCTCCCACAATCTGTTCCTGCTGGCGTCCCTGTGATCTGACTAGAATCCCTCGTTATGATAAAGCCTAAATAGGCTTCATTTTTATTTTCTCCCAATTAGGATTTAGTACCCAAAACTCAAAAGACAAACACTTTCCAAACAAATCAAAATGAACTCTAATCTTCAAGAAGCTGTACCTCGTGTATTTTGATAAATTTGTATGTAAGATATAAATGTTTTGATAAGGGCTTTGTCAGCTCACTCAGTTGGTACCTGGAGTCAAGGGGTCAACTTAGTCCACCAGACAGCGAGCAGACAAAGAGTTGTGAGTAAACTTTCACTAGTCTTAATTGGTTTGCCTTTTCTTGTTGCAGAGGAACCTGCAGATGTTAAGAGGGGTTAAACACACACACATACACACACACACAGACAGGCCCAAACTCCCCCAAAAGGTGTAAAGAAGTAAGCTGCAGCAAGGAGGTGGAAAGGCTGTGATTGCAACCATTACTTAGTTTCTTAATCTTTCTTAGTCAATAACAAGAAATGGTTATTTTTCTACCTGAGTCATTTACAGGCCTTGTTATGGGCAACAGATTTCAATGACATTGTCCTCATTTAGGTACTGTATGTAGCCTATTTTGAGCAACCATTTTCTGCGCAGACACTGGTTTTTAAATGTTAATCCTTGTTATCGCATGTTCTAACTTGACAATGGTGTGGTTATTATTTCCTGTTTTTCCAATAAGAATGCTTGGTAGGAAAGCTGCTTCTTCAAACCCCAACTTCTCCGTTGTACATGTTTAATCTTAGGAGGATACTGAACCCAAAAATGCCCTCAATGTGCTCCTCACTTTTCATTGGTACCATATATGTGTGATAATTCAAACATTATTGTGACGTACTGTCATATGGCCCATTTAAGTGGAGTGTTTTTCTCTTTTATAAAGAGAATTTTACCCAATTCATAAGCTTAATGTGAGAAGTTGGCTGTGTTGAAGGTCCAGCCTCCTCTCACTCCACTGCAAGATGCATGGTGGACTGAGAAGATGTAAATGTTGCCAGCAATGCCTTTAACAGTAGATGATTGTCTAGAGCACAAGAGCCAGTTAACCACTGATGCATACACACTAAGACTGTTAGTGAATTTAGAGGAGGACAGATCTATTCTAAATCACCTCTTTTCTCTTTTAAGGTTCTCATTTCACTTAAAAGTACAAAAAAAATCTGTCTGGGTCTCAGGTTTATTTTGCTTACCTGTAAGAAATAACAAGCACCAAACAACTGATTAGTTTGCGACTTATTCTTAATACCTGCATGAGAATGGAACTAAATAAACCATTTCTAATGCAGAAAAGAGAGAATAACTTTATGTTAAATAGCCTTTGAAGGCATGCACATTTTTCTTGAACAACAGAAGCAGCTGGAAGCAAAAGGAAAACAAAAGCCTGCATGCAAGATGTCAGTAGCACACACTGCTATGAGGAATGTTTAGGTTTAAGGTTACTGGATAGATTTTTCCCCCCATTTGAAGCCCCCAAACTGTTTTGTTTCACCATAAAGTTGCTTCGTTTTTTGGCCCTTTAAAAGCCAATTCAGAATAATCTCCCAATACATTATTGAAATTATTTTTCCCTTGTTCAGTCTTTGCTCTTGTGACACTTTCCCTCATGCTGTCTAACATGCTTCTGTGTTCATTTTCCAGCTTAACATAGTGTGAGTCAAACGTTTCTGCAGGAGACCACATGGTTTTTGGGTTTTAATGTAAGAAATCACCGGCTTTTGTTCACGAGTTCAAAGACTTCAGTTGTCAAATAATAAATTGAATTTGACTCTAAATATTCTTAATTTTAAATGCCCATATGGAAGTTGATATACGATTATCAGGCGCAGATGGGGAGAGATGGGTAGTATTGTGAAGCAAACCCATCAATAACCCTTTACCTATTTTGCCTTTTTCTTCATCTTTTTATTTTTTTCTTGAGCATGAAATCTTAAACCACAGTCACGTTTTGGTGGCAAAACCTGAAGGTGCTGCGATTGGAGCAAAGTGGCGCCCCTGTCAGGGTGAAACGCCAAACCTGAACAGCAAATAACCCTTCCTGTAGTAGCTTCAAATGAAAACCTGAGAAAAAAATGAAACCACACAAAAAGCGCATATGGAGCAACATCTGTGCTGCTGTTTTACCAAACGTCCACTTACGTCGCTGCCGCGGAAACGTGTCCACTCCTTGTCCGTTGAGCTCCTAAATGCATTTGTATGCATTTGTCCAGGCAGCAGAGATCTGGGTGAAAACAGAATCACACTCAAGGAGATACCTGCACATGGACTTAGCCTTTGGTAACAGCCAAAAGTTTCACTTTAGTATTTCCTCATCGCACTGCGGTCCACAGAGTTTCTCCCCAAACTAGAATCTGCGGCTCGGATCCTGTGCGCTCTGCGGCGCGCAGTGATCAAGTTGTTTCTTGTCCAAATGGGGATGCGCAACGGTTGCACAGGAAGACGAGAGTGGAAAAAGAAGTGGTTGGAGAGCCACAAGTCGGACTGTGGCTGAGTTAACACGACCCCTCTGAGGGATACTGAGTGTGAGGCTTCGTCTTGGTCTCCAACACAACTGCAGATTCACTCCTGTGCGTCTTTACCTCCAGGCGGTGGTTTCAGCTATGTGCCTTGACTTGCACTGATGCAAGTGGACCCGTATTCACCCCATCACAACTTCAACCAGCTGGTGGTGTTAAATTTCACCAGTATAACTGACTCGTGACATCACGGATATTCTTGCGGTTTTTTGTTTGATTTATTTTTAGTGTTTTTTGTTTATTTTACCTTATGAATGATCTGAAAGTTGATTTTGAAGCCAAATATGTTCACCTAAGTGTGTGCTAATTGTAAAAAGTTGCATAAAAAACTTTTACTAATATTAGCCAGACTAAAATAAGGCAAGAAGGAATATTTGCTGACAAGCTAATCAACAGGTGCTGCATTCAAGGACTGTGTTTTACTAAATAGGTTTTAAAAAATGCTTTAAAATCATTTATACTCACTTAAAAGAAAGAAAAAACATCAATCTTACAGTATGTGGTGTGTTGGGATGAGATTTTTTTATCTGCCGAGATTTATTAGCTGTATAAACTCAAGTAGCATCATAACACATTTTTTTCATGGCGTTAATTATATTTGGAAATACCGCACTGTGTTTCGTTGTCTTCACACAGCACTTCAGAGACTCCCAAGAAAATGATGCTTTGTCTTCTGTTATCTGCACCACAGATTGTTCTAAACAACCTGGCTCTAACCTTTAACAAAAAACAGCACTGTGGGACCCCAGCCCAGAACCACTCCAGCTTCCTCCGCACACCACAGTATCAGAGACCTCTGCTCAGCCAGGATGAGAAGGCAGTCCATATGGTTTGCAGTTTAGAGAGCAAGAGGGATGCTAGTAGGATACAGCAGAGTTCCTGCTTCAAGTCCCAGGTGGTGCTCCCAAGGTTTTCTAAACCTAAAAAACAGTAAAAAGGCAGTTACAGTGAATAGTTGCAATGACCAAACATGGAGTGATATAAGAGGTCAAAGAGACATGGAAACTCCAAGTAAGCCTGCCAGCCTCTTTAAACACTGACTTAATAAAGATTTTGTGGCGCTTGTGAACAGACTATCACAGGCCTTTTGTGCACCAGGATCTGTTTATGTCTGCCGCATTGGGTCAAACTCTTCCCTTCTTTCACTTCATCAAAGACAGTTGTTTTTTAATTGGAATCATGTGCATGGGATGCACTCTTTCTCTCTGCCTTTGCCATCAGTCAGTATTTCAGAATAGTAATGTTTCAACCAGATGTCTTCGTCAACTTCCAGGAAACAAAGATGTTGTGATGCTGATTTGCTGAAAAGACTACGAATCAACAATGTATAAGAAATGAAAAGCCTAATGATTTTGTTGCACAGATCTGACAAAGCTCAAACCATTTTTTTCATTAAAAAAGTCGAGCTTTTTCAATTTGCCTATTATTAAATACTAACTGTAAAGACTTACCTTACATATCAAATGATCAAACTGATTATGTTATGACTATTGCAGTCAGAAAGCTCTGTAAAACTTTATATTATGTCATGCCATAAAATGTACGTAGAAGAAGAATCGGAGATTGGCAGCAAACTTTTCAAGATTAATTGTCTCTTTTTCCCCCACGTCCAGATGTGCACTAAACTCTCCAATGTGCACCAGTGGGCTCAGATAGTGACTGATGTGCGATAATAAGAATCAGATCACATCTCTTTTTTCTCTTTTGAGAAACTGGCAAAAACAGATGGATGTACATGGAACACATCGCATATACAGCACATCCTGCAATTTTATAAGGTATCCAGTGACATGGATGGAAAAAGTGTCATAATTTACTCTTAATCACAACAGACCAGTGCAGTAAAAACAATTTCAAAAGCTCACAAAGACGTGACAGTCTTTGCATCATGTCATCAAATAAAATCCTTCCATATTTAATAAAACACTAAACACAAGCTGCACATGTCTGCTCTCACTCTATTTGATAATGTAATGCTAATAAAAACTTTAGGAAATAATACAGCACTACTTACCATACTGAAGCATTTTTCTTATTCGGTTTTATGTGTCATATATAAAATTTTGAATCGGCGTAGCTGGCAGCGTGATAGAGTCTGTACTTTTGGATAAAGTATTGTTGCTGGCGCTAGTCCCAGCAGCTGCAAACAGAATGCATATTCTTACCTGTGCATTCCCATTTTCTTCACAGATTTTTTGTTCCAAGAAGCCAAGAAACTTCACAGAAGTAAAGTTTTGGGTGTCCACTCATATAAAATGATTTCAACATGATGGAGCAGACAAGCTAGGTTAAGTATACGCCATTAACTTAAAATCTTATTGGTGAGTGTTACCATGAAAGTGAGTGGGGGTAGGGTTGGCATGTGTTTGTTTAAACAGGCTGACGACTAACTACCTGAAGACTGACAAGATCCTGAACCTGCTTCTGTCTCTAATTACCAGACATGGCTCTGTAATTTCTGTCCTGTGTGCGTGTCACCAGCTTGTATAGCTGTTTGAGTAGAGAGAGAGTGGGCAACAGCTGGGAGAGTGCTTAGCAGATGGTGAAATACAGAGCACTTGATAGCTGAAACAATGTTCCATCAAAGAGCATGTGTGTGTAAGAGTTTGTATGCTGTGAGGTGGTTTGTAGTGCATGGGATTATGGGAAAGTGGGGAGAAATGAACCAGGGGAGTGCAGGGCAAATGGGGTGTTTAGGCAAGGAGGAAGTCTGTAAGTGTGCAGGGAAAGTGAAAGTCCCATTGGGGGTCGTGAGGGGTGGAGAAGTGCTGGAAGAGGAACACACACACAGTGCAAGGCACAGTGCTTCCTCATGTTTGGCTTTTAATTTACTTGTAAAATGGTCTAAGTGCAACAGATGGATTTGACAGTTATGAATTTTTGAAAAAATGCCCAGATCCTGGATGCATCATTAGCACATAAACCTGAAAACTTTCACTCAGAAACAAATATATTAATTGGTTTCTTTTTTAAAAAAATGATTGAATAATTGTACCCATACTTTATACTTTTGAAAAGTTTCATTCCAAAAAAAAGAGCTGACACTCTTACTCCTTAGTGCATGGCTGCACCAAATGTGAGGTTTGTGTGTAATTAGTTTTACACACGCTGAGCAGAAGTCTATCCAGCCCACAAAAACAAGCTAGTTTGTCAACTTTTAAAAACCCATGGCATCCGAACACAACCAAAATCACATGCTGCAGGATAATAAACTACTCAAGTGGGATAATTTATGTTTTTTGTAAAATCATCAGCTAACAGTCACAGGAAGCCAGTGCAGTGTCTGTACTTGAATTAAATAATGCACTGACAAAAAAAATTGTAGCCATAAAAAAAAAAAGCATGGACAAGAAAAGAACCGTAAAAGTAATTCATGTTCCTTCATTGCTGTAGAGTCACCTGTTGTTGATTCAGGTTTCATCCAAAGGATTTCAGCTGGCTTTCCTATCTTCGGGGGGAAAGGGAAAATTGTGCTTTCTCCAAATCAAACAAATGTTATGTCCAGAGGAAACTTGAAGGGAAATGACTCAAATGAATGCATTCTTTAAGTTTGGATTTACATGACATTACAGCTTCCAGTCGTCTATGTCGCTACAGGCTTTGCACACCTGGATCTTGGCAGTTTATTCTATTCTTACTAGCAGATTTGCTCACCATCTGTCAGGCAGGAAGGATCTGTGAGCTGCCATTTTTAGGCTAGTCTCCTCAGACTTATAGAGGATCCAGTTGGTGTTTTAAGGTTACATTCCGAATGTGACACTTTCAGACTTTAAAATAATATTCTGGAGCAACTCTGACATTTTCTACTTCAGGCTTAAGTTTTTACACCCTGAAGTAGGTTTTCTTATATGGTCTCTAACGTAAGCTAGATGATGAACAGTAGTTTGTATTTAAAATTGGCACCTTTAGGAATTCTGCACAAGGAGGTCAG
>JBAMIG010000015.1:7816829-7827268 GCA_037177335.1 Kiunga ballochi
CTGTACAGCACTTTGGTCAACGACTGTTGTTTTAAACGTGCTTTATAAATAAACTTGACTTGACTTGACTTGACTTGCTTAACATTTAAATTTGATGTCTTGCTTTCTCAGGCATTTTAACCTGGAGATGCGTGTGCAGGTGTAATATAATATTTCTAGACTGCTGTCAGATCCTGTCAGAATGTTGTGGTATTTAGTTTCTGCATTGTGCCAAAAACCTTGTTACTTAGCTGCTGAGTTTGTTTTTCTTTTCTTTTTTTCCTTATGTTCACTTAAATGCACAACCCAAGGTGGAGATACAATGATTTGTCTTGTCTTGTGTGTTTGTACCTGGACAGATTTATGGAGGATAGTCGCTCTAAAGACAGATCAGGTGATAGAAGACAAACCTGAGGCACCGGGCTTCATACCAGGATGGTTTTACAAGATATATGAGTCATATGGTGGTGTGTGCAAAGAGTGGAATAAACACAGGGACTGCAATGGTTATTCCTCAGCAGTATCAGGTGGTCATCTTAGGGGCTCGACTTTCATTTTTGCTAATGTTTTAGACCTACTTGGCCTTTACTGTGTACCCATGTGCCTTCCCCCCCAGATTCTTTTAAAACTGACAAACTTAGAAAGGACAAAAGAGTCACAGCACAGAAAGAGCCGCAGCACAGGACAGAATTCACGTTTCAAGCCAACATATTGAGGAGGAAATGATGGCAGCGCTATAGGTACTACTGCCAGGATGCCTCAGTGGGATACAAGTGTTGACATGTGATGTATCCCTGAGCGATCTCGTCCTTGTCCTGGTGTAAAAAGAAAAATCTACACGCAGAATCCTCATTTGCATATAAATGAGTGTCAACAGGAATGCGTGGCACACAGCAAAAGATTCCCTCTGAAGGGGGGCTCAGTAACTCTGTATACACAACACAGTTTTGTCTATATGCTGGAGAAAACTAGCTGGTGTGTGTTTTGCTCTCATCCAAAGGAGAGTCTCTATGACGAAAAGGGTATTCAGGAAAGAAATTAAAGGCCTATGGGAAAGTGGATCAAGTCTATTGTTTTAGTGGGAAGTAGGAGGGGGGGGGGAATCAACCACTCAGAGGATTAAGACATACGCATAGTTGGGTTTACTGTCAGGCTGACATGGCACAGGTCCACACCAGTACAAGCATTTTTCCTGATAACTTCCTCTCTCTGCACCACCTCTCTTTTTTCTTTGTCTTTCTCTTTATCTTCTCACAAACACATGTAGCTTTGTGTTTTGGGCTCTGGCCATCTGTTACCTTCAGGTCAAGGGTGTGAGTTGTCCATGCAGGGAACATATTGTCTTCACACCATGAGGCCACAGACAGACCGGCTGTGTGAGCTCCTGTGTGGAAGTTTTAATGGACTGGCTTCGTATTGTGTTTAAATTCACAGAAGAGGTGACGATGAAAGTTTATGAGTCTCTCATGGGAACCTTAACTTTATTTTTGTAAAACTGTGGTGCAAGAAGATGAGCAAGTTTACAGGATAATAAAAGTAAAAGGTTTTTGTTAGTGTAGTTAAAAGAATATGTACCGCGCCCCCACCTTTCATATGAACAAGATTGAAACCATAGTTAATTAGTGACTAATTTAAAGTATTTTCTAGTGTAGTCTGTGGTTAAATGAATCATTTCTTATTTTATTTTCTCTTGTAGATTTTCTCATGAGGTGGTCAGTTGGTATTTGTTACCTCTCAGCTTATTTGCTCTTTTTTCCAGTTGTTTGCAGTAATTCTGTGAGTGCGGCCGAGTCGGGACGTAGCCCAGATTTGGTTGAAAGTTTTTTAAGCATTGTGTTTTATTGCTGGCATTTCCATTGTGAGAGATTCCTGAGTAAATTGTTTTCCAGATTGCGTTGCAATCATTCGCTTCTTGAACTGGGAGGAGGAGGGGGGGATTTTTTTGTGTTTTTTTTTTCCTAAAATGAGAAATCAGTTGTCAGAATTAGTTTTTTTGCAAAGGCGCTCATAACCATTGAAATTTGTTGTTGCTTCCGTTTTTCTCGCTCCGTTTGGGAAGTAGCTTCTCCTGCGAAGGAGTGTGACAGCAGCAAAGCTGTAAATGTGGAGCTGTGGTCTGGAATGCTGTTCATGTCAGAACAAGCTTCCTTTTCCAGTTATGAAAGACCCCTTCAATAAGACGGCATGTTGACAACAGGTCCATGCACTACTATCTCGCCTCTATTCACTCATGCAATGCAAGACTGAAGCTTGTCTGAAAGGTCTGCACTTTGGAATCTTTTTTTGGACTCTTCACCAAACTTAATTCAACATCTAATGAATCTTTTTATTGAATAAATTCTTCTTTTTTTCTTGCAGGTTATTTTTAAATCCTAAATCCTTGTTAGGTGAATATATGAAAACTCTGAATAAATCTTTTTAATGGCTGAGCTACTTTCAACTAGTTAATTAAAAACAAATACTGTCTCTGTTTAAAGGTTTTTCTTTTATATATTTTAAAACCTAGGCAGATATATTACTTTTTGAGTGTTAAAAGAGCTGTAAGAAGCAGTCAAGCCGCAGCAGAGGAAAACAAACCAAACAAGGAGATGAATCGAGCCTGGAAGCTCAGTAAACCACCAGAAATGTAATTTAGGTTTCTCTCCTTCTCTCTGCAAACACTACATTCTGAAACTACGCAGCTCCAGGCCCACAAATAGCTGTAATCCAGACTAATGCAAACACGCCTCTGCTCAAGTCACACAAACATGGTTCTGACTATAAACCCTCCATAAATGAAAATGAGCAGAAGAGACTAAATATCCTAAAATGCATTTCATCCTGATGATGTTGTGGTTATTAGTCATCTCAAATTAATCACATGACAGAGAGACTCTGGGTGTTTTTAAATGGAGAAAAAAAGACGTTTTTTCTTGTTAGTGAAGGCTGAATGATTACAGAAACACAAAGGAGTCCCTTCCCACATCAAATCTGTTTAATTAGAAGCAGAAAATGCTTAAAGTTGGACAAACATAAAGAGTTTTGGTTTGTTGGATGTTTGAAGCTTTACATTGGAATAAATACAATCATGTAAGAGAGAAAGTTGAATCTCAAACCACTGAGTAGCAGTTTTACAATCAATACTGCTATTGTTTGGTCAGCGCACTTTGCACTCATAAGGGTAGAAATTTAACACTGTGGTTTATTTGAATTCTTGATTGTTTAATGAGACGATCACATATGTCTATACTATAACTCTTGTGTCAAATGTTCATTTTTATAAAGTGAAAATATCCACAGGCCTGTAATTTTGTGGATGGCCTAACATGGGTGAAAATGTGTTTCCTTGAGGAGAGTAGAATTTGTCCTTACGGCACATGGAGGGGCTCGCCTCAGACTTGCTGGGGATCAAAACAGCCTTTCATATGAGCCTGCTGTGCATGTTGGAGCAAGACCTCAGCTCCACACTCTCCCTGTCCCACATGCTCACGGTTGTTTTTCTTCTCGCTGCATTCTGCTACAGACTTTTGTCATTTCTGAATATCAGATAAAAAAAAAAAAACTTGCATGCTTAAAGCAAAGTAAGAACTCCTTTGTGTTTTTCTTTGGGACCATACACGTCAGCATCTCCTTTACTTGGCCATATCGCCACTGGCTGCACTTATCATCAGTTTCTTTGCCCACCCTCCCCCCCTCTTCTATATTTTCTTAGCTGTAATGTCAGCGGTTTCTTGTCCCTTTTTCCAAGCTGCTTGGAAGGAAGATATTTGTACTAAAACCCACAGTTTCCCCTTTGAAATCAGAGCCCGCATATTTCTGGATCTGGCATGAAATGCAATGTCACAGAGGTGGAAAAAAGAAAAGGTGCTTAAAAGGGGGGTTGTGGTAACATGATTCCAAAAAACTAGGCTATGATAGGCGTCCCAAAAGTTGTAAAAAAGATTAACCTGAGACGTGGCTTTTTTTAGTCAGTTTAAAAGACCGATGAAAGAGGAAAGATTTAAGAGGAAAAATATGTAAAACTGGACGGGAACCAGTGCTTCCATGCTTTGTGGTTTTTTGATATGGATGTTTTCTTCCACTTGTCTCGAATTGTTTATAATGAAAAATCAATTTCTGGATTCTAATTCATATCAATACTTAAATTATGATGATCCAGATGGTGATTAGCTGCCTTTTCATAGCAACGTGCTGATTTCAGTGTCTCCTGACATGGTGTTGTAGCTCTGATGATCTGTTTCCACCGCTCCTTCAGCTTTCACTGAGCATGTCCAAACTCCGTGTGCTGCTGGCCGAGAGGCGAGCAGGTCGAGCAACGAGCAATGGAGGCCGCAGCTTACCACCATCACTGTCTCCAAGAAGCGCAACTGGCTGCAGCAGAGCTCCCAGGTAAAAAATCACTCCAAGGATGAGTTGCAGGGAATGCTGGGAGCTGAGGAAGAGAGCAGCCAGAGCTTCCATCAGCCACCTCTGCCTCCCAGCCCATCCCCAGACAGCCAGAGACATACAGGGGGAACAGTACGCCTGCAGCTGCCTCAGGTTAACTTCCTCTAACAATGATGAGATGTGATCATTAAAGATTAAGAACAGATACATGAGCATGAAAAAGACTAAATATGAAAGAATATTTATGTGAAAAAATGAAGAAGAAAACACAGAATTAGCTCAAAGTTTAAACAAGGCTTTCTTATTTCAGGTAAGCGTTTGTCCGACCACGGTTCCCCTTCACCCTCGAAGTGTGGACCCCGCAGAAGAGAATGATGCCGATGATGAGGGAGAGATCTGGTACAACCCAATACCAGAAGACGACGAAACAGAGATTGGTCGTCGACCCTTCGTTAGAATTCTCATCCCATCTCGGACGGACCCTCAAAGGAGGCCCAGCAGGGGAGGGGACGCAGGTCAGGGTGGCAGGGCCCTGGAGGGATGCAACGGAGCTGGGCCAGAAGCCCTCAAGGAAAACCTCGGTAGCAGTTCAGGAGATGTGAGTCAGGGAAATGCTGCACATTCCTCAGAGGCACTGCATGTGCACAGACAGATGCTTGCATGCAAACCTCAGGAGGAGGGGGCGCTTTCCGCAAGCAAAGCAACAGGTAAGCATTTGTTCTTTCCTGCTGTCAATGTTGCCAATTGCTCTTTAATGTCTGTTTTACTGGGCTGCTGCTACAGCGCACATTTTCTCAGTGTCAGTCGCTTTAGGTGGATTTTGTGGTGGCACACACTTTAGCCAGAGTTTTCAATATTTTTAACATTCATCCATCGATCCATTATCTACCGCTTTGTCCCTAATGGGGTTGCGGGGGGGCGAGAGGCGGGGTACACCCTGGACTGGACGCCAGTCCATCGCAGGGCTGATATTTTTAACAGGCAAACCTATTTAATTCTACCCTTAAATATAGGAAACTTTCAGTAGTTTAGTTTAGTTTGAGGTAAAGCGTAAACCTCTTATTTAAAAAGCCTGGCATCAAATATTCCTCAAGAGTTTTTCCTAATTGTGCACTTTTATAACTTTTAAAAAAGTAAGGGAAAAAATCAGGAGTGGAAAATATGTGTGTTTAGTTATAGACAGTTTAGAAAGTCTTATCTGAGAAAAGATCAATAAACTTTTAGATGCTGTAAAATAAAACGTTAATATAAATACAGCCAGCCTGGGTTTTCCTCGTGGTGTCTTTGTGACAAGCAGTTGTGCCTGTTTAATCGTATCCCTCTATATTAGTGTCCCTCATTAGTCAAACTCAGACAGACATTAGACAGAAGGAATTCAGAAGTGGCATTCCTGATCCTGAGTGAAAAAAAAACCTGCAGCTCACACAGAGGGCTGGGATATTAGTAAATTCCTTTATATCTTAGAGATTTTTAAGCAAAATGAAACAAACGTCTGTTTTCTTTTGGACGTCAGAGCTTTGCAGATGTTTTACTTGGACAGAAAAACAGATTCATGACCTGTTAGAGTTTCAGCAGAGCTCATAGAAATGTACTGTAGCGCTATCGCGTCACTTTCCATGCGTCTCATTTACTCGTGTGCCCAGTGGCTTCAACTGGATGATGACAGCCAGCACACTGCTGCCTGTCGCTGTAAGCTCTGCCTTTTTTTTTCTATGACTTCCGACGTTTTGTTCTCTATGATGTGGCAACACAGTACTTTGAACCATTTAGCGCATCTTGAGCTGAGCCTATAATTACCACACTTTTCTGTGGCACGCAACAGCCATTTCAAGTTATATGAGTCCAAAGCCAGCCTGAATACTTTGAGCTCTTGTGTTCACAGCAAACGTTTTATGGCAGGAATGAAGGCTTGAAATGAATTTGGGGAAATCTTTGGCTTCATAGAGTTAAACCGAAAGTAACTGATATACTAAACTTATTAAAATGCTGTTTCTTTAATCATTAAATAAAGCAGTAATATAAGAAGTTGTGTGACACGTAACAGGTTTTAGTAAAGTGGTGTTGCATAACCAGAACATGTTATTTGATTGGCAGCTGATGAAGTCCTTTCCTCCCATTGACTGCTTCTCTCTGGCATCATGTGTGGCACAACAAAACGGCTTGAGACTTTCTGTGAGGGATTAGGATTAAACCAGTCCCAGTGAGTCTTGGTGTACCAACCCAGGAAAGGCGCTAATCATGCAGTACAGAGCTAATTAAATGAATGCTATTTCGAGGTGCACCTTTTGAGAACTCAGAGACCTATTTCGCAGTCTAGATTAAATTTGCTGATGTCCTTAAATTAATCTGTGCTGGGTAAGCAGAAGAGTGGACATAATTGGAGGCTGAAGTTGCTTGTTCAGCAGGTTTATAAGAGAGAAAATGAGTTCTTTTGTGTTTTATAACTATTACAGGAGTTGCTTCGTTTCTCTAAACTTGCTGCCTTCTGCACATTGATCCTGACCTGCAGTGTATTTCTGCTGCACTGGATCAGCCTCACACACTCACACCTCTTTGATTGTGTATTGTTTTTATGTGAATTTGAGGCAGGTAATATTTTTTCTTCTCCCTCCTGCTTTAAAACTACCCCCCACCCCTTTTCCCTTTCTGTATGTTGACTTAGCAATTGATTCCTGGGGGTTTTGCTGACGCCATCCCTCACTTCGCTGCACCAGAAAAAAACAACGTGCCATGCTACGTGTCATCAACACTCATTACTGGTTGTTTGTTTATTGTGGATACAGTGGGCCCTGTAGCTCACTTTGCTTTAGTTTGACCTTCAGCTTTAGTCCTGACTTTACTGTGTGATTTGAGGCTGCTGTCAACAGGATTAATATTGACTGAAGGATGACACCTCTCCTTCACTTTAAACTACTGGGAAGTGTTGGGGGGGATGGTGGACTGCTCTGTGCCGGACAGCTTCGGTGTCTCACATGAGTATTACATCATCAAGACTTCATCCATAAGATGCACCACTTATTCTAATGAAGGGTTGTGGGTAGTGGGAGCCTTTCTCAGCAATCTGGTGAAGAAGCGGTACTTACTGGACAGGTCGATGATCAAGACTTTTAGCACATTATTGTTGCTAATGTTGTTCCCCATTTTGAATTGTTGGTTTGCAGACAAGATTTATATGTAACAGCTATCCGGTGTCAGAAAGAATAAAGACAAATAGATACCTAAAAGCAGGAGGTGAAGAAAATATGTGTTTTATAATTATTATTTTGACATTTTGCAATAATTCTGTTAAAACTTACAAGAATACAACTTGTTAGAAGTTAGCGAAAGAGCTGTTATTTGATGTTTATACAGCATGCGCTGTATGTGGATTTAAATGCCAAATGATAGACTGAATCTTCATGTTCTCTGTATATCCCAATGCCACTTAAAAGGTGATGGCTTTTTATTCTTATGAAGAGTGTGGCCAGAGCTGCAATGCACTCTTTCTGTGCCATCTTTTCTGTCTTGTTCCGGATTCTACATGAAAATGAGCTCTATCTGCAGGAATAAAAGTTTGACAAGCCTCTCATTGATTAAGCATGAATAAGAGTGTCTGCTGAATTAATGAAGCAGCGTAGATGCGGATGACTCTCTATGACTATAGTTTTCTTCTGTCTGACTGGCTGCTTCTTTTTTTCTGACCGGATACACTTCAGACTCCTCGTGTGCTGCCTATTGACTGACTTTTTTTGTCCATCTGAATGCTCTGTTTGTATGGACTATAGTGATTGATGGACTTTAGGGGTGGTGAGCTCAGCAGTGTGTTTAAAATCTCTTGTTCTCCTTAGAGTCTATTTAGGGAATCTGACTTGGCCAGCTCTCAAAGTGGGATAAGAGCCATTTTTGGGGGTTGTTTTGGTCACATTGGCCGAGGCAAATGAGGATCGGCGCTTGCTGATAAAGTTACAGGGAGTTCAAGCCTCTGAGTTCAAACCTGGAACCTAATCTTTGCTGATGACCCAACTCAGTTGGGTCTGGAGGAAGTCAACAAGTCTGACCAGCACTTCAAATCCAGAACAGATTCCTCAGCTTAATGCTAGATGTGAAGTTCAGGTCACATAGTTTTCTCATCACATTTCCTCTCTGCTCTTCATTTTATCACCAGAACAGCTGTTGAAATCTTCTCTTCTCTGTTTGATAGGTCAAGTATTTAATCTGTATGTATCAAGGCATAATCCTCCTAAACAATCACTAGTCATAAAGGAATTGGAGTTTCCAAATAACAATAGTGCCGGTTTGGTGATCCAGCATTTGTCCCCGACCCTGTTTTTAATGAAAGACCTCCCACAGTATATCTGTACCATGAAACATTTAATCCGTTTAATCCAAAATGCAGCTCAGTTACTAATTCATTGCTGGAGATAAAGCTAGCTAAACGACTGCACTTTGATTTAAAAAGCCCCAAAATATGTCGTACATGTTTTCCTAAACTGTTTTCCTAACCTCAAACAGAAACATCATGAGTTGTAAAATCTAGAAATAAGTTTTAAGGACAATCCCACCCAGAATTGCACTAAGCTGCATGTTTGCTGTGTTAAAATCTGTATCTGCAGGTTCCTGTCATGAAGGACGGTACAGTGTTTGCGCTGCTAAAGGAGATAATATAGGAACAATTGAAGGTCAGTTCACATTTTAGAAACTCCCACAGGTTTTATCATGGCTACCATTTTGATACTTCAGGGCTTTTTCACTCAGTTGCAAACCAAAGCAGCAGCGACTGTTTGATCAAACCCAAGGCTTCCTCTTTGGAAGCTGCAGCGCTGATCACTGTAAAACC
Source organism: Kiunga ballochi (assembly GCA_037177335.1). Taxonomy (NCBI): domain Eukaryota; kingdom Metazoa; phylum Chordata; class Actinopteri; order Atheriniformes; family Pseudomugilidae; genus Kiunga; species Kiunga ballochi. The sequence goes on from JBAMIG010000015.1 coordinate 7,825,990, forward strand.
TTCAACCCAACACAGACAGCGCAGCTTAAACATGTGTCCAACTGGTGTTTAGAAAACTAATTTCAGCTCAGCCACTGACCTGCAGTGTTTCCTCTCACACATCAACACCTGATTGCTTTACCCAACCAGTATTACCAAAATAATGGTGATAAATTCTTTACTGTATTTCATTATTGACTGAATTTATTGCAGCGAGGAAGTTTCTGTGGGAGTAGTTGTTTGCTACCACACACCAGGGTTGCTGTTGTTGTTTGGATCAAGCTGGGGGACTGCAGGCTGACCAGAATTAGCTGCCACTGTCAGTGCAGCAGCAGTAGAGCAGAAATGCCATCAGTGCTGGGTGAGTTAGGCTTCACGAGGAGCACTTTGGCAGGGAGCCATGTTGTACTAGGAGAATGAGTGCATGCTTGGTTATATTAGCAGTGGTTTTGTAGCTGTTGTAATAGGACAGTCAGGCTCTTGCAGCCCAATAAGGACCTTGCAGCACTAAATGATTTAGCACCACGCAGAGAAGAAGCAGATCAAGGCTAAGTTCTAGTCACCATATGAAGAAAGCACAGGGCAAGCATACCATTCACACTTCTGTTTACATTCCCCTTGTTTGTCAGCACACCCTGGTCCTTTCTCTTTCTACATTTACACGTGCATTCGGCTGGCATGCTTGTGCCGACACAGATATACAAGTAAATACAAGTGTTTTTACAGGGGCAATCAGGAGCAGCAGATTATTGTCTCCCTCAAAGGCTTATCAGAGTTTGCTCAACCTCATTTTCTCTCTCTCTCACACACACACACGCATATACATGCATACATACATTCTCACATTCTTGTAAACCTGGCGCCTAATATCAGTGTAATCAAATGACAGCTCAGATTATTCTACTATTATTTACATCTCGGTGCCGACTAGAAGGGCAATTTGTTGCCTGATATATGATCGCTGAGACAAATATTTGATAAGGATCAAGTTGTTCCTCACGTGCACTCGCACATTCCCTACACACCCTCATCCTGCACCTATCGGGTGCAAGTGGAGTGAAAAAGCCAGTGTCATAAATTCCTGGCCTTTGTGCGGAGTTGACAGTGGCCATGTGCCTGAGGGGTCGGCAGAGTCCGGGAGAGAAGAGCGTTCTTCTCTTTATGGAGGCATATTTGTATGAACTCTGTCTTTGGGTTACAGTAATATGTTGAGTGCATGTATATGCTAAACTATTAGGGGGGTTGAGGTGGGGGATGCACTGACCAGGCTCAGGTGTCACCCAGAGGAATGCAGACCTTT
>JBAMIG010000015.1:7827368-7839542 GCA_037177335.1 Kiunga ballochi
ATATTTATGTATTCATTAGCATTACCCATATTTTCTTAATGAAACAGAGAGCTTTATAAGTACTCATGTTTACAGAACATGTATAGTTAGTACTTTTACATGCTGTAGTTGTTTGCAAAGGTATGCATCATCGTAAACACAATGAAATAATTTTATCATCTCATTTTTGCTTTAATTTTTCATTTGCAATTTGAACGTCACACATTTTTAAAGATAATAGTTATGTCAGCATGTTTTAAGTCCTGAGTTCATGAAAAATTGCTTTATTTTCCACAACCTTTCTGGCTATTTACAGTATTTAGAGGGTGTTTTGTGTTTACTTTTATGACTTGTGAACGGCATTTCTTAATTTATCGCAGAACTTACAGAAAGAGCTCGTTGTGCAGGGCATATTCTCAGGAATCTCACTTCTGAAAACCTTGTTTCAGCCTTGACCAGGGCCCTCTGTATTCCAGGACCCCTCCCCAGATGTTGTTTTGGTGAATTTGCGCCTCCAGTGCCCTCCACCCATTTTCTCTCCTCTCATAGCGCCTCTGTGTCTATTACTGGCAGGAAGCCATGACAGGGAAGGCCACTCAGCTCAGCTAAAAAGGGGAGCAAACATGGTTTGGTATGGAATGTGAGGGAACAGCCATGTTCATTTGTACGTTTACCAGCCAGCTTGCCAGCCTTCCAGTCGACCGCCCAGACCTCAGTGTGCCTGGACAAGGGGTGCCTTTGTCCCTCATCTGCTGGCTACACCCTGCCCCAATCCTGCCCCCCATCTTACCCTACTCTCCATCCTGTTGTGCCTCCTTTTCCTCCATCTTTTAACTCTCCAGGATTTTCCCCCCAGAATAAGACAGCAGGTCCCCTCTGAAAATAGAGCTGGCGACGATGGCAAGGTCACGCGACCTTTCCAGTTTGTGTCTCTTTTTGCTTTTTCATCTTTCTGACAAAATCAGTTTTGATATTTATTTTTAAAAATGAATTGGGCTGTGGATATTTGTAGAAGTATAACAAGAAATCCTAAATGAATAGAGCTTTATTATCTGCACCAGATCATTAAACAAATTCTTCCTACTTCACTTCTATCTAAATCTTCCATTAACAGTGGTATTCTTACACTTGCTGTGGTATATATATATATATTTTAGTGCAAAAACAGACATTTTCTGGTCTTGCAGGAAGGCCTCTTTTGAATGTGTTAAATGGGGAGAAAGAGAAGAACAAAATGACAGTAACAACATACTAATACTGATAATACTAAGACTAATACCGATAATACTAATACTGATACAAATTCATAGGAAATATCATCCAACTGTCACCCTCTTAGTTGTGAAGCCGTCTTATTACATTGATTTTATGGTAGCTATAAATACAATTTCCGGATGTGAACAACTATTTTATGCAAATAAACTCAGATAAAAGAAGCCGGCTGAGCAAAATGAAATTAACCATAAGCAACCTGTTAAAACTACATGGATGAAGCTAATCCTGTAGACTAAACAGTGGTTGTTATTCTTGCCTGCAACCATAGATGTTATGTTGACATCTGCAGTAGACCAGCAAGCGCTTGTACCTGAACCGTGGAACAATCAGTGTCTCTTGACATTTTATTTGATGTGTTGCTTCTGGATTTGTTTGAACTGAACTTAATGAGATTTCTCTTTAATTTCTTGGCATCTGATTAAAAAGTTCTACTTTAGCAAAGAGGACAAGCTTTCTTTTCTGTTCTTTTACTTGTTAATTATCATGAGCACAGGCTGGGATTATATTAGGGTGTTTACTATTCTACAAAGTTCTGAAATGTTTATTTGAATGCCCTGCTAGCAGAATGTATACATCGCTGGATTACTGGGTGGCTGTAAACCTAATCACTTGATGATGTGCCATGAAGGCATTGCATTTTCCTGAAACAGTCAATTATGGCTCCTGTGCATCTTTCCTATGGTTTAATCTTCTTTTTCCTGCCTCCCTCCACCAGACATTGGAGCATTTACTTGTAATCACAGGAGAAAGGCATATTGTGTAGTGAAACCAGTGATTATGGTGCCTTTAAAACTAAAAAAAAGACAGGAAGTGTTCATTTGTACAGTCATACTGTTTATAAACCTTTTTCCTCTAATTTGGCAAGAACATTCCAACAAAATATCCAATACAATCTTCATAATTTTATAAAATCTTGTTTTGATTTTTTTCTCTCTTGTGCTCTATTATTTTCTCTGTAGACTGTCTTGAAGTGCCCAACCCTGCAGGGTTCTCCCCTCCCTCCAGCCCGAACCCAGCCAAAAAGAGCAGCTCCATCAACTGGTCCTTTCCCGACAAGATCAAATCCCCACGCACTGTCAGGAAGATTTCCATGAAGATGAAGAAGCTTCCTGAGCTCAGCCGTAAACTCAGTGTCAAGGGGACTCAAAGTAACAGTAACAGCAGCAATGTCAGCAGTCAGTTAGAGCCCAGGTCTCATTCTCCTCGGGCCAATGGCAGTGGATCCGAGGCTGTCCCTCAAGCTTCAGGTCCTCCTCTATTAGCTTCATCTGGAGGTGGGCAGGCAAGCCGTAATGTGATCTCACGCTACCACTTGGATAGTAGTGTTTCCACACAGCACAGCTTCAGTAAAAAGAAAAGTAACGGCAGCTCAAAGTCTGCTAGTAAAGGTGGCTACCTCAGTGATGGCGACTCACCCGAGCTGGTGGCTAAATCTGGGAAACACGGCTCTTCAGAGGGGAAGGGAGGGAAAGGCAAGGAGATGGAAGGAGGAGGTGGAAGCTCCAGAGTGAATGGCACAGAGCTGGACATTGATGCTTTCCGTCATTACAGCTTCACAGAGCAGCCAAAGTGCAGCCAGTACATCTCTGGACTCATGAGTCTCCATTTTTACGGTGCAGAGGACCTCAAACCTCCACGCATTGACTCTCGAGATGTCTATTGTGCCATCCAGGTGGACTCAGTCAATAAAGCGCGAACTGCTCTCCTCACCTGTCGAACGACCTTCTTGGATATGGACCACACCTTTAACATCGAGCTTGAGAATGCACAGCATCTGAAGCTGGTGGTGTTCAGCTGGGAACCCACGCCGAAACGTAACCGCGTGTGCTGCCACGGCACGGTGGTGCTGCCCACGCTCTTCAGGGTGACACGTTCCCACCAGCTGGCAGTGAAGTTGGAGCCACGGGGGCTGATCTATGTCAAGCTGAGCCTAATGGAGCAGTGGCAGAACAGTCTGGACGGCGGGCCGGATGGAGACAGGGAGCCTCAGGTGTTTGGGGTGGAGGCGTGGCGGGTGGTGGAGCGGGAGAACACGGGACTGCTGGTGCCACTGCTCATAAGCAAGTGCATCAATGAGATTGAGAAAAGAGGCTGTCAGGTGAGTGATTAAGATGGGTATTTTTTATTATTTTCTAGTTGTTAACTGTATTTATAGTGACACTCCTTAGCTCTCATCCCCCTCCATCTCTTTTCCACACTCTTCCCAGCCTGTAAAAAAAACTATGTTGACTCTTGACTTGTTCTGCCGCTTTGTCTGTTTTGTTCTCTCACTTCATAAAAGCTCTTGCATTTCTTTGCTGAAATAGCCACAGTGCGCATCCCAAATGGCCTGCGTGTTGATTGCTGGCGTGTGACATGTTACCGTAAAGCAAAACAAAGGTGTCACATGATGAGTTCCACTCCAGGTCAAAGCAACAAAGGTGACCAAAGGGCTTTTTACAAACAGGCGAGCAATGAAACAAAATACCCTTTAAAATTAATCAATTTAAACCTAAAACATTGTTTAATGGATGAGACTTGTTGTAGACCAACTGTTTCACTGGAATACTTTCACACTTTCACACATGGATATACCCATTTTGCCTATTATTGCAATATAATGTGTTACAGGAATACAGCATGTCTTTAAAGATAAACTGCTGTTGCAACATGTCTGAAGTAAGTGTTTGCTGAATATACAGTTAAGTTTGTAGCCTGGAATGATGCAAATAATTCATGAATCAAGAATAAGTTTTCCAGTGGTGTATACCGGATTATAAGTCTCACTTTTTTTCATAGGTTGGCTGTTCCTGCGAATTATAGTCCGGAAAATACACGTTAACATGTGCAGCTACTTGGTAGGACTAAATAAAATACATATTTTGTCATGTCCCGTTCATGGCACATCTGTTAGTTCAAATAAAATCCACTAAGTAATAATTAGAAAATAAAAGCCAACATTTCAAACTAAATTAAATGCCAAAGAGTAAAAAAAAAGTGGTTAAGTGGGGTTTCTTAGCTTTGGGGTGCTGGAGGGCAGTGACTACAGGAGTGTTGCTTAATGAATATCAGCGTGCCATCTAAAGAAGGCAGAAGCATGTTGTTTTAAGGTAAGAATAAAGTGTTTCTCTATAGGTCAGATTGTTTTCTCAAAGTGTAGATAAACAGTTTTAAGTCTGTGTTCATGTATTCAGATGACATTTGATTTCACTGGAAACTTATATAGGAAGGTCCAACCAGTAACTTTTCTGTGTGGAGTTTGCATGTTCTCCCCGTGTTAGCGTGGGTTCTACCCGCGTACTCCGGTTTTCTTCCACAGTCCAAACACATGCACCTTGGGGATAGGCTGATTGGAGACTCTAAATTGCCCATAGGAGTAAGTGTGAGTGTGTATGGTTGTTCGTCTATGTGTGTTGGCCCTGTGATGGACTGGCGACCTGTCCATGGTGTACCCCACCTCTCACCCGATGACAGTTGGGAACGGCACAAGCAACCCCGCGACACCATTCAGGAAATGCGTGGCAAAAAATTGATGGATGGAAACTTTTGGAACAACACCCCCCACCCCCCTTCAAAAAAAAAAAAAATCAACCAATATTTTCAGGACAGTGATACTCTACAGAAGTGGCCAGCTGATGTGAATCCCTCTTGGCCCTTTAACCCCTTCTTTCTCCCAGAGGCTCCTGAGTCATCGGACCTGGCAGCCCACTGCTGCTAAAGTAATTCGGACAGGTTAAAAACATAAATCAGTTATTTGTGATTAATTATTTGTATGCTGAGGACATGTTTCATCACTATTAGTGTGTCAAGGTTGAGGGCTTAGAGGTGGGGTGAGGACCCGTTTGCAGGCAGGCAGTGAGGCAAAAGGAATTCCGTTTGGTGATTTATTAAGGAAGGACAAGACTAACAAAAGGATGACTAAGAAATTTAAACTATAAACTATGAAAGAAACCAAAGACAACCAAAACTACTCAGGATAACTCAAACTACTGCAGATAACTGGAACTACTAGACCTACAGAACTAAATGAACCCAAACACAAAAACCAAGGACTTAAATAAAGCAGAACTAAACAAAACACAGGTGCACATAATAAAAAAAAACACAGGTGACATCAATAAACTAAAAACAAAGCTAAACAATAACAAGGAACCAAAAACCACCACAAGTGTCCAAACATAACATAGTGGATGAAAGCCTTTAGAAACTTGTAAGGCTAAAAAAAAATGTGGTGGTTGCAAAAAGTTGGTTCCTCAGTTGACTATAATCTATTATAAAAATATTTTAATTACATTAACAATGGATAATGTATTAGGAAGGTAGGCTGGTGGGATACGATTATGATTTTTTTTTTTATTTTCTTTTTTGCCCAAGAGGTAAAGAATACCTAAAGAAATGATCCTGCATCTGGTGTTTGTCCTTCAGCCTGTAACGATACTGAATGATGTGCTGAATGGATCGAGGAGGCGTAGCATGCATCAAGATGCCACAGTTCCTTCCTCCCTCTGGCACCCAGCTCTCTTATTCAGAACGAGTGGAGTATCCCTGTGGATCATGCGGTCACCTCCTGTTTCGTTCCTTTCATTTGAAGCCCTGTGCTGAAATGGAGTGAGAGGCAGCAGCATTCCTCCTAATTAGAGCCGAGACAGCAGTTGTAAAAGTGTCTGAGTACTGTTCTTGACTGATTACTTTTGGGGTGGGGATAGTGAGGGGGTAGCATGCCAAGAGCAGTGGGTGCCTGGGGCCAGTAGGTAAACATTAGGCTTTTCCAAAGAGTCTGTCAATCAAATGAGACCCTCCTCCTACCACATGTGCACTGGGAATAGTAATAACAAACTCAAAACACGCATTAAATGTTCAGCTAACATGGTCGGAACAGGAAAAGGCAAAATTTCCAAGAAATAGTTGCTTTTGCAAGTTTCTACTCATGCTAAGCTAAACAGCAGCACCAGGCTACGTTAGCTAAAAATGCTAATGCACTACATCAGATGTGATTTAGCTTATTCATACTGTAATGAGAGCATCTTTCAGTACACTAGATTCAATTAAAAAGTTAATTAAAATTGTATATAACTTGTAATATGTGTTAAAAGTATGCTGAAAAAACATTTCATTTTATTTCATTCGCTTGGCCTCGTCTCAATGTCTTATCTGTTGCTTTCCTGTCTGTGGTTGACTCAGTCAGACATGTTAGTCAGCTGTCCCTCCGAGCATCTTTAAATACCTTTCTCTCTTTTTTTCCCCCCTTTTACATTACAGAGAGATTGTGTAGACTTTGTGGTCATTCTCAGATCAAGTGCAACAGCTTCTCTAAGACAAGGGGTAGGATTGGGTCAACATCAGGTCTAATTAGCCGGTTTTGCCACCAGAACATGCAAGGCTGGGCGTGTTGCAATCAGGATTCGCAAATGATTGTGTGGATCTTTTATGGAGACTCAGAGATTTAGAGAATTGCATGTCCTCAGGGCTTTTCCAAGCTACTAAGATGCTGGATGATTGTGGGTGTTTTGAAAAGACTGCAGACAATGTGTCACAGGCTGGAGTTATGCATGTAAGCACTCAGAGCCCATTAAAAAGAGACATTTTGAAAAGAAGAAATCCTGGTTACATGCAAGCATGTCATATATGACTGTTAAGGGTGCACCTCAATGTTTACACGTGTTGAAAGCATCCAAACACTTTCAGAAAGAGCAGACTTAGAGGCGTGTCTTTTTTTCCTCTTGACATTTACTCTAAAGCCCTATTTTGACATTGAATGAATGCTTTGTTTGACTTTATCTTTTTATATTGACATAAGTGCTCTGCATCGTTTTGTTTTAACCATGGCTATTATAACTCATGCACTACATGAAAATAACAGAAACAGAGTATGTCATTTGTACGTTTTAAGGCTACATTGACTTATAAGGTTACAATTGAAAAGATTATTTGCAAATTAGGCAGCATCTTCTTTCTTGTTCAGCTCAGAGGTCATTGTTCCTGCTTTATGCCAAAAATAGGTCTTGGCTGGTGCTGCTTGTTGTGTTGCCCAGCAGCTGAAGTGCAGAAGTGCAAGCCCTCTTTTTGCAAACAGCTGTTCACCGCCTGCACTCAACTCTCCCTCAAAGAGAGACACTATATTTTTTTCCTCAATGGACTTTTGTTCATTGTGTCCGGTGACTCCTGTTTACTCGCACACAAAGCCAAATCCCTGCCTAATCTGTCCTCTGTTTCCCTCTCGTGTGTGGTTCAGAAAACACCGTGGACTTGACGAGGATAGGTCTCAAACAGGGAGGGAGACATAACAGTGCTCCTACGCTCGAGCCCGGAAGGGCCGCTTGTATTTGCACCAGTGTTTGTGCGGAACTGGACCCAACCCTCCATTCACAGCCCACTGACTTAACACATTACTAGGGCAACCACACCAGTTGGTCTGCTATGCCACATACCAGACAGACACATGTAGGAGAAATTATGGTATGTCTGCAGTCGGGCCTAATCCCGACATAACAAGCAGAGCCGAGTTTCAGCTATTAAATGTCTCAGTTTGTTTAGGTCGCACTCTGGAGGCATTGGCAAAGAAACATAAGTGGTTCATTGCTTTAGTTTTTAGTGCTCAGCTGTCACCCGAGTTATTAAAGGGCTTGCTGTTTATACGTTTACAAGGAAGATGTAACATTTTAATCAAGCCAGGCTCACCTCCTGCTTTGCTAAAATGCAATATTTCAGGTTTTTTTGTACTTCAGGGTGGACGCTTAGACTATTAGCTTTGATTTTACTCGATCTACTTACTGTGTAAAGAGCCTGTACCAGGCTCACGGCACCCAAAGTAAGAAAATACCAGCATTCTTTAGAGAGGTGGGATTATGTAACTCACATTGCTGTGACTTTGCTGTGATACTGTTTCTTTGTACAGTTAACAGGTTTATGTTTTGTCATTTATTCAAATGTGTTTATACAATTTATAATGACAGGGGTTGTTTATCTAAGTTAGATTAGTAGTTTAATAAGACAAGGCTTATTCCAAAGGTAGGTAGAAGATGTTTTTCAGTATTTTTATCATCTAATCTGCTTCACACCCACATTATAGCCAATAAATTTAATGCTGTGACATAAAAGCAACATTAGTAACTGGCCATCTTCTGCACAAAGTCCCTGCGAGAGCCATTTCTCTCTTCTGCCAATAAAAGAACCTCTCTGTGCTTCAGCGCCACATAGTTAGCACTCTTTTGATAGTTTGGAAGGCAAAATATCTTTGAGTTATCAAAACCATGGAGCAGTTTTTTTTTGTCTCATACTTGTGTAAAATGTTTTTCTAGCTAAAGTTCGTTTAATTTGCCTTTTTTCGCCACACTTTTTTGTCACACTTGTTGGTTCTGGTAACAGAAATAGGAGAGCGACAGCAGTTTTAGCAGGATTTTGGCTGTAGGAATATATATTAACTCAGTACTTTGTTGTAAAATTAGCAACCCCCCACCTCCCCCTCTGGTTGCAACTGTTGTCTTTCTTTTTAGCCCTTCATCAGCTGAACAGAGGCAACTGCTCATCACACCATGGGAATTACATTTGACTGGGTTCCTCTCCAGTTTCTATATAATATATTTGACACTTGACACTACAATGGAAATCCTTATTGAGTTGGTTTGAAATGTTGAAAAATTTCATGGAATTTTTTTTGGAATTAAATAAATCGTACAATTTAGTTTAACATAATTCTTTCCATTGCCTGATGTAATTTTAGTTGTTTATTAAGCTTTAAGCAGCTTCCTGTCTCTGTTTTCATTCAGGAGACGAGGCAGACAGGTGAGGTTAGTTTGTCACAGTACTTTTAATTTCTATTCAGCGTTATCCGAACACAGATAAAACTTAATAGATAAAAAAAAAAGAAAATTGTCTTTGTCACTGGTATTTCTTTGACCTACATGTGTATCTGTGTTTATGTGATTTCAGGTGGTGGGTCTCTATCGTCTGTGTGGTTCTGCAGCAGTAAAGAAGGAGTTACGAGAGGCATTTGAGAGAGACAGCCACGCTGTGGAGCTGTGTGAAAACACGTATCCTGACATTAACGTCATCACAGGTAACAGGATCACATGTATTGTAACACAAACCATGAGACGTCAACAAGGCACATGTTTTCCCACACGTACTCGGTTTGCACCCTTGCATGACTTCATTAGCATATGGAACATAATGTGTAAAACATTAACCACTTAATCTTCTTACTACTTTTTGAACTTTAACCTGAAACAACCACAATTTATTCCTCTGGAGCACAAATATTCTGATCTGTAAAACCTTTTAAATGTAACTTCAGAGAAAGTCGATGAATTCTTGGTATGTTTGCTTAAAATAAATATTGCAGTTTTCTTTTACATATCTGTGTTTTTCTCTCTTGATTCACCTGGTTAGGTACAATAAGACCATGTATTGGGTGAACACACATCTATGAGTTTAACATTATAATTTGGTCTGAACACAATGACACTGGCTTCAATGGCAAAGCTAGAAACGAAGTTCAGACTTGATAAACATTGTGTAAAAATAACAAAATGAATGGAGTAGAATGAAAAAAAAAAGGCATGGATAAAGATTGACTGGCTGGGTTTAGAATTGATCCAGTGATGTGAATGAACTGGTGTGACTGCTGCTGATAGGTCATCACGTGCAACGCCTGGGAGTGTTTTCCTCTGTGTTGTTTGCAATAAAAGCATTCCAGCAGTCAACATATAGATCAGTGCCTGAGGGGAAACCCCCCTCCACTTCCACACACACATATACACACACATAAATACACATGCAGGGAGAAATTATACTCTGCTGTACATTCAGGTCATTTTTTCTCCCTTAGGTTTGTAGTTGAGACATGCTGTGTAGCATATCCCCCCCCCCCCCCCGGGCCCTAATCCGGTCAGAGGATTTCCGTTGTCAAACAACTCATCCTGAAATTACATGAATATTAGAAAATCGGTCAAAGCAGCTAATTGAAAATGCCACGCTGAGATTCTGCTCTCTGAATATATATAAGGAAAGACGAGAATAAAATCTGACACTGCCCAAGAAACAAGCCAGCTGACTTGAGTAATGTTTCTAAGAGTGTGACAGATGAGAGGGCTGGCAGAGTTGTAAAAAATGACTTGGGTCATGTTTTTTTTTTCCCCTCCCACAAAAGGAGGGAGGCCATGGAAACCTCTGGACATTGTAGGAGCTGCTGTTGGTTTTGGAAAGAGGCCCCCGTATAGTTGTCCTATTACGCCTGCTTTGATCCAAATGCATTTGCATAGCAGGGCAAAGAACACAGTTAACAGTTGAGCGGGTTAGAAAAAAAGGGCCAGGACCAGCGAGAATTGTTGGTTTTACTGGCTGCCTAAATTTGCTCTGCCAAGCGAGTTGTCGTTGCAGATAGGCCTGAATGAGTGGAAGTGGACAGACTGGGAGAGGTGGAGGTTTGCTGCCTCTGATTTACAATCATGCGTTTGATCTAACGTGTATTTTAGAGATTTAATCTGTACATTGTAGTTATTTTAATTCGGTTCAGCTTTATTTAATAGCCTACCTAAGGAAAACCAATAGATTGCATCAAGTGTTAAATTCGATCCAATCTCCCATCTTGAGCATGCATGAGGCGACAGTGGGAAGGAAAACTCTCTGCCTCCCGTACCCACACTGGGAACTGGTTCTATAAGAGAGGGGCCCGATAGCAGAAGGCTCTCCCTCCCATTGCTCATAGCAATTCACCTGTAGGAATAAGAGTTTATACCGTGTTGTCTAACAACATTACCCAAAGGAAGTATGTATAGTTTATAAAGTATTGGTCCTGAGGAACTCAATGACTTCCTCTTGTGTGTGAGGAAGACTAGTCATTAACATGAATTAACTAAAGTCTATCAGATAAATACAACTTAAACCAGCTTAGTGTGGTCCCTTTAATACCAATAACATGCTCCATCCTCTGTAGCAGAATGTTGTGATCAATACTGTCAAATGCAGCACAGAGATCTAGTCTTTTACCTGTGGCTACGAGTAGATCTATTCACATTAATGTTCTTTTGATGTGGGTCAGTAGTTTAGTTTGCAGCAACAGACACAGAAAGAGGAAATGTACAAGATGAAGAGATCATTAAACAGCATCAAACAGCAGATGTTAGTTGAAGCAGCTGCTTATTGTAGCTAACCACGCTGGATATCCACAGGTAACATGACAAGAAATATACCATACATTAACAATTTAAACTATAACTTAAAACAAGAGTGTGAGTACAGCCGGACTGGAGGCTAATGAGTGAATGGCTAACGGATGAGCTCAGAGCTGTTTGTCACACGGCTAATTTAAAAGTAGAGGCAGTGAAAGGGATTATCCAAAGGGTCAAAGTTCAATCCAAAGCTTGCAAAACACGCTTGGTACGTGGACCTACATTGTTTCAAATTGCAATCCGTTGTTTCATACCACAGTTCTCCTCAAAGGTGTTATCAACACGAGTGGGAAGTAAAAACAGAGTTTTTTTTCAAACAGCCTTATAATCAGCAGCTGCTCTGTGTTGGTCATAAACTTTACACTTTATATGGGCACTTGGTAACACAGTTGTAAATATCAGCACCAGATGACTGCTCACTCCTCTGTACAAGCGAAAGAAAGTGATTTTTATGATTACGAGATACTGAACTGCCTCTTTAAACAGATGCTGCTTCTAATTTATGAATTATCCATGTTTTCTTTATTCAGACTGACAGATGTTTGTATTTCACCACACTCATTGCCATCATAATATGTAACAATCTCTGTGATGTTTGAAATATATAGTTTTACTGTGCATTTTCCCTAAATGTTAACCTTAAAAACACAAAAATTGCAGTTTATACTTGATATGCATGAAAAGGCTCACGGTGTACTGAGTGTGTGATGTCCGATGACTTGGACTCAAGTTAGACTTGAGTCATAACTTTAATGACTTCAGACTTGACTTG
>JBAMIG010000015.1:7848700-7865359 GCA_037177335.1 Kiunga ballochi
GTGTGTGTGTGTGTGTGTGTCTGCAGAACATAAACACTGAATCAGCAACAGTTAATGTGATGACCGAACAAAACTCCACATGGGTCATAATCCTCCACTGGCTCTGCTCTGAAACTGTTGCAAGCATAAATAAAACAAACGAGTAAATAAAGGTCATTTTTCATGCGATTAGCTGAAAATGATACACTTCCAGTCAAAGGTTTGGACACAGTTTCCCATTAAATCTAATTGGGAAGTGTGACCAAACTTTTGACTGGTACTGTAACTTTGATGTTTTGGTACCTTGTGCTTCTGAGTATGACTTAGAGGTCTAACTGTGCTTTTGTTCCTCTCCGATCCAGTTAGGGACAGCTAGGAGTGCCAACAAGTTGTAGGTACACAGAGAAAGAGGCAGACAGGTAACCGGACTCTGCTGGATGTGCTGCAGTGCTCAGTGTTCTTTTTAATGGTGCTGTCAGATGACATCCAAACACGTGGTTCATTTTTAAGTTTTGGTTCAGTCAAAAGTTGATAACAAAAAGAAGAGAAGGATAGAAATAAAAGTGTGTGGTGGTGTGTGACTTCTGCATGCGTCTGCACTGACTCGTTTATTCACTTCCATCTATAACCTCCAAATTTTATGGCATGTTTAAATAAGTTTGTGTAACAATTAAAAAAAAAAACACATTTTCCCACACTGTGGAGTCCAGAGCATTGTTTTTTCTTCAAGTCCAGTTTGGTTCATGACACTCACAACAGTGTTTTCATATTTCCATAAACACCCTTCCAGTCCCTAAACCTCTGAGTATTTTTACCTGCAACTGCTTTCCACTGAGGAAATAATCCCAGTGAAAACAATGAACAGGCTGTTCTGCATTCTGTGGATACAGAAGCTTTTTTTTTCTCTCTAAATCTGAATGAATTACAAACTATATTAGGTTCACATTTTTTGCACTTCATTAAAGGCAGTCAGTACCACAAATATCTCCATGCTATCTGGCTTCTGCATGCTCTGGGTTTGCTCTATTTATGCTTTATAAAGTTGACATAATTGGTTTCTAAAACTGAATTTAAATACTTGACTGTATTTAGTTGAATTACAACAAACTTAAATTCTTGAAATGTCATATTGTTTATTATCCTTCATGGATGCTTGAAGCTCAAATGTCTTTTCTTTTAATTGAACTCTTATCTTGCTTTTGTTTGTATTCCTACAGTAGTGGACCCACGTGATCAGTCCTCCTCTCATCCCCCTGCAGCATCTGTGGCTCCAGGCTCGTCGGACCTGCTGTCGCCTCCTCCTCTCCGAAGGAGAAAAGAGCGCCCCCAAGTCTTGAACCTCACCGAAGCAGAGATGGCAGGCGTTCTGCGACCAAAGCCAGGACGCCTGGACAGCCCCAGCAATCGCTACGCTGGTGACTGGAGTGGCTGCGGCGAGAGTTACTTCCCCTCTGAAATGCTGCTGCCCTCAAGTAAAGAGGAGGCAGACTACGACGACGTCCCTTCCGAGGATACCGAGGCAGCCGAGGACGGCCCCGGAAAGCAGGAGGACACAACCGAGGAGGTCCAGGAAGAGAAGCCCATAAGTCCTGTGTCCGATCCTGCTGAGCAAACTCAGAAAGAGGAGGTGATGAGGGAAGAGGAGGAAGCAGAAGTGGAAAGGAAGACAGATGGAGATAGTGAGGACTTAAATTACAGGAAGCCTTTAAAAGATGAGGCAGAGGAGGAGAGGTTGTGTAAGCACATATTTCCACCTCGGCTGCCTAAAGAGCACACCTACCAGGCTTACATGAAGATCCAGGACATCAGCCCAGTGCTAAGCAACAGAGTGAATCTGAGAGACCTGCAGGAGAGCATCGACACACTGATAGGAAACCTGGAGAGAGAGCTCAATAAGAACAAGCTCAATGTCGGATTCTGACGCCTACACTAACACATACACACAAACATGACTGATGAGGTTTGGGGCACTCCTTTAATGTTTAAGGTGCTTCTGAATATAGCCACAGTGTTTCCATGGAGATCTTGTGATATCACCATGGTAGTGTGGCACACGGTGCTGCTGTCAAAGAAAAAAGATGAGATGAGAAAAAAAGAAATGGGGCACTTCGGCATTTTGACCTTACCATTTGACATTCCCAGATGTTTTTTTTTTTTTTTTTGCTTTATATTTTGTTGACAGTCTTACGTTGTTGGTGTATTTCGGTCCAGGTTTGTGTTCAGTGTTGTTATTGTTGCTTCTCTTCTTATTAGAAGAACCCATTGACCCCTCAGGGGTTTAAAAGGTGCCTTAATTGTGTGAAGGTGGAATGTCAAAAAGGAAAATCCACCCTGAAATAGAGCGGATCACCTCCTGTGAGCTTAATACTACCTAGAAAATATTATTAATGATGACATTAAAAATCAGTGTCACTAAAACCTGAAATATTTCTTATCACTGAGTAATAAACCAGTCTATGATAATGAAACAAATGCTGGTAGGTTTATGTGAACACAAGAACAATACAAGCAAAAAATATAAAATTTGGGGGGAAAAATGATAACCAGCTATAATAGTTGAAATATTTGAATTAAGCTGATTGAGAATAAGCAAATAAAAGTGAATTAGCTCAGTAATTTTTGACAGATGAGGCCAGTTTGGGCTGTAATTTAACATATTAAACCACTTCTGAACTATAGGTAGGTAATTGACCACAGATACGGTTCGGTTGCAGCACCCAGACTGGGACCAGTGTTCTTCAATCACATTTGTTCCCTTATTACGCTAAACCCAACATTTATAATGTTACTTTCTCCTCTGAATAAAAAAAGCTGCTACCTTCTTTTTTCTGGGTTTACATCTAAAGATTGTTAACTAAACCAAGTTTGTTGGAGGAAGATGTGTGTACATTTTGTTTTAAGGTGGATTTCCTTTTTTAAGGCAGCAGAAAGCGTTTCTTTTGAGGTGTAATACACTAAATATTGTACAACAACAATGCACTTATAAGGCAGGTAGTGGTTTTAAATTATAATAGTTCATGCAATAAAAGTGAATCTGGTTGTGGTCTGAACTGAGGGATGAACAGCCAGGTCTCAGACCTCTAAATGAAAGAATGTGTTATTAAATGGTGCGAAAGTTTTCATTGTTTATGCATTTTGATATGGCATTTACACCTAGGCAGATAGAGAGCTTGCATATTTTAATGTGGCATTTTTAATTTCATCAGTTTTCTTTACACCTCCTGGTCTGCAGTTTGATGATGCAGCTTGTCTGTTAAATACAAGCAGCAGTGAGCTTATTTTAGCTTGGATTGAGGGTGGGATAGGCGGACAGCTAGTCTGTTTCTGTCCAAAGTTTAAGGCAAAATGCCTCAACAGAGAAGTTAAAAGGTACTATTTCTCTTGTACACGCTTGATTGGGACATGGAAAGCTGACGGGGACGTGGAATTGGTCTTTTTTTTTTTATCTATAATAACTACAAAAATAAGCTACAGTTTGTTGAGAAAATAAAGACAACATAAATCATTTTCCTGCTTTTTGTTTATTATACAGTGAAACAGACAATGTGAAGCACATTTTTTCAGCAGTGAAACGAAGTCAAGGCCACACCTAGTTAGTAGGACTTTGCTAGCTGCTTAAAGCGACAAAGGACATTTTCAGCAATCCAGGGATTCAGATTGATCAGTATTTAACCTCTATGTATATGTATATAATTATATAATGTATTCGGAGTATATTATTTTTACAGCTTATAATTCTGTGGCATATTTAAATACTTCCAATGACCTCGTAGTGTCGACCTGTAGATATAGTTGCTTATCTGCCCTGGAGTTGCCTGTACACATTGTAATGTGCTGGACTAATGGTACAACTTTAGCTGTAAAATATGGTCAAATTGTGCTCTTACAAAAAAAAAAAAAGAAAAAAAAGGTTATTTTTGTTATTTTGTGTATATATTTGACATTGTTTTGTGTCTTTGGTTGACTAAGCTATGTTAATTACTTTTCTCTTTTTGTTTTTTTTAAGGTACCGAACGTTGCATGGTCAAAAGCTTTAATGAGAAACAAGGCTCTGTCTCATCTGCCTTTGTGCTTCATATTTATGTGTAAAATAAGACTATTTTGTATGCTCATGTGGTCCACCCTTATGTTCCTTCAATAAACAGATGACTGCGTTGGACATGTTTTTTTTTTTCCAAAGGAAGGAGGGATGAAGCGAAGGTTTGTCAAGTTGTAACAGTTCAGGCGTCATCTTTTCATTTGCATGCATGCATCCATTTAATTGATTATTAACCTATTTATTGCAATATTGAAGAAATAATTTTCTTTTTTAAAAGTTTGTAATTGTGGTCATCTGAAAAATAACTTTTAAAAGGTTTTAAATGTAAAATTAAAACGTGAAATTAGCTGCTAATGTAACCCATCATATAATTATCACAAAACTTGGATTCTGAAAACCAGAGCCTAAAACCGTAACAGTGAAATGCAACAGAAAACATCATGGTTGGAATATTTCTGATATTAAATATTTGTTAATTCCCGTTTGGTCAGATGTGGATTAAGCAGATTTCTCTACATTTAAAAAGCAATGGCATCTGAGTGGAAATCAGCAAATCTGTGTTAAAGATTAAAATGACCGATTTGATCTGATAGTTTTGTTTGTACAGTTTTATTCCTTAAACTTGGTTAATTTAGTACACGTGTATCATTTACGCACAGACTGCTGCTTTTTGGTGAAGTTTCAAACTCCAGTTTGAAGGCACACACACACACACACACACACACCCAAGGCCTCTCTTTGCTATTATTCAGATAATTGTTTTAAATGTTGAGTTTAATTTAATATTATTTCCCACCTACAAAAGGCAACTTTATTTAAACAATTCTACTGAAAGCTGAGTTCCAGTTATTTTATTAAATCATTTTTTTAGGGTCCTTGCTGGTTTTATAAAAGCAAATTGGAAAGCTTAATTATGACATTTAAATGATGACTCTGGTGTGCTAAGTTTCAGATCATATAAATTGTTTCTGTCTCATCCTCTTTTTCCTTTGGAAGAAAAACTGACAAATTATTAAACGTAACAGAGAAATTCTTTGTATCGATCCTGAGAAATTGTATGGTCATAATAAAATATATTATTTTACACTCCTGAGTGACTGTTTGACCTTTTGATCTTATTTGTGTTTCTTCTGAGAGTTTTAATTATTCATTATGAGGTTTTTTTTTTTTAAATTAATATTAGATTTATAAACTGTGAAGGACTGGAGACCCGCAGGATGAACCCCGTCTGGAAAAAATTAACTATGTCTGTGCAACAACAACATTAAAGCTCTGTATAGTTTGCATTTAGCAACTCTAACAAATAATCTTTTGCCTCACATGTAAATTATTTGGATTTACAATGAGTGCGCATTAGTGCACAACCTGTCGGCATTAGCCCGGATGGATACAGTTCTGATGCATTGGAATTTTGGTCCCATCGTTGGTTTGATGCAGCTTCTGTGAAAAAGCAGGTGAGGTTGATTCCTGGCTTGCCCTGACAACATAATTTGTGTCCTTGAGCAAGGCACAGAATCTTGCATTGCTACCTGATGTGGCAATCAATGTATGAGAGTATGTGTGTGAGTAGGTGACTGTGACATGTCATGTAAAGCACTTTGAGGGGTCAGCCGGACTGGAAAAGGGCTATATAAATATATATGTCCATTTACTATTGAATCGGTTCTCAAGGAATTAGTAAAATTTATGTAAACAATTTTTACTATTTACTATAAAAAGCCTTCTGAACTCATCAGCATGGGTAAGGTATTCATCAATCACTACACTTTGAGGTCACTTTAAGGGTTTGAATCCTGGTTTGACGTCAAACACCTGACGTTTTCCGTCCTGCTGAACATATTTTTCTTCTTCTTTTTTCTTTTTTTTTACTTTGCCAGTTAACGTAATAAAGTGCTGGAAAATATTCTGAGACAGAGACCTTGTATTGTCTGTCTGACTGGTCCACTTGCAGCCATGATCCAGACCTAAAGGTCAGTGGAGATTAAGGGAAGGGATCAGAAGAAGGGGAGAAGAAAAGGTCTGGTTTCACATGCAGGTGGCTGTCAGGGATGTTTATCTAATGAGGCCCATATCTCTTCCCTCCTGAATTAGAAATGAACAAAAGTTCAGTTCAGTTCACCCTGTCAGGCTGCCTGATACTGGGTAGAGATTTTGACAATCCAAACAGACTTTGTTATTTTGTCAGCCTTTGTCCGCATATGAGATTTCCTTCTTGCTTTTATTGCCCATGATAGATCTGCTTTGTAATTCAAATGTGGAAAAAATACTTCTAAAACAGTTACTTATTTAGAGCCAACTCCAAATCTAAAAATAAAACACTTATCCAGACGTTTAAAGATGAAGTTTTAATATTTATAGAGAAATATTACAATTAAAGTGGATTTTTTTTCCATTTATGTTTTGCCAAAGACCCAAAAATAACTTTCAGTCTGAAGGGAACATTAGTCTTTAGATGATATACCTTTTCAAACTGTCAGTGAAACATGTGGCTGCATTATCAGAAACTCCAGTCTTTACTGAGGAAAGTAGATGCAGGGATATAAACGGGGCTTGAAGTGCAGGAAAATAGGTGCATATTTTGTAGCCTAGAGCTTCCTCATTCCTCATTGCAATAATAAAAAACATAATATGAACCTACTGTAGCGACATCAAACACAAGCTAAAAAACCACTTAGTGCTGAAAGGCCTCTGGCTGCTTCGGCTTCTCATGCAATCTACCAGATTCCTCAGTCAGTCATCAAGGCACAGCTGTCAGAGCATTATTTAAAATTCTTTGCACATTGTGGACAATAATGCAATTTAAACTCTGAGAACTTTAAAATTAATCTGCTTGTGGTATACTTTTTTTTAATTGTTTTTTAATGATTTGTATTCTGAATTTTTCATAATCTGCATATCTCCAAGTATCACTTTCCACCCGATAGCTAAATACAGCTGCAACCTGGGAATATCCCCCACAAGCTGAGATCCATTTTGGGAGATTCCCACAGCCAGCAAGGGCAATTCCCTGACATACTTCAAGTATTTGCTGCCCACAACAGAGAGATAAACTAGATAGAAAAGGAAAACCTAAACATAAGTAAGTTTCCTGATGTTAAGATTATTATTGTTTCCTTGAATCTACCAGTAACATATAGATGATAGAAAAAACCATTCAGGGAAATGTGGCCGAAGAGCTGAGTCATTTCAACATCAGTCTGTGTTCCAGTTTATTTCAATCCTGTGTTGTGTGATTGTTTTTTACTCAATAAAACAACTCAGGTGTATCATTTTGATCATGTAAGCAGTCTCCCCTAACATAACTAAATGTACATATAATTAAGTTTTGATTAAAAAAAGAACACTCATTCCTTTTATAGATGTAGGTTAGGGAAATGGTAACTAAAATCAGCTAACATTAGCTCTCAGCACACTATATGTATTAAGTTTCTATGCGATTAGGAAGCCATGCCTTTAACAGTTTGAAGCAGATTTTAAAACGGATTTACAAATTTACAAACTCAGGGAAGTAAGTCTGACTTATTTCTTATCTACTTCCACAGTTGCTGTTAAATGAAGGGAAAAAACTAAAGAAAAAGATCAAAGTAAGTCATTTCTTACATACTTTAGTCATACATAGATCAATTCACTGTTTTATGTTGTATGTTGAAGCTTTTATCATATTTCACTGATCCTCTGAGTGACTCATTTCATCCAGTGTAAACTTCACTCCTTGGGCGAGTTAAGTCTTGGTAATAGCGAGAAAGCTTTATGCAGTGACCCTGGGTACACATTCCATACATGCAGCGGCATTTCAATAGGAGGGCTATTAAACGCATTTTACCAAGGTCCCAGCCTTTCTGCTGTGTTTTTGGGGGTCTTTTGTTCCCTTGCAGTCCAGCCTCTGTACTTGGCAGCTCATCTGAGGGCCTGGGGGCAGGTCTCTTGATGCGGGGCTGACAGATCTGCCTGTTCTGGACCGTGGTGATGATGAGAGAACAGGCCAGAGGAAAGGGGGAGAAGATGAAGAGAGAGGGAGAAGTGAAAGTGAAGAATAGAGGGAAGGAGAACACAGAGGAGCGGTGCTTCAGATCCTCAGGGGCTGGGCCTCACACAACGTAGGACCCTCTTCTCTGCTCTACAGGCCTTTTCCCTCCTTCACCTCCATTGCTCTGTCACTCAGGACTAGACTATTTCATTTTAATAAGGGTAATCCCTCCTAAAGGTAAGCTGCTCATCATCTCACTCCCACCCCTCCAGAACACAGCACTCCCCTTTCAGCTCCAGGACAAGATGAAGGTTTGCTCTGCTTGATAGGAGAGAAAAATGTGAAAGGTGAGACTGAAAAGGGGCCTTGAGAGCAGCTGTGCTCGGCCTCAATGAGATCCGGGCCTCTCTGGTTTGATAAAGTTGCAGGTGGTGGATCTTTAATAGTAGTTCATCTTCCAAGCAGCCTTTAACTTTATGCCGATGTGAAGTGGAGAGATAGCTTTGAGTTATCCAGAGGAAGTGGAGTATTACAGCTGGCATTTTTGTGCAGGCTATCTCCTTCCTGCTGTCAACAGAGCACTCTGCAGATGTCAATTGTTAAACCAGTTTCCAGGCTGCTTGAGGTGGTGGCTCCTTGATGCTGACCACCAGCGGATATGGTCTCTTTTATCAATTGAGCAGTTGGACATGATGGTATTTCATTTTTCTCTCAGTTTAGGGATTTAAGCATGTAAAAATATAAACAAACTGGCAGCCATTAAAAAAATTGATATAAGGACATAAAGATCTGGTCTGTCAACAATGAGCTAAAAGGTTTTAAGTGAAAACTACTTGGGGGAATATGAAGAGTGTGAGTTAGAAACACAAACTCTTCATAGCAACAGTTCAGGCTGTAAACAGTAAAACATTTGTATAATTTGAGGTTAAACAAACACATGAATCTGCAATGAGACTGTAACTTATAATGGAAGGCTTTGTAGAAAGTAGATATTTACTGTAAAACACAGTGAAGAAATATCCAAGAGTATCCACAACTTACATCTACTTTAACTTCATGACGTTCCATCGTGACCAAAAAGCGTGTTTCACGCTGCTCAAAATGTTAAAGGAAATCAGGACCCACTGCTAACATGCACATGTAGTCATTTCCCCTTTAAAGTCATAAATGATTGCTTTCCTTTACCTTGACCTAAACCTAATTCCAACTTTAACCCTAAATCCAACTTTTTACCCTCCTCTAAAGAAAGCTGTTGGACATTAAGGCCGAGTTTGTGGTTCTGACCCATAATAAAAAAGCATTCTGGTGCTAAAAGCTGCTGCAGACCTTAGGAGGAGATACAAAGACAACAATCCAATCTGTTAGGAGCTTTGAAAATAATGAAAAGGAATCGAAAGAGAAGATTTCACAGCAGTGTCCTGATCATCTAATCTCTTATGAGGTCAAAGTTCATCAAATGAAAGCCACTACCAACCTCATAACAGCTTTTAAAATGAACAGCTCTTTTGCCCAAAGTCAATGAAAACAAAGGTTAACAATTAAATTGAGAATAAATGAAATAACTGAGCGGCTGCTGTGAGACTAAAGTCGCTCATCAACATCCTCACGGACAAAGATTTTTTTTTACACTAAAAGCAAAAGTTTTAAAAGAAAAACAAACAATCCAGCAGTCCTTCTATTAGACTCTTCTCATTTACAATGTTTTAGCCTTTGTCCTGCTCCTTGCACTGCATGATCCCTGCTTCTGCAGCTGGGGTTTGACTTGGATGACCATGCATGGAAATGTGCAGGGTGCCACCATCTTTGGAGATCTGTGGAGCCAGACTCTCTCACAAAAAAAAACAAAAAACCCTCACCACATCTAACACCCTCCCCAGCAGGCGCTGCTAAGAGGCCAGCCAGAACAATACCAAGCCAATGGCTTAATTCGCCAAGCCAGATTTACAGCCCCTCCTACACAGCACCTGCTTACATTGTTTCCAAGGATTTCAGGATGAAAACTTTGAAGAAGCGGCGATAAAAATTGAACCGCAGGCCATCCATTCTGTATAGACAACCCCCTAAGTTACAAATCTTTTTATGTTTGGGAAATCTCTTGGCGTTAGATGAAGAAGTCAACTGAGGAATATCTGACATCATGAATAGCCGTCATGCCAGTGGGAGTCACTGGGTTTATGCTGGTGCAGTTGTCCATTGTCCCAAACATTAAAGGAGTGTTAAGCAGCAGAACAGCAAGCCTGCATATTTCTGTGGAGCCTCACGTGTTTTACAGTACGCTGGAAATAATTTAGTTTGTGTCAACATTTAGAATCAGAACTAAGCAGCAAGTGTGAAAACGTTTGCAGGCGGCACATTCCCGATCCGGTTTATGAGGCTTCTGCAAAAAGAGACAAACACTGCAAAGAAGATCTCCAAGTTTGAAGAAGAGATGACTCGGACAGCGGAGGCCCCTTTTGTCATTGGGACCTTGTTGGTGCCTCAGGGGCCATATGGACCCCTGTCTCTGTGCACCCTCACATCAGCCCATTCTTCACCCTGATGCACTCCCTCCACTCTGTGACTGGGCCGTCCACATGAATGAGTCATGGCCTCAGTGAAGTCGACCCCAGCTCACTTCAGTTGTGGAAGAATCCTATTTTCCATTTTTAAACACCCCCCCACCCCCCTCTCTCTTTCTGACATATGTGTTTGTGGCGTTTATTGATTCTGTCAGGCCTCAAGCTCCCCCGTTCCTTTTGAGGCAACTTGGACACAGTATGAACATTTGGCAATAGACAGCTGCCCTTATATTATGCAGTGTTTGACCCAGACCCCTCTCCCCTCCCTGCAGCTTCTTTTCTGGCAGGATACTGGTTGTCAGTTTGACTATAAGTTTATGGCACTGCTTATTTTGTCCCAACGAAGGAGCGAAAATAAACTAAACTGGGGAAAATTAGATACTTAACACAGGCGTTTTCACAGTTGTGAAAAATGTGACAAAAGACATTTTTTTGAATTATATTCTTAACTTTGTTTTGAAAATCTGAAGTTACAAGCTCTTTTACTCACATGTCATGCTACAGCTTAGTCAGAGCTTACACACATTTATTTGAAGATGGAGGGTGCCCCCAAATAGCTACAATGATTGGCTGATATGTTACTGCAGAAACCAGAGAAAATGATGTTGACACTATGTTGCACTTTAAGTGTCCCCGGTGTCGCTTCCAGGGTTTCCCTGCCGTTGTTGCTGCTCCCTTTGTCTACAGAAAGGCGCTCATCTTCATCGTCCTAAGTGTTGCAGCAGCGAGGCTTCTCCTTAACCAGACTAGGTCCCCGCAGCTCAGTTTTTATGTTTTTAGAACTACGTTGGTTTTTCTTATGCAATTGGAAGTGAAGAGCGAGGCTTCTTGATTTGAACCTGTAGATAACATCAGCAACATCTTCCATTCTGTCCTTTTCAGAAGTGACTGGACCTATTTAATACATTGTATTCACCCAGCTGCTTCAATAACCCGCAGCGTTTTGGATGCTTCATTAAGTATAAAAGCAGAGAAATATTTTGGATATTTTAGTTACAGCTGATGACAACTGGTTTTATATTTAGTTGTCCATAAGTCAATCTCTGATTTTTTAAAATCTTATTCTTAAATTTTTGCTTATCACACAAAATGAGGAATCCAGAATTATTTATCACTTATTTTTATAATTGATAAAAATATGAACATTTTGACAGAATCCCATCACAGAGTCAAATAATAAAATGATTTCCTATCTGGGTTCGATCATTGATGGAGTTCACACTGCATCTCCTGGGAGAGGAGAAGATGAGGATACATGTGGATGATATTACTATGTAACTAAATCTCAGAATAAATTAAGACAATGAGCCACTTTTGACCATACATTTTTAATAGCTGAACTGTCTAAATGGTAATGTCAGGAACAAAATATATTTCAGTTTTACAAATAAAAGAAGGTCATTTAAAAACATCTTAACATCTTATAAGTGATAATTATTTTAAAAGCAGATAACAACATTGGCACAAAGATTTTCACATTAATATCAGGAGATACAGTCTGACACACCGATGGTATTTAATTTAAATTTAGATCTAGCAGATAAAAATCTTCACTTAGCATAAAGCACATCTTACATGTGTGTGTGTGAATAAAGCTGCTGACCACAGTCCCATGCCCTTCAAAAGGCTTTCCTTCCCCTGCATGTTGTCGGTGTACTGCTTCAGGCCAGTGTCTTCAATCTTCTGCTCGGACTTGCCTGGTTTTTCAGCTTTCTATGGAGTCACAGTATAGTCACCAACATAAAAAGAAACTTTTAGAATACTTGGAAATAATCTTCATCCAAGAAATGCAAACCTTAATTCTTTCACACTACAAACAAAGCAAGAGAAAAATCTTTCCTTGCATTTTTTTTAATTTTTTTCTTTTCAACTAAAATAAAACATTTTTTTAGCAAATAGTTTCAATAAACTGGGATTAAATATAACTTACTTTTCGTATTACATACACAACAACAACTAGTAGAGATGGCTCAAGGCAGGCATATTCACACTCATTTGAAATAATAACAATAATAATAATAATAATAATAATAATAATAATAATAATGTATTTGTAAAAATGTGGATATTGCTACCTATATCTACCTATATGCTTAGTTTTAAAAATATATCAGTGACAAACATTTCCTGTAGTTTAATTAAATCAACAGAAAACATCAGATGGAGGTGACCATAGGAAACCATGCTTATTTGGAAGAAGGTAAATATATGCAGATGTAAAGAAGCCAATATGATATTATTGCAGCATAAACATCTTTATCTTCATTTCTACTTTAATTATTCAGTCATCCAGGCTAAAATGGAAGCATTTGGCCACTTCCAGATTAGTCATTCTTCTGCTGAGACACAGGCAGAGCCTATCAATATCTCCACTGTCCCCAGTGTCCATGATCAAATTACGATCTGAATGAATTAAAGATGAGGTAAGAAAGAACAGGAGAGACACTTACAGAAAGAAAGAAGAACTGTCTACTTTAGCTTTTCTGGTATAAAAAATGATTGGCTGCACATTTCTTTCCTGATGTGAACTCCTTTGTCTTTTTGGGTGTTTTTGTTTTTAGATTAACATAAGTCCCCTTCTGTTAACATTTAAAAACATATTCACCTTGTTTTTCTTGAGTTCCTCTTCCTGTTTTCTGTT
Source organism: Kiunga ballochi (assembly GCA_037177335.1). NCBI lineage: Eukaryota > Metazoa > Chordata > Actinopteri > Atheriniformes > Pseudomugilidae > Kiunga > Kiunga ballochi. The sequence goes on from JBAMIG010000015.1 coordinate 7,861,885, forward strand.
CCACCCACTCTTCCTTCCTCTTCAAATGATCCTTAAAACAGGTTTTTTCCAGCTCAAAGTATTTACTCATGCTCAAAGTCTACATATAAACACAGAGGAGAGGCTTATTAGGAGTTGCAATGAGTGATGTGACATTTATTAGTATGCTGACACAACTATTAATAACCCAGCAACTTGATGACTTGTTGGTTGTGGTGACTGCTGGAGCAGAGGTAGAACAGGCATTAGAATGAAACTTTTATGATGATGCTGTGCTGAAATGACCACATTTCTTGATGACCTGGTTTAATATTCATATTCTTTTTTAGAAAATGTGGATGAAAACTTCAAACTGCCTTTTTAAATGAATAAATCAGGAGGGGACAGAGATATCTTACCTCATTTCTGGAGGGACTGTAGAGGGTTTTAGGTATTTTGAAAATACTGAGAACTCCAAGGTCATCTCCTACTGCCAGGAAATGCTGCTTGGCTGAAGATACACAACAACCGTATAGAAAACACAGTTATAACATAAAGAAGGAATGTTGTGAAAGCCAACAGGGTTAAAACCCTAAAAAAAACAGCAGGAAAGTATAGTTTTTAAATGAGCAATCTGTGCAGACTGTAAAGGCTTTACAGATTATTTTACTGAACTTTGAATTTATGGATTATTGGTCCATCACCTAAACATGGTAAACAGTACGGTAAACTATGTGTTTGATCTTCTACCGAGTGCAGCTCAGTATCATCATAAGAATTATTACATCCACCAAGGAAGATGTTGTGTCTTCAGTGCTGTTTGTTTTTCTGTCTGTGTGTCTGCCTGTTAGCAACATAACTAAAAAGAGTAAGGGTGGGTTTTTAATACATTTCAGGAAATCTCCATCATGGAATAAGGAAGAAGTGATTCTGCCTGGATCCATGGATTTTTAAAACCATTTTTACAATGAGGAGATAAAGATAATTTTTCCATTAGATATTCTAACAAAAAAAAAAAACCCAATTACTGGCAAAACAAAAGAATATTATGATAATAATTATAAATTGGTGGAGGTCTGAGCTCTCTATTTGCTTCTAGTTTGATAACTTTTTTGTTTAAATTGAAGCTTGATCTCAGTGTGAGTGATGTATAAATAAACCTATGCGACTAACAAATTCAAGTTTATTTAAAATTACTGATGCAATAAGTATACTATCTTCTGTAGTCAGAAGGAGTTAAAATGCAGAAAACCAGTCTGATAATGCTGAAAATCAAAAGTCTTATTAAAAAGACTTATTAAGTCTTATTACTTGTAAACACATTCTTTGTTTATACATGTCCATAAATGTACATTTATGGACTTTATTTTGTAGATGTTTTAGATAAAGTATTTTATTGTAATCTTGGTAAATTGTTATTCAGAGGAAAACCTCTGAATGGAACTGTGTGTGCTACTCACAGGAGGTTATCCAGGGTTTGATGCTGACAATCTTGGCATCAGTGAAATGAGGATGGACATGGGCAGGCTGGCTGGTGTTTTCCATCAGATTCCAAATCTCAATATTACCATCTCCTTTTCCAATAAAGAAAACAGCCGGTCGTGACAGGGACCAGCATCCTGTTGTGCATTCCTCTAGAGAAGGTTGTGACTCAACCAGCGGGCCATTCTAGATGTTGTGATTTACAATAAATTGAAAAGGTGAGTCTACTTTTTATGCAATCAGATTAGTTTAACTTGTCATGATTCTAAATGATATGAAAATCAAGTTTTTTCAAAATTAAATCTTAATTAAAAATGTCTGCTCAATCCTAAATCAATTCAATTTAATACATAATACATAATGAAATCAGTTCTAGATGTAAGCAATTTGTGCTAGGTAAGCTGTTTTTATTTTGAAAGTGTATCCCTAAAAGTCTTGTCAATGTTAGGATGTGAACAAAGATGTCAGTGGTATCATTACCATGACTCCCTCCTGCCAAATGGCAAAATTACAGCTTCCTATTGTCAAAAGGATGTCTTTAAAAAAGGGTGATCGCTGCATTGTCCTCACTAAATACTGATGAGTGTTGAAACAGTAAAAAGGGTTCACACCTGGAAGAGAAGAACAAAAAGAGAAAAATGCACTTTGTGGGATTTTGGGGAAATTTCCTCCCAAGATAATCTCCATTAATTTTACGATAGTTTTGCATTGGAAAGAATTTTGATCATTTATACATTATTGTTTTATTATTTATCCAGCTATTGCCAATGTCTTATTTTGAAACCAAACTTTGGGCTGACACTCAAGAAAACAATTTTTGCTCTTTTGAGCATATTGTGAATTTGGCAATCCAAACCACTCACTACATAGCTGTCCAGAGTCATTTTCCCTTACTGTCCAGTCAGTGTAAACAATCTCCCCTTCCTGGTAAGAAGAAAAGAATTGACAAAATATACTAAAAGATATAATTTTGAAACAAAAAAGATGAAAAAACATAGTAGTCTTGTTAATATCACAGCTACTTAAGGCTAATAGTGAATAATGGGCAGTTTAGAAGAAGACATATTTATGATAGCAGTTGCAGAAGCAATGGAGTGATTTGAGGAAATATGATGATGTTGGTTTGATTAGACAGAAATGATTACCTTTGTTCCAACATAAAACTTGGTATTGACATCTTTCATAATCTTAACTGTACCGGCTGAGGGTACTGTGAGCTCACTGTAGTCTGGAATTTTCTCTGGATGCTCATTTTCTGCTGCTTTGTCTGGAAAAGGAAGCAATTTTAAACAGTTACCTCAGATTTTATTTTATTTTATATATTATAACTAATAATACCTGACCATGAATGAGAATTTACCAGTTATTATACCAAAACGTTTTGAACAGGTTCTGCTAAAGCAAATGGGGTCATCTATACTGGACACGAGTGAAAAGACAATGAAATGCATTTAGGGAAAAACTAGAAGAGAGAGGTATGGACAAAATAGGGGTGGTAGATATAAACATTCGGGGGATTATCAAGTCTTACTCTCATTTTAGAATTTCAAGGTTATTTCATATTACCCAATCACACAGATTATGTTCCAGCTTCATCCAGTTAATATGTGCATGAAGATATGAAAAAGAGGACACTGCATGTCTGCAAACACTACGCCCTGCTAAACTGTTGCTCAATCTGCTCATAATAATTAGGGGTGTGAAATCATGTTGAACTATGCAGAAGTAAAACAGAGCTTTTGCACACCTACAGTTTCAATATTCCAAATGGAAAGAAGAATACTAAATATAGAAATCTGAGGGAGAAACCACTGCAGTTCATTCAAAATCAGCAAAACGGTTTAAGCAAAAAAAAAAAAAAGAAACAAACAAACAAAAACAACAAAAAACGAAAAAACACATGGATTCAATTAAATCCTAATGACAGTAGGGAGTTGGTGTGAGGGGGGGGGGGGGGGGGGGCAAAAAAACCCACCACTTTCTTTACTCTCCTTTTAAGCGTCTTCCTTTTCTCCCCCACCCCCCTCCAATTTTT
>JBAMIG010000015.1:7918035-7942317 GCA_037177335.1 Kiunga ballochi
AAAAAGATGGGGGTGGTGTGGGGTGTGTTTTGTGTTGGGGACACCCCTCCCAACACACACACACACACACACACACACACACACACACACACACACACACACACTATATATATATATATATATATATACTGTATATATGTGTGTGTGTGTAAATAGAAATCTTATTAAATGCTCTGTAATTATGTGTGTGACAAATTAGCCACAACTGATTATATCAATTAACCAATCATTGTTTAACATCCAAATCTTAACAGCAAAAAAAAAAAAAAAAAGCAGGAAAAATGTATTTCCCAACTTGAGACAAGTAACAAAAAAACCCCCACTTTTAGTGTTCTGCAGGAAACTGGAACAGCTTTTTTCCATAATAATTTGTTTCTGTACTGACCTGAGCATGCAGGTGGACATTTGCGATACGGTTGAGGGCAAACTTGTAGCCTTCAGTGCGGTCCTCATTGATGTAGGTCACAGCCAGGCGTGACAGCTTCATCACTGCTTTGTCATTACATGGAATATGAGCAAGTTCGATGGGCGTCAGTACTGAATCTCCTGCATACACATGAAGAGAGAGTAGAGATAGCAGTAAAAAGGTACAGATGTCCATGGTGGCAGAGATTTGAACAGGAGCTTTAGGATAGAGCTGCTTAAACAAGAAGTTTGTTATCTTGTGTTTGCTTTTAATCCAGGCAGTGACTTTTGGAATCAAAACAGAACAGGGATGTTGTAATGAAGTCAAGGACAAAGTGTATTTGATAGTGGACTTCTGATATTTGTGCCAGCAGTTTGTTCAACCCAAGAAACACAAAAAACTGTCACCCATAGCTCATGTTGCACTCATACTGCAGATTTAGGAATGTTTAAGAGTAGAAAATAAAAAAAGTTTATTACATGTGGTGTATTTAGGTAAATTACATACATGATGAGGATTTGGTGACGTTAAACTGTGATCCGGTTTTTGTCCCTGTAATGTAATCTATTGACCAGTAGGGGCCACTGTGTGTCTTATTGAATGTACTTAGAGGAATTCCAGTTGGCAGAACTGGGTTAATGATTCACCTACGTCCAGTTAGTTATGTCAGCATTAGTCTTTATTTTGTGTTAAAACACTGTAACTCTAAAGTCAGTGATTCCTGCCTCAGTGAGAGAGTGAGAGAGAGTCCAAGTGACTGAATTGTTCCGTGTGGTAATTGAGCAATGGTAATTATTTTAGATGATCTAAAATCATACAGGCTTTGATCATGGTAAATTCTAATGGCTACCTAATTAATAATTAATCTCTGTCTGTTTATGTTAAATCAGTAAAAGCTTACTAAGAAATAACTGTTGTTGTTCGGGTTCATGCTATTTCAGATAAGATGTGCAGTTCATAACAAAGGTAACTGTCAAACACATCTCTACTTAAGTCTGTAGGTCTCTCTCTCTCTTTCCCATTCTCTCTCTCTCACACACACACACATATACATGGTGAGGACAGTGCCATATTCTTTCCACTTTCATATGATGGATTTAACTGAGCTCCAGGGTATGTTCAGTGCCTTATATTTTTTGTATCGATCCCCTGACTTATACTTTTCAATAACTTTTTCTCTGATTTGCTTGGAGAGTTCTTTTGTCTTCATGATTTATTGGTCGGCAGGAATACTGATTAGGAAGTGGATGGACCTTGAAACACAGGTCTTTAAATTCTACAGTCATTTGAGATAAAGTCATTCCATTCAAATGATCTCATTTCCACTAATTAAGAGACTACCAAGACCAATTGACTGAATCTTTATTGAATTAGATAATCAATTATGCAATTGCTAATTTTATGTAGCACATTTTTTAAATTAATTTGTCATAATTTTGTAGAAATAAATGTTACATTTTACATTAAATATTTTTTAAATATTTGTTTTGGTCACAAAAACCAAATTTTGTTGCACATGATTGATTTACAATAGCAAAGACAGAGAAAACCTCTCAGAGAATACTTTTGCAAGCAACTGTACGTCATTTTCAAGTAATTCATACAATTTGAACCACAGTCTTTGTTGTAGAAGGAGCGAATTTAAAAAAGTAAAAGTGTTAAAACATTAACTTTAACTTCTTTCTTTCTTTTTTTTTTTTTGCAGGGGACATGGTCCTTATAGGAAGGAGTAAGTTGTTGGTGAATGGTGTCAGCTCCAGGGCTTGCAGAACTCCAAATTACTGTAAGAAAAGAGAGGAAACACACCAATGCTGCCAAAAAATCAAACAAAAAAAGCAACAATGCTGACTCAAAATTTTTAGTTTAAGAAATTTTCTGTCAGTAGTAACTTCAAACTTACAGAAACACACATATTACAGTCATACTTCAGAATATCACAGTTTATCTTGAGGTTTGAATCTTTCGGGATGGCATTTTCCATAAACCTGTTTGTGAATTCTTCTCATGGTGGAATTTTGCTTTGATGTTTTTCTTGGTTTGGTGCACCTTTAGACATTGACATATTTAACATCATATGGGGACAGTCCCCTTTGCAAGCATGTGTCCCAGGATAATCATTTAATCCATGTTGAATATTCACTGAACCAGGTTCAGCTCCAGTCAAAGGCTGGAGGAGGGAGACAGAGAGACTCAGACAGCAGAACAAATTCTACTAATATCAGAAAAAAAGAGATATGTCTCAATGTTGTGTGTGTCTTTGTGTATGTGTGTTTTTATATACGAGAGAATGTGAACTGGTGTTTGTCTGTGTGCACATTTAACCATGCTGAGCCATGCATTCATGTGTCGGCGTTACCGGGAGCCAGTCGTGTTGCAGTAGAAAGCAGAGTCTGTAGGGGAGAGATAAGAACGGCGAGGCTGCTCCAAGGACTCGCTCCACCAGCAAAACGCCAGACCCAAGTTAGACAAACCTCCTTTGATGTGAGCTAGGAGTAATCTCGCCCTTATGCTCGCTATGGAGAGATGCCATGCTGCAGTGATACCCAGGCCCAGATATGATGGGACTACTGCTGTTTCTGTTGTACAATGATGGGCCTACAGTCAAGAGAAGAGAAGAGAAAAGAAAATATTTATTAGATGTGTGGTGAGATTTATCTATTACGATCTAAATACTGTTACTCAGCAGTTAGGATACATGTTTTATTAATGAATCAAATGTACTACAACCTAAAATACTACATTAAATACTTCTACATAACGTGAGCAACACATTTTTGCCATTAAAAAAGGAATTTAAAAGATTTAAATACTATACACTACATTGAAAAAGAAAAAATAACATTTCATTCTACTTCCCATTATACCTTAGTTTCATAAATAACAGTATGAGTATTTACACTTAGTCTTATTATTCATTTCTCATCTCACACAAATTCACTGAATGAAATGAAAAACAAGATTAAAGCAAGCTTGCATTTGTAGAAAATCACTGTTTTATTTGATATCACAAGCCTTAGTCTTCTTTTTTTTGCATTATATCTCTTGCTCCCTCTTCATGATTTTGCTTGTATTCCTCTTATCTTATTGGTTACAGTCTGCTCGGGGAAATGTTGAAGAGGGACAATTATCTTATCAAATTGTTTTTAAACTTATTCTTCATCAGAAAGGCATTTTTCTAACACAATCTATGGTCAGAATTTTTGATATAAATTATACAAACATATATTTTTTGTAATTGGACAAATTACAATCTCATTTTGCAAAGCTCTCACAATTTAATTGCATTCTCCACAGCAGTGTGTACAAATCCCACTCATTTTCCTTGGATAAAGAAGTAAGCTTTAGAATATTTATTTCACTGTTATGTATTCATGTTCCGATTTTCAGAAAGCATACGGGAAAGCCTATCATAGCCAAAATATATTGTTATACGTGAGGTTTTATATTTTCTGTCTATGGTTAACAAAAGATGCCTACATTTAATTATCAAAAAAAGGGAAAAGTGAAAATCGACAATTTTACTGTCATTTCTTGGTTATATTATTTGATTTTCTAAATGATAATTTTATCAATTATTTCACTACTGAACTGCTATCATGTGGCATTTTATGCTGCCTCGTGCAACATGGTTAACTTTGCTCTCTTGAATCTAATGTTAGTGTGTGTCCATACATACATACATACATACATACATACATACATACATACATACATACATACATACATACATACATGCATACAGTACATACCAGTGTTTTTAGTTATTGTTTACATCCTTAAATAATTTCAGTTTAATGAAAATTCATATTGAAGTTCTTAGGTTACCTTTTGCTTTGGGTCAATGTGTATAAACATACAAGAGGTAGCAACTTGTGGTTGATAAATTGTGACTATAAAGGCATGCCCATGATGGCTTTTAAGAAAAAGATCTTTGTGATTCAAAGCCCATTAAAGTGTCATTAAAAATCACCAATACTAATCTGAATTGCAATTAGCTAGTGGATAAAATGCTGAGTCAATCATATGGTCTTAGGAGAGACTGACAACATTACACCAAACCAAAGAGTCTACTTTAATTCCAGGTTCAGGTTAATATTTTTCTAAACAAGGGTGAAACCTGATGTGAAATTTGTAACCTCTATGCTCAGGGTGGTTTGCATTGCTATATTATTTGTTGCCTGTAGAAGTTGTAATAAGACAAACAAACAACAAATCTTCTGCTCCGAGTTACAGTAATATCTCCATTAAGCACAGTCTTACTACAAACACGTGACAATTATTTTCCAGATGTCTAAACTGATGTATTATCATCCCAATGAAAGAGTGGCTGTTTTGTACAAGAAGGTTTTTATTCAACATGCAGCAAATCATGACCAGGTATGTATGACAATTTAGGCAAGACCATCATTTGAAACTTTAAATTAGTATAATGTGACATTTGTGACAGTTTATGTAACACATAACTTAAGCATGTTAAAGTTATTGAAGAAACCATTTTCTTTGAAAATGAGCAATTTTATAATTTTACTTGACAGTTCAGTGTTGTTGCAAAATAGATATGTCCCAATTTCAAAAGCAAATATGCTTGTAAGGATTTTGTATCCCAGAAAATAAAGCAATTTTAAAGTGAGAATCTTCTATAATTTGCACAGAGGACCAATGTACAGTTGTTTTCATGCATTTGGCGAAAAAAAGCATTTCTCTGACAGCTCCAACCAGCTGTCCATCTATTTTCTTTACCCGCTTAATCCTATTCAGGAGATTCAACCAGTCTGGATAATACTTTTAAAATTCTTTGAATAACAGAATGTTTTCTGTCTGTGTAACATTGGCAAAATTACCAATAATTCCTTTGGAGCCTGAACCGAAAAACTTCTTGATTAATCCAATTTTTGAGAGAGAAGCAAACCATAAAATCAAAATTTCACAGTTGCATCATACCAATGTTTAAATTAAAACACCAACAACTTCTTTCTAGATTCAAAACTTGGTTTTTTAAATAAAAGCTTCTGACATATTCCACTGCAAATCCATTAAATTTAATTGCTAATTTATAAGGCATGTGCTCAAGCAACCTGGTAAAAGCTTTTGATAAGAAATATCACATTTTCTCCCTTCCAAAAATAGAATAAACTGAGCTTACAGGCAGTAAAATAGACCCTATAATGGACATGAAAGGGACCTCCCTATAACATCAGTTGATGCAGCTAAAATGTTTTGGGACATGTTGTTGAACACAGTTTCCAGCTAAAATCCGATTTGATGGCATAGTATGAGGCAGAAATGTGTTGTGTGGCTATTTAAGAAAAGCAATGAAAATCTCCTGTCTGTCTTACATAGAGGAAAAGATATGGGCCTATCTCAGGGTGTATAACAGAAACCCAGACCTTATATGATGACGCACAGTTTGAGAGACCAGCTCTATCACTAAATCTGACTGAAGTGCCACGTGTGGTATTTCAAACTTTGACAATCACAATGCATTGCCCTACAATTTATTGCCTCGGCCAGCTGTGCAAAGAACAAGGATGTATCACAGCCAGTCACCTGCAACTCTCTTCCCAGCTGGACATCAGCTCCAGAACACTAAAGAAAAAAGAAAGAAAAAAACAAAACGCTTGGCTGTAATATTGTGGCTGTTTTGGAAATGTCATAACCTTTACTTGCAATTTAAATCCTCTGTGTGTGTGTGTGTGTGGGTGTGTGTTTGGGCTTATATTTATAGTGTTTGCTGAATATATTATGTTTGTTTGAACAGGAAGTGCAGTGTTTGAAAACCTGCTAGCAGGATGTTGTGTATTTTAGTGAATTTTCACACAAGTCTTTGTATGCACGCAAGGTTATTCTGTGTGTTTGTGTGTGTGTGACTGAAAGAGAACAAGTGGGGTTACATAGAAGTCACAGAGACAATGCATGGCCTGTTTAACCAAATGGGAATCAAACTGATGACAAGTAAAACTTTTCAGCCCTAAAGCCTATTTGTACACCCATCCAGGCCTCTTTGATGTCGGCACTTAAAAGGACCACTAACTAACCCCTGGAGGAAGAGTCTAGCACACAGAGGAGACACTGGACGTCTCTGTCTTTACATTAAAATGCATACAAGGAAGTGCACTTATTTGCGTTTGTGATGATGGGATAAATGTGTGTGTGTGTTGGGGTTGATGTATATAGATGTGTTTTTGTGTCTCCACTCTGCATCCATGTTTAGATACTTGATAATAGATTATCTTTTCATGTTTATGTTTCTTCTTTTTTATTTGTCGCCTAACAGCCATGTTGTCTGGAGTCTATGTTATACTGTAGGTCTGCACTGTTTTAAATAGTTGAATCTGTCTGTCCTATCAACGAACCACTGATCTACTGGTTTCCGCTGTTCTTCATCAATCTGCTTTATGCACTACCATGGCAGCACTCCATTTCAATTATCTTTTCTTCTCACTTTCTCCAAAGTAATCTTTTAATCTCACTGCTATCCACCACAGTCTCTGCGCAGTCTTTGAAAATCACTTAGCATTTTTTTCTTCCCTTTAATGTTCAGCAAATATTGGATTTTTTTCCTGCTTTACTAGTGCCTCATTTTAGTTGAACACGTTCCTGATGTGAGCAGTGATTGATAATATTATATAAATCTCCACCTCATAAAACCAATCAACAATGGTTTACCTTTGACCAACTTTATCAGATAATTAAGAAAGATGTTTCTGTGCCGGATCTTGCATGAGTAATTTTCTTTATGTTACTTGTATCGGGTTCAGTAAGAGGATAATAAAAACTGGGAGTGTGGTGATGAAGTGTAATTAGGGAGTTTACCATTTATTATTTAAAAGAGTAAAGAATAGATCAATTGTTTATCATTTTGACCAGGTAGGAACCCATGATCATCATCTTCAAATGTTGCTGTGCGGACATCTTGTGAAACGACAGGTCAACATTTTGATTGGCAGGTTCTGATCTGGTTTTACATATACCAAAAATCCATGATACCTCAACTAGTCCTAAAAAGTGGTAACATTGTGAAAGTAGGTGTCAAAAGACTGCCAAAAGCTAGCCTAAAGGGAAGGAGGGGGGTGAAATTGACTAGCAAATTTCTTTTTGATAGTCATGGCAAAAGAAATTTGCTAGTTTGTTTTAATGTTTAAAGTGTCTGTGAGCTATAAAATCACACTTTTAAAGCCATTTCCAAGCTTCAATATACTCTGGTAAGTGCAATGTAAATTTTATCAACTGAAAATCCACAAGTGACCATTCAGTATCCCCAAATCCCCAAGATCATCCATCCACACTGATGTTGTGTGCCCACATCCCCCTCATTTGGATGGAAAAAAAACAACAGGTAGAGAAAGTGAGGATCACAAGTAAACACATGGAAAGTTTCATGGCACACTAAAACAGAATCCAGTAATTTACAACCTTGCAGACTTGATTAATTGTGTGGATGTGTCTTGCATCCCATTTTGTCACTGTGGACAGAAAAAAAGGTTCTACATGTGGAGAATGTAAAAGTAACAACAATGATGCTTTTGCGGAGAAATAACATTTTTAATGTACACATCCATCACAGAGCATAACCTTGCTTGTCCACACATGTAAGACAGAGGAGAGACTGGTCCACAATGAATCCCAAGGTAACTTTATTAGATTAAGTTATTCATATTTTATGTAACTTTACCCTGTTACATTGTGAAGAACGATTTTTATACAGAAGTACTAAATTGTTAAGATGACACTTTTCTTGACAGCTGTTTTTTTTTTTCTTAAATGAAATATCATGCTGCCACCTTTTGCTTCCATTTGGGTCTGCTTGATTCAGCTGGATCGCAGAGAGTAAAAATAGGATTTACTCTGTTTGGTTGGGGTTTAGGTGAAATAAGTATTTATATTAATTCTTGCATGGATGACCTACCAATACCTACACTCTTCCATGAGTGGGTCAATTAGAATCAATATGTTTTTTGCTGTAAGCCAAAAAAATGTTTTAATTTTGGTAAAAGGTGATTTTTGTTTAAGTAAAAATAGAGTGACTTTAGTATTGACAAGTTAATTTATCACCTTTTATTCACAGTATATCACAAAATTGTATAAATTAATTAGGTATAAAATATGTTAAAATCTATTTCATTTTTTGTGAGTCACTCTGTTTGACAATGGAGAACCCACAGAGAGCATTCACAAGACTGAACACACACAAACATCTGTCTTTTCACTGTGTGCAGCCATCATTAAGTTTTTGCAGCTTTTGTCATTCCACATCTTCCCATTGCCTTAGTGATGTACAGTATAATGGTCAGTTTTGGGCTTCTTTCCAGAAGACTTTTAGGAGGCTCTGCCACTCATTGGTGTTACCTGCATAAATTTCAGGGGGCTAATATGTCTAGGTGTCCGGACGTCTCCAGGTGGACCAGAGTCTGAGTCCTCTCCATCTGAGATGTCAAATCAGTCTCTCTGATAGGCTCTTCATCCTATCAAATTTGTATCAATTTGTATCATTTGGACAAGGTCTTCAGGTTTTGTAGCTAGCGTTCTTGCAGCCTTTATAATTGAATGGCACATAAAACTATAACTTGATATAGCCATTATAAATGTCTTTGGATTAATATGTAAGTAAATATTCAGACATGCAAGTACATTCCCGCACACACAATCATCACTGAATAACCCATAATCATAAAATAGACAACCTAACTTGTTAATTGTTATTTATAAGAGCATAAAAATATAGTAGGAGCCTCGCTGTCTACATTAAACAGTCATGTTAGCTACTGTACTAAACAAGTTAACAATAAAGCAAATGGACTTGTACTCATATAATACTTTTAGCTTTAAAGATTTTGAAAATCAACAACCCTTGGGCACAGTTTTTTATCCCACTTATGCATGTAAGGGTAACGTTCATGCAACTATTATGATGTAACCATAACTATGTATGGTACCGTACTGCTAAAGGGTAAGCAGTAATTCTCTTTCTTCAGTTTTAACTGTCAGAAATCAATCAATCAATCAAAAAAAAAAATAAATAAAAATACTGAAAGACTGCAGACATTTTAAACTTGGCTTCAACCCTCTGTTCCTTCAGCTGGATTGATCCTGGTTTGTTGTTTGCATGAAGATGTCTGGTTTGGGTAAAATAGAAATTCAGCTCCCTGCACCACTCCCACGCTGTCTGTCTCTTACTCCGACTAGCCCTCTTTGCTTGGTTGCTTCTGACCAGCTATCTGCCTGATTGCACTCCCTTCCCCTCCCTCTCTGTCCATCAGATCAGCGTTGCTCACAGCCAGAGAGGGAGGATGTGTGAAAAGCTCCTGCAGAGACAGCAACCCCAGGAAATGCCAGCCAAAGAATGACTGAAACATAGAAAGTGTGTCTGCGCATGTGCGACTGTGTGTGTGCGTGTGTGTGTGAAAGACTTAAAGCAGTCTTTGTGTGAATTTGTGTGTGTGACTGAGGGGATATACATGACATTCCACTTCCTCCATTTTTCTCCTTGTCTGATCTACCTCACTCAAATGGACAGGATCTTGACAGTGTTCTTGTGCATGGCAGGGATATCAGAACCCTGATGTACCGGTCAAACTGGAACAGCTATAAAAATGCTGTCACATTTATACTCTTTTATGGTTTAAAATGCACAGTCTTCAGATTTAGAACACTTTTGGGTTTAGATACGGAAACCGCACATAGTGTTTCAGAGCTAAAGAGGAAATTCATATAAAGTGGGAGCATATCTGATGAGATATCACTAAAGTGGATGTCCTATGTGGGAATGCACATGGGCAACAACAAGATGATGAAATCTTTTACACATTTTAATTATGAATGTTTTATTATATAGAGGGTGTAAGCCTCATAATGGAAGGGTGTGTTGTCTGCCATGAAAAAATCAAACAGTGAGTAAAAAGTGTATTTTTTGAAGGTTGAAAGGTAAAAATGTAGGAAAAAGGGTAAGAAGAATGAGAAAAGGAGATGGGTTGTCAGACAAACATGATCTGACATCTGATTAATTATCAACATGCAATATTATGCAACATGATTGTGGTATAGTGATAATGTGTGTTTAAGCCAAACATACAGGAAGGAAAAAACTGACAGCAGTAATGGAGGACATGGAATATCTTTCAATGGATAAAATCTGCACATTCTGTTTGTCACTTAAATGGTTAATTTTACATTCTCTAAATAATACAATGTGCTTTGTTTTACACTTCATCTTTATTTCAATACATTCATCTAGTTGTAGTCAGTCAGTCATTTATTCCAGTTAAGGGTCATGATACTTTATGATTTGACAAATACAAGATCAGACAGTCCTGGGATTGTTGAACAATTTAAAATAACTAAAAAAACAGCTCTTGTTTAATTTTATCTATTTTTTTTCTTTGCATCGGAAAAGTATTGATATTATTTGGCTCTTTTTTTTATATTTAAATGCTAAGAATGAAGTATTGCTATAGTTAAGAGAATCTGCACAGACTTTCACTAAAGTGTACACAAGTGAGTACTTTTGACATGTGAAATACAACACCATCACATTTGTATATAGAAAAAAAGCAGATGATAAATCTTGATATTGCAGCTGTTAATTTGTATTCAGTGAAGATTTCAATTTTAAACAGTTTTTTAAAAGTGCTTTGAGAGAGCATGTTGCAAAACGGCCCTATCTAGGTTGGCCCATCAAATGGGGATCACAGATGAAGATGTGGGTCTGGTGCATTATTTACAGCATTGATATGAGCCAAAGCCTTTGTGTTTCTGCATGTATGATTATGCATGAATACAATAATACAATACTGAACTGTGTGGGTGCCTCCCACTGTGCTGCCAGTCCCTGTGGTTCCACATCTGGCTAGAGCTTTGAAGTGGCAGGTGTGTCATCTACATCCCACACCTACACACACACAACACACACACACACACACACACCAAAACCTTGCCAGTTCCATATTTGTAAAAATGAAAGGGAACAAAATAGGTCTTTGCTTGCAAGTACAAAGGATATGAAGGTTGCCCTATCAGTGTTCATGGACTTTTTTGGAGACAACATAATAAGATTCACACAAGTTAGGTTTTAAGGGGCATGAAAGGACAAAAGAAATCAAGATGAAATCCAGCATTTATCTGCTGTTGGCCATCTGAGATGAGTGAGGTGTTTGAATGCTGCAACAACAAAGAAAAACCCCAAAAAACCTTATAAAACCTATTGAATTCTCTGTGTATACATGGAAATAATCCTTTAGAAGTTTTTTGTTTAATATTTAGCCTATTTCTGACAGCTTGTGTTGTGATTTTGCTTTTTTTTTTCCACTTTTAGAACTGAGGGAAAAATGGCATATAATGAAGTCCCCAACTATGATGTTTTGGGCAATTCAGCTATCAAATAACTATTACCAACAGGGGCCTTATTTAGACATATAAATATTAAAACCAAGAAAACCAACAGTATTTTTTCAGGCACACTTTTTATTTCAGTCACCTTATATCATCTGACGTAATTGATGAAAATTCATTTTGTGCCTATCCAGCAAATTACATTACAGAGTTCTCCTCTAGATGGGCACCAGAAAAAAGAACCTGGCCGCTTTTAAATTTGGAGCTGCTATATTTCCTTTAACTAACAGTTTAAACTGTTATATGATATAACATATCATGCCCAATGATTCTAAAACCATTTGTTATTTATCTGTTTTGTCAAGTTTTTGAGGCATTAACTATTCAAAATTCCCACACAGGACCCTTACAGCATCATATACGGCTGCAAATGCATGTGTGTGTTGTTATATTTAATGAATTTTCTGACCTCACCAATGACTATGTTTTAAAAAATGACAAGTGGCAATCATGTGGTTTTCTGGTGTTGTGAAGATTGCTGTGAAACCAGGAATTGTTTCCTTTTCTCAAAGAGGCACAGGCATGTGGATGATAAATGTGTGCATGAATGAATGGAAGCACTCCTGGGGCTCCAGTCAGCAGTCCGTTTTGACCCAAGAGGCAATTGACTGTAAGAAGAACAGAGATACTGCGGGAAGCCTGAACAACAGGAGTGCAGGAAGAAAAATTGCATCAAAGGTATTTTTTATTCCTTTTAGCCATAATCTTGTACAATCTTAGAGAAAGATCAGGTGATCAGAAACTTTTAAAAAGCCAGAGCACTTCTGTCATGAGTGAATATGCAGCATGTTCTTCTTGTTGTTGTTTCCATTTATGCAACACTGATTTTGCTTCACGACACCTGACACATTTCTTTCATCATGTTGAACTTTCTTGTGTTTTTGGTAAAATTAATCAGTCTTCTACTACTTCATTAAAGCTACTACCAGAATATCATAAAGAAAATAATGCTTCTCCAAAGTTTATGTAACATTTGATTATACATACGCACATACATTTAATTTACAAACACTAAAAAACATGCAAAACTAAAATATCTTTACAATTACATTTTTTGGGGTATTGTTAAACACAACAACAGGAATAATGATGATTTATTAGGACTGTAAAACAGCTGTATATTAAATGAAAACATCTAAACAAAGATGGGACTTGGACTGTCCACTATTTTCGCGGTGGCTGTGGTGAGTCTGTTATATGAATTTCTGATGAGACTATTCTTTTTTTATCAATGTCAAGAAAATGTGGGAGTCCATAAGCTACTCCTTGTTGTTTTAACGGTAGTGGGAAACAACAGTTGTGAAAATTGGTGAATGCAATGAATATGTAAACCTGTAAAACAAGAACATTGCAGCTATCTGACACTTTTCAGTTTACACAGATTCCCTTAGCACAAATAAGGAACGTTGGACAGAAGTGGGTCAGGCAACAGAAAGGATTTCATTTCTAACAATGCATGACAGTAAGTTTGAGTGAAAAGTTGTCAATTTAACACTAAATTCTGCTTTTTTACATTGCTGTCAAGTTTTATGTGGTGCAACAACTCATGTTATTTTGCCAATTATTACTGTCATGGTTTAGATTGGGTTGCATGGTGGGACAGTTAGTCAGCAGTGTGACTAAAGCATTGTAGGATCTAGGATTTGTAAACAATCAATATGGTTTTAAAATCCATCCCGTGACTGACTTGTAGCTACTGTCAAGCTTTTATAACTGGTGTGATGTGTTCAGATTTCTACGTCCTTGTAAAAGCTCCAGTACATCTGGATGAACTGCAGATGTTTATTGGTCTTTTTAGGAAGTTCTGTTAAAACACTTAAACAGTAATCCTACTAGAGATAAATACACAAATTTCTACCGGTCTTTATAGAGACTAAAGGACTTCTGATTTTCACTTTTCACAAGAAAATGATCTCTATATTGACATGGATGCCAGAATAATTTTAAATGCCAGGCTCTTTCCTTTTCTTTTTAAATACACTTTTATAGTCTTTACTTGACTAGTTTTAGTACTATGATGTAGATAAAAACTTTATGGGAAACAGTTAATAATATTGATCCGTTACCAGGAATTTCTGATTTCAATCCTTTTTTTTTCTCTTTCCACCTTTGAACTTGAATACAAATAGCTAAAGGGAAGCCACAGACCCAGTTTTAGACATAAAGGTTCTATATAAATATTGAAATGGAGATGAGTCATGACATTGACTTGAGAATGCAGGAAGAATGTGTAAACGTCACAGAGAAAAGCCAAGGTCCAAGCCAAGGCTTAAACCAGTACCCTTCTTGCTGTAAGGCTGCAGTGCTAACCACCACCCCACAGGGTTGCATTTTGACAGATTTTCAATGATCATAACTCATATTAGAAAGGTGTGACAAATAAAATGACCACTGTGAACACTTATACGGTCATTCTGTTCCTGAACTACCAGAGTATATGTAGGAACTAACTCAGAAACAGCTTCAAAAATAACCTCATCCTAATTAGCTTTCTGCTTTTTGTGTATGAGTGTGTGTGCATGAGAGGGCAGGATGGGGTTTCAGCGACAGAGTAATTAGGAGAAATAAGTCTTTGATCTTAATGAGGTTTTTCTACTGTTGTCAGGGAGTGAGGGGATGTGTACATATGTGAGAGAGTGTTTGTGTTCCTTATTTTGGCAACCTAAAACCAAAAGAAAGAAAGTCCAAAATAACCTTCACTGAAATGAAAAGTCAGCTCCACTTCATTTCCAAACAGCAGGAGGTTTTAACTCATCTGTTCAAGTTTTCTTTCTCGGTTTTCTTTATTACTCTTTCTTTTTTTTGAGGAGGTGAAGGGAGAAGAGGGGGTGCTAAAGTGTGCATGTCACTCTACTGAAATAAATTAGGTCATACTAGATTGGGAAAAAAAAGATCTTGCAAGAGTGTTTCCCCTCAACTTCATGACTAATTGACTGGAAGATACTTTGAATGCTGAAAGGAGGCAGCAGGAGTCGGCTCAATCCATTGATGAAATTGATGCAGCCAAAAAACACAAACAAATATGGCTCACAAACACTCCAGAGGGGTAACTACTTTGAGAACATCATTACTGGGGGTGTGTTGTCTGTAAAATCAAAGCAGCATCCTCGCCTTTGATAAAAGGGCCTCGAGCCGACCAGAATGGGAATTTGTTGCCTGGTTACTCAATGATGCATTCTTGTTTCTGGTCATTGGATGGAAAAAAGAATAAGAATGGCTGACTGTCCTCCTGATGACAAGCAAAGCATCTATCAAACAGAATAGAAGAAAACCATCTTAACAGCTGAGAAGTTACGCTAAATAAAACATAACTCTGTGGTAAAAAACATAATTAGTTGAAGTTCTGTATCAATTATTTATAATCCATACCCAGACTTTGAGATATTTGTATACACTCAAATAATGTTTGTACATCTATCCATTCGCTAAGACCAACATTTATCTAAACATACCCACCTTTAGACCTTAGGAGGAAGTATGGGTACTCACACAGAGACACAGAAAACAAGCAAAATAAGTGCACATACAGGCATCAGCAGCACATCTGGTTCCTGCTCGCCACATCCTAACCAACTAACCACTGCACTGTTCATTCAATATATCTGGTAAACTAACATCATCACACACATTACAGTGTGCAACAAAAGTGTGCATAATATTCTCAGATGTAAGCTGCTTTAGAAAATTATCTGCTAAATGACTGCAGAAAAAACAGCATTATAGCTGTTATTTGGAAAAGTCTGTTCAGTTTTATTTGGAAGAAAAACAACAAAAACCGGCGTCTTTACAAAACTATTGAAGTCACATTTTGAACTTGGCATGTAAAACATACTTTCAGCTTGAAACTTTTTGCATGCAGATCCAAGTTTGAGTAAGTAGTTGTGAATTAGAGCTCTAAGTTTGCTTGGATTCTGTTTGGGAGGCTGAAATGTAACTGGACAAGTGATTCAAAAGCTGTTGAATGAACAGACGTGGCAGAAGACACATTTTAAGTGCGATGTTTGCCTTTGGATGTTGTCTTGCATTTCAAGCATTGCTGTCAAAAGCCTAGGCATGGAAGAGAATGAAGAATAGGGTCCAAAACAACAGCTTGTTGTGAGGTTTAAAAAAAGAAGGAGGAGTAATTTTTTTTTATAAATCAGTGATATGAAAAGACATTTCAGTGGGCATGAAAAAAAACCCAAATCTCTTTATCTTTGCATGTAAGTGAGATCAAACTTTAAAAGAATGGTGGAAAGATAAAGCAAGAGAAGGTTTGAAACATTGAACCTTATCTGATGACAGTCAGACCGAGTGTTTGGTAATGATATGATGCAAGACAGAACCAGTCACATAGTTCTGATGTTTCTGGATTTCAAGTCATGTCAGATGCATCTCTATTAATTTGAACAGATTCTGATATACAATTTTCCAAGACATGTTTGGAGAGTAATGAAGGAGTTTTATGCAGCAAAATCTGAGCCCAAGAGACCTGCTTTTTAAAATATGAAGGTGAAACTTAAAGCAGAAAGAGCATCAAACAGCATCTGAAGACAGCTGCCTACATGTTACATCCTGGTTGTCCATGCACACATCTTTCTGCTCAGGTGAAAAGATGTGAAAAAAAGTAAGATCTGCTGTTGGTGTACCAAACATATACATATATATATATATATATATATATATATATATACATATATATATATATATATAAAGAAAACGTATCAGGATTGCATTGTTGCCAGCGTCTAAAGATGATGTTAATATGCAGCAGCAGAAAAGCCCAAAAAATAAAAAATTAATATAAAGCTGGAGTATTATTTTAAATACTTGTAGACGCAAAATCACCATAAAGGATGAGGAGTCCGGTTGTAGGGTGAAAAGTTTGTCAAAACAAAGAATGAAGGACAAAACTAAACGAAAAGCAATATGGAGGATCTGTTCTGAGTCTGAGTGTGGCAGAGACAGGAGGAGATGTTTACTGACAAGATAGCCTTACAGCTTAAAAGAGCAATCAGTAACAAACCCGTCTTAAATCTGTAGTGTTCAACAAAGAGATGACTTTTCCGCTGAGTCACTCTATCAAGCACTTTAAGGTGGAATTTTATGGCCTTTACAGACAACATGATCCTCCATGAGTTAAGGTATTCTCTGGTCATCTGCACACCCTCAACTCGTATCAGATAAGAGTTAGGTCAGCAAGGTCTGGCTGACCTTTAGGTCAGGCCTGTACTAACTTCTATGACTGTCATTATGCTGCAGCCTATACATGACATAGTACTCAGAATGAATAACCCAAATATAGTATATGAAAAAACATGAAAGTTCCCAGACATACTTGAAAACCCAGTGTGACATTTATGATACATATAGTTTGTGAGACATTTGACATCTATTTTTTTAAAAACCAAAATTTGCTCAAATTTGCCCTTATTGGACACCAGAAAGTAGCAGATTATGCTATAAGAATAGTGTCACAGGCAGCATGGCGGTTAGCACCATGTCTCACAGTGAGAAGTTTGCTGGGACAGGGCCTTTCTGTGCAAAGTGTCCATGTTTTCCTCATATTAGCATGGATTTTCTTCAGGTACTCTGGCTTCCTCCCACCTTCTGCATGCATGATAGCTTCACCTGTACAGGATGAATCTGGTGATAACTAGGGTAGGCACCAGCTATCCATGACTCTTAAATGAAATAAGTGGTGCAGATGATGGATAGGATTTTGACATATTTACATTCTTCATGTTAATAAATGATGAATATCCCTGAAAAAATGTTATTTTTTATAAATGTATTCACAATAAAGGGACAAATTAAAAACCTAATATTCAAAAGACTGGACATTTTTAATGGGTTGGGTCTCTTGTTCTCAATCAAATCAATTTTTTTAATCCGTCTCCAAAGTCCAATAAACGAAATGGCCGAAATGGTATTTAACAAACCAGTTGGCACTTCTTTTATGAAGTCTCTGTGCTGGGATACATCATAGTTCACACAAGTTAATACAAGTCTTCCATTTCTATTAAATAAATGTTGCCTTGTGTATTTTAAGGGAGGATTCACACACAAACACATTGCATAGCTTCCACAAACTTTATCATAATACTTTGTGACTTGCAGAGAAGTCACTGAACAATTATTTTTCCTTTCCCCAAAACGTGACCTTTTTAAAATGCTATCTGCTTTCTGTTTATGGGACTCTGAAGATAGGAGTCCTAATCAAACTAGAGTGTTTGGTCCATGCCACTGCTGACAGCTTCAGATGGTTTCTCATTACTGAGCTGGCATTTAGCATTTAGTCATTATAACATTCAGTTTCACTCTTGTCTGCTGACTCAGAGTACAGTCTGTACCCTCTACTCTGAAGCACACCCAAACACATCAGCAGTGGGACATAAACAAGCCTTGAAAACACTTAATGGATCAGTAAAAGTCGACTAAAAGAGTGATTAAGAACGATGGAGAGAAATACACAAATGCTAAAGCAATAATTTCTTTTTGATTCCATTTTCTGTTTCTTTTTTCTCCACTTACCCACTTTATTTGTTGTATTAGCGCCTTGCGGCTCTTGTGGATTTTATTAATAATCCAAACACACAAACCTCCCACACACATACACTGATAAAATGTCATCTTATTCCCCCAACAGGCCTCTATTCATACAGGAAAAAAACATTGTGATCAACAAAGTTGTTAATTGGCTGTTCAGTACCTATACTTGTCAAACAAAAAAAAAAGCAACTTT
Organism: Kiunga ballochi; assembly: GCA_037177335.1. Lineage (NCBI taxonomy): Eukaryota > Metazoa > Chordata > Actinopteri > Atheriniformes > Pseudomugilidae > Kiunga > Kiunga ballochi. The sequence goes on from JBAMIG010000015.1 coordinate 7,936,551, forward strand.
AAATCAACTGAACCCACCTAAATCAAGAAACTTTCAGCAGCCAATCAAATTCTAACTTTTTACTCCATCACTGTGATTTTGTTTCATGATCAATGTCCTGTGAAAAATGGCCTGGAAACTGATTACAACCATTCAGAGCCTTCCTGTTCGCTCCTACGTTGATTTGAAATGATACAAGGAGAACGGCTGCATCAATCATGGAGGTCAGCGTTAGAGGACAATTCAAGCAGGGCTTTCTTATTTCCTTTCTCATATCTTCCACTTTTTCAGTCTGTAGAGATTTTTCTGGATATCACTTTGGCTGCTAACAATAGACATAATTACTTCCCTCTGTAATATTTAAAGTTTTGCTAATTATTTCATGTATTTTTTTTCAAGCTTGGGGGAACAATATGTCTTCTTGAGAATAATCCTATATGGACTTTAAAGTGTGTGTAAGTTCAAACACATTGCCTCAAAACAAATACTGATGCAACAAACGGAGACCACCTTTGATGTCCTGTTAGCCTCACCGCATGAGCATTGCAATTACTATTAAACTCTAAAATTGTATCTGTTTTAGACCTGCTCTGTCAATCTGAGGAACAAAATTATGGCAGAAAATTCAAACAATGGTAGAAAATCTAATCTAGGATAGGAGGACAACTAAAAATCAGTCAACACACAGTTGCAGTTGTAATCAGGTGTCATATACCAAGCTATGGTGCTACTAACCAGAGTGGCTGCAGTTGTCCTCTGAAAAAGACTGGCTCAGCAAAGCAGAGAGACAAGGGACCCAGAATTCTCAGAGGTCGTCTCATAAAACATGAAATTCAAAGAAACTTTACATGATTAAAATGAATGTAAACTTAATAAATACTGAGCGAATAGAACTTTAATTTGACAAAATAAGCTTTGCCGAAACCAAATGAGTTTTTTGAAAAGCTGTGACTTCCTGAAAAATGTGCTGCCTGGATGGAATCCAAATCACCTTGAGGCATTAAAAAAGTATTGTAAATCCTTGAGCAAAGAGAAGCTGGAGAAATAGTTTCTGAAGTCAAACAGAACAGCTCTTATGAAATATAAGCAATAGTGCACCAGTTTCTGTTGAATTAAGTTAGTTCCAAGGGTATTCAGACCCAAAATATTAAGTCATTGTGTGGAACTTCGTAGGCCGTTGGATCCATTTAATTTGAGTCTGATGTGTTGAAGCAACATTTAAAACCTGCAGAATAGCGGTCCTCAAGGACTGACTGACATTGGGCAACCAAACCCATCATTTAAAACTAATAAAACTCAGAAGTAAAATAGTTCAAATGAGAACACAACAATATTATTTACTTTGCAAACGTAACATGTTAATGGGAGTTAAGTGTTCTCAACATATGTGCAAATATTCAACAATTAAATGATTAAATTCACATGATAAGTTGTCCTGAAATTCTTTAAAATGTTTTTAAACTTTTAATTTTAATATTTGTTATGTATTGAGTGAATTCAATCATTAATTTAATTATGACAGCCACATGTTTCAGGAAATATTTAAAATTAATAATTAGTAAAAAGAGTCTCCAGCCCCCCCGCGACCCCGATAGGGACAAAGCGGTAGATAATGGATGGATGGAATTAGTAAAAAGAATATGTAAAAATAAATGTTGGTGTAGCAACAGTTCATCTATTACTAAGACAGCAAATAAAAGCATTCTTTCCATCATATTACTAGATGCCTTTTTCTTCTGGCCTGTAATACAGCAGCTTATTTCTCTTGTGACAGACCAGTAGAAAAATAAAATCCATAAATAAAAATACAACCCATCCAACCCACTGCTCCTGATCTGTTTCTATTCCCTATTCTCATAAGTGACTCACTCCTGGAAGAGCAATCCTTGTTGCACTGGTGTTGGTAACTCCTGCCTCTCACAGGACCTATACTTTGAAAAATCCCACAGCACTGAGGCTGTCCACACTCTAGGTAATGGGACTTTTAAATGACTTCCACTAGCTCTGCACACCTCACTGCTGCACAACACATTATCAGGAGATTATCCCCTGGCATGGAGTGAATCCTTATCTTTGCATTGCAGTTGGGATTATTTTGCTTGCTGTTTTGGAGGCACCAGTAGGAGAGTTGGTGATGTAATGAAAGTCCAACCCATCAAATTTAAAGTCTGGAGACCAACCAGAACTTTACATCTTCAAATTATTCAAAAGAACATGGGAGGTCAGATTTATTTCTTTACACAGCACACGAATCAAAGCCGGCACAACAGCTGCAGCACTGCCAAGAAATGCTTCTGTCACAGTAACATGTTAGGCTCCACAGGTGACACATCAAATCACTCAATTTCCCCAGCAAAGGCATCAATTGCATGGAACCCACACATAATCGCAATTAGCTTTACATTTAAATAATCTTTGGAAATGTTTTGTAAAAACATGCGTGACAATCACAGGGAATTTTTGCATTTATTAACTTCTCTAAGCACAGATAGCTTTTTGATCCCCAGTATGTGTATTTATTTGCTAATTACATACGTTTACCTTTGCATGAAGTGCAGGGTTTGTCATTAAGTGTTTGTGCCTGCAGTGAACTCAGGCACAAAGACATACAGTATGTCAGATGAAGTTCTAGAGGAGAAAGATGTCTGTGCACATGTGGGATTTTATAGCCAGGAGAGAACTTCACATAAATCCTTTCTCTCAAAAAAGTTGCACTTTCCTGTGCCTTAACGTGAGTGGAAGAGCGCAAAAAACTCCTGCAACAAAGAAGCAATAGAGCATCAAGTGTTAGTGTCAAGGGAATCAGTTCAACTCACCGGCACAAACACAATCTTTCATCTAGTTCAGGAGCAAGTGTTTGAATTAGCTCCATATGTGGCATGATTGCCTATCCGGCTGGCAGGCACAGGGCCCCTGTGTTCGAGTGGGATGTGATTCACCTCAAGAGAAAAGAGCCGACACAATCAATTACATCAGCAAAAAAGCTTGCAAAAAGCGGCAAAAAGCTCCATTATTAGAGTTGCACCTGGATGAAAGCAACAGTGCGTTACTTTTCTGCTGCTGTGGGCAGTATTATCTATTCAGCACCACGGACAGCGCCCTGCTTGCTGCACTGGGACTTTAGTTCTGCTTGTAAACGCTCATCTCATTTAGTCCCAATTAGTCCAAGTAGTTTAATTAAAGTGAAGTCTAATGATTCAGTCCGAAGTCTTCATTGTCCCAACACTTGAAATAGACTTATTGAGATTTACTACTGCTCTTTTAACTCAAATTATGGAAATCAATCAGGTGGAAGCAACTCAGGGGTTTATCAGTTCAGCTAAATAGAGGATGGAAATGTTCACACATTTTGTTCACCAAGAGCCAAACAATTCAAAAATCAAACACCCAAACAAAACAAAAAAAAAGAAAAAAAACACACAACCTTTTGTGTCACTGAATGGAAAACGCTTATACAGAGTCCTGATTCTGGAAAAAAAAAAATTCCTTAAAACCTACAAAAATCTAAATTTCATTCTGATAAACTAAATTTCAATTTCCCCACTGAGGGACTAATAAAGGTTAGTTAAATATGTTTTTTTCATACAGGTGTTTTTAAGGCATCACTCAAGACCTTTTTTAATCAGCATGCATAGAAATATACACCCATCACAGATTGTAACACATCACAGATTTTACTGTCACACTTATGGAGTATTAAAGTTGGAAAGTTACATACAGTGCACCTGTATATTATAGAAATGTACTTGAATTTAAAAAGATATTGGTAAAAGTATCAACCACTTTTTAAAAATTCCTTTTAAATAAAAGCTTTTTACTTTTCAATCTTTGTTTTAATTATTTGAGGCCAGTGCCTTTGGCTGCTTTTATTATGACCACAATTTTTCACTGCTCTGCATATGAAAAACTTTAATACATCAGTGTTTTTTTCTTGTGTTTTTAGTTGTTTTATTTTATTTTGATTGGTTTTGAAGTTGACAAAAACAATATATGTTTATAATGATGTATATATCTATATATTTTCTTTCTATTCTCTTTCTACTTCATTTATTATTATTATTGTTAATTTTTATTATTATTATTACAATTATGAATATTGTTATTATTATTATTATTATTTTCAGATATTATTATTATTGTGTGCACTTTTTCTGAACTGATGTTTGTCTTGGCCAGGATTCAAATAAAAAGGCATCCAAAGACACTCATTTTAGGTTAATTTGTAAAGTTAAATAGCTCCTGGCAGAGAGAGTGAGTGATCATAGTGCTGTTTCTCTGTGTTGGCAACATATGCAGGGGTATATTCAGATTCTCAGCTGATTGGTGCTGGGATATGGGTCATGAAAACTGTGACCAGCCAGAGAATAAAACACCCTACAGTCAGTGCAACAGACAAAAGAAGGGACTAAAAGACACAGAGAGAGCACAGAGGTGTAGAGAAAAGAGTCAGAGAGGAGAATGTGTGACAAAACAATAGAGAAAGAAGCAAACGAACGAAGCCGGATAATGAGCAGAATATCTCAGCACTGGTATATTTCACATTTCACATTTTATTCCGACTGTCAGATTCCCAAGTCTGAGACTCTACCCAGGGCAGACAGATTGACAGACTATTTTTCATCAGCCATGCATTTCTTTCCCAGCTCCTGCTAGCATAAACCCCTCCCCAAATGACTGCCATAAATCCTCCACAAACCCTCATATTCTTCTGCCATATTTCTGGTGACAGCTGATTATTTCTGCAGCAGCTAATGTGTGTGTTCACAGCTATAGTGTATTAATCTAAAATCAATGGGGCCATCCTTGCTATAGGGATGTGTATGAGTTAATTCAGTTGATAAACAGTAATAAAAACAACAAGTCATCTAGAAAGCAAAATAAATTGATTTAAATGTGCCTTGACCTGGAAAAACTCAATCATTACCTCCAAGTGATTCTAAAAGTGATCTATAAAAAGCCATTTGAAGAGTACAAACTCACTTCTGGCAGAATGTGTTTCAGTAAATGTTATTACATGTTAAAATGTTTTTAAAAGAGTCATTTTTACAGGAACTTGTATCTTGTACTTATTTCAGATATAGATTAAATGACACTCCTCATTGCTACATGTTGACCTTCCATTAACTTGAAATGATAATTTATTGTGACATATGTGAATGCAGACATCACATAAAGTGAGCTATACTACAACAGTCTTCATTGCATTACAGTTTTCTTAATGCTATGACAATGGGTTGCAATGAACCAAGCTAGATATGATAAACACAGTGGTGGTGGCTGGGAGCAGCTGAAATCAGCTCTACATATAGAAGCATAGCATAGAATGGATGTTATGTTTGTGAGGGTTTGATTGCACAGAAGAAATATGGTTGAAAAATGTCATGTTTATTTAATCTGGGGAAGCATTCACTGCTGTTTGTCTAAATGGAAGCAGCAGCAGAAAATAAGACACTGAAAATCTTTTCTGAAGGTAATTATTTCTCATGGACTTCTCATATCTATGACATAGATTTGGGATAAATGTATTTCAGATAATCTCCCCGTCATATGTGTGGTAAAACTCTACATCAGAGCTATATGATGCTGTCTTTAGAGGCAGTGATTTATAACTTAGTGACCAACTTATTTATCTTTATTGACTATTAGCTCATTCAATTTGATCTACACACAGTTCTTGGACTCCATCACATCTTTTAAAATTATGCAAAATTTCTGGCTATATATATATATATATATATATATATATATATATATATATATATATAGCTTGTCTTGTCCAGCATTAAAG
>JBAMIG010000015.1:7945183-7956983 GCA_037177335.1 Kiunga ballochi
TAGTATTAACTTGGGACTTGACTCAGGACTTGCCAGTCGTGACTTGGGACTTACTTGTGACTTGCTACACAATGACTCTGTCCCACCTCTGGCAACTGGTGCCTATTCCAGCAATAAGCAGGCTAGTAACAGGCTAATACACCCTGCATAGGTTGTCGGTCCATCACAAACTAAAACAGGCGACAATCTTCATCTTAATTTCTTCTGTTTTTCCACCATATTCCTCCAGTAGTCATACTCCATTTCAGTCACTTTCCTCAAAAATGTAAACTCAGTTTCACATGAGGGTTCAACTAATGCATCCCCATTACTGCAAAAAACATGGTTTTAAACACCAAACTGTGATGAATATTACAGTATGCAAAAGGTTTCATTGGGAGTAGATAATAATCTTGTGAGACCTCTTTGGAATGGGTTTGAATGTAAGCAGCTGTCATTGGGTAGACTGGGGTCATTTCCAGTTTAAGCTCTGTTCAAAGCAATTTCCATGTCATTCAACAAAAAGAAAAACAGGTAATAACAGCTAAATGGCAGCTTTTTGTACAAGCCAAAGAAACTTGTATTAACAATCCTAATAAAGTTTTTCTTTTCTGATTTATTAGAACTAAAGTTTTAAGTCTTGAAATATAAAAAAAAAAACTGCATCGACATATTCAGATGAGAGAATTCAACTAGGCTAAATAATTTATTTGACAAAGTGAATTTCAAATATGTTCAGGGCCTTTAGAAGTCATAATGTAAGCCCACCACCAAAATGTCTGATTCATTTAAAAAATCCTTTTATTAATCTATGACTGTACAGCTGAGTCAATGCTCATCTTTATGTCGAATAAAAATATTGCATCTTTTGTTACATTGTGTTGTAATTCTTCCCCTCAAGGTTTGAGCTAAAAACAAAACAAAGAACCCCCCCTTAAAAAAATTCGGGATAACAGGGAGTAACATGGAAAAAACTAGGATACTGCTTGGGCTGGTTAATATGGAGGTTAAAAAAGGAGACGACTTTCCTTTTTTCCTTTTGGGAAAAAGAAAAACCCTACAGAAGTCTGGCTTCTTACTATGTGAAATATTAACAAGGCTGGGTACTGCTGCATAGCTCTGGCCCCTGCATAACATTGACACACATAGACTGCATGAAAAGATTGCTCAAAGAGGAATATGATTTTAAAAAAAACAGAATAGGAAAGACAGAACTTGAAAGAAATGTTTCTTTTTTTTACTACAAAGAAACTATAAACCCAGTGAATGCAAATTTGATACATTGATACATTGATAAACAAACCATCCCATCAATTCCTATTACAGACTGATGTTTCAATGACGGAAGTCGGTCAGTGACTGGAAGATAATTTGAGGTAACTTTTTGTGCCATTGTGTGTGACTCACTGGGAGCTCAGCGCTTTGTTTAGCTGCAATATGATGCAAAAAGCCTGCAACCGACATGCAGTGGGAAAAATAGTCAGATTGACCCTTTAAAGTATTTAACTATATATTTTACAACTATTCTCCATCATGTGTTTATCATTTGTTCAAAGTATTAAATATTAAATAACAAGATAAAAATTCAGTATTAATGTATCATAAGTCCTCAAAAAGATAAAACTGGTGTTTCTATTCATTTACATGCCAAAAAGAACAGTATTAGACCCAGATAAAACAAGGAAAGTTTTGCCACACGTCAGTATTTTTGTTTGCTTCTTACTTTTTATATTCACCTTTTAGAGAAGGAAGTCTAGATGCATTCAAAGAGCTGCCTTTGACCTAAGAGAAAAGGGGTTCTCTTGAACATGAAGCAATAGGAGCTGAACGAGGCCAGCAGATTGCTATTCTAAAGCACCAAGCCACACAGACAGACAAGGCCAGGGCAGAATGAAAATCCATACACTGACAGAGTAAAAAATGGTGGATGTGTGTCTGAGAGAGGGAGAGCAGGGGACGAATAGACATGGAGAATGAGAGAATGAAGCTCTACAGTAACTGTGGTTCATGTGCCCATGTTTGATTCCATAGTTTATCTTCCTTCTCTCTCTCTCTCTATCACACACGCAAACACAATACATTCATACACTATTACTAAGATCCGCTTTTCAAAGGTGATTTAAAAAGAGGTTAAAATAGATATTATTCCTGTTATAGTTTTATAAGATATTATAATACAAAATTTAGGCACTTCTTGTGTTCATCTCTCTTGCTCACCACAGTGTTAGTGGAAATAGTAAGGTAGAAACCTTCAAAAAGAAGTAATTCTCTTGTGTGGAGCATTAAATAAATCACCATCTGCACAAAAGCATTGTTCAAATCAGTGACATGATCACAATGATGTGTAGCCTCAGCCATGAAAAAGGCTTAATATGCATGTTGTGACGGCCTTAACCCTTTGTGTAGACATTGTCTTATGTTTGGATTTTGTCTTCAGGCCTAGCATATAATGGAAGAGTGAAGAACCAAAACATCAAAAATGGGGAATTTATACAGTTGAGGAATATGTAATGAAAAAAGAGTCAGTTTTATGTAATTCTCTCATGTAAAAGTTAAATTCTCTCTATTTCAGTGTCTGTCTGTCTTTCTGCCTTCTTTTTACTGCTGATGTTGCTTAGGGTGATGGCAAGCCGAATACATTAGGTGGTGTGATGTTAGGAGCTTCCTCACCCCTTTGCTGCTGCAGTCTAAAAAACATTAATGTCTGATTTTATGGTGATAATGAATTATATCACCATGCCAGCTGACATTATGTTAAGATCTTTGTTGCTACTGCACAGGTTAATGTCAAAGTCTCTGCTTGGAGAACACCAAGGTGTGTATGTGTGTGTCGAGTGGTGACGTAGCGACGCAGGAAACGGATGTTAAACACTTACTAAGTTTGGCAATGTGCTTCCCCAGTGAGCTCAGAACTTCTACTTTTTCCCGGTGGTTGCTGGAACCAGTGGGAATCCCATGGGGGATCCCTAAAGGTCACCAATGTCACAAGTTGGATCTTGCTGCACTAGTAAAACAGTATTTGTGCCGAGATGCTTTTAATTTTTTTGTACGGGTTCGGAGTAAGTGATGTTTTAATGGTTTCCTTTTTATGTTTTAAATTTTTTTCTATTTGCACATTGTCAGCCTAGCTGCCCTGAATTTAGCTCCACGGGAGGGTGGGCTGTTCCCTCTGGTCATCCGCCTGCTTATTGACATCCTTCCCACTTTGTAATGAGGAGCTTTAAGTGATCTTCAATGTTGTGTGTTTTTTGTAATGTGTGTGAAATTCCCTTTTTACACCTTTATTAATTGTGCATCATATTTTAAAGCAGGAGGGTTTGCAGCATTGAGGGCACACCAGTACTCCCATTGTGGCTCCTAAGATCTTTCTGTAATTCTTGTTAGATTTAATTATAATAAAGTGTTTTACCCTTAAGAAGTCTAAGCAATATTGGACAGTGTTGTGTTGAGTTCCAGCTTCCAGTATGTGGGTGGGTTGCTCCCTAACGCGACATGTGTGTGAGTTAAAAACGTGAAGGAAACTTAAGAATTTTATTAATTCAATCAATTAGGATTACTGTCATTGCCTCATAGCTTTCAGGCTGAGAAAATAATACATATGATCTTGCTCCTACTTGACATTTCTGTCTTCCTACAATACTGTTCCTATTGGGTCAGCTGCAGGGTCATCAGCTGGAACCCACAATTACAGATGTTTCTCTAACATTTAAACTTCCAGCTGTTGTTTCTATTTGTTCACATTTGTAAAGTTTCAACGGGAAACTACTGCCAATAAATACACTGATAGAGAAGTAAATATGAAAAAGCATTGAATGAGACTGAACGACTTCCTTCAAACACTAAAGTTGTCTGAGAAAGTCCAACAGCCACAGATGCCTCCAGAAGAATTTCAGGCTAAATATAGTCATTAAAGGCTTCAAGCAGAAGAGAAACAATGGTATGCAGGAGACAGAGGGGGTAGAGGAAGGTAAAAGTAGAGGGGTATTTGGAAGAAGAAAAAACAGGACATGAAGGAGTGTGAAACGGCACGAGCTGAGGTGATATTTCAACCATTACACTTTTGTAATCTATGTGACTGACTTTATTCCACATTGAAAGCTTTTTGGATTGTCAAAAACAAGTAGTTTAACTGACTGTGATTTAATCTGCTGATAAATATCAAGAATTTGAATTAAAAATAACACAATGATTCTTGTTGTGTTTCACTAAATCTGGTAAGAATTTTGTCTGAGTACAAGACAACATCCATCTGATCTTGGATCTGCCACAGTGGTGACTAAGGATGAATGTTAAGTTAATATTAAGTTGTAAAAATTGTATTTAACCTAAATTTCTTAGTTTAAAATACTCATTTTTCCTTCTCAGCTCATTAAAATACATGTCAAAAGTATGTTAATTCTCCATAAAACAGGTTTAGTCACGGTGGACGGGCACAGAGTAACCTGTAGACCTACAAGATATTCAATCTGTTTGTCATATAGATCCTCTGGGAAGTCATCTGACCCTGTCATGAATCCCTGGCTTTCTTCCTGTGCAGCTGTGACCCCATAAGTCACATGTCACACCTGACTTCACAGCTTAAAATAAAGAGGAAAAAAGACAGGAAACCATTAAACTCTTTTCTTTTTTTAACTCGATGTTTTCTTCCTTTTGGGGTCAGTTACCACTTTGAACCAATTTTACTACACTGCTGTTTTGCTCTCCTGAACTGTTTAAACATCAACTATTTCTATTACCCTTCCAGACATTTAGTATGTACATGTTAGAATGAGATGCCTGACACTAACGTTTTCATAAAAACTTGTTTTTCCCAATTTACCTGAATTTTCCTTTGTTTTTTTTTACTTTGATGAAAGGCTGAGTAATGATCCGCTCTGCAGTATATTTTAGTTTCTAGCAGGTGAGAACACAGGGCTCAGAGTTGCTAAAAGTCAAAACCTGATCTTTAAGAGTTAAAAATGCTGAGTCATTATAAATTAAAGTTTATCCTGGAAGGGAGTGTCATAATTTAAAAGGTCAAATTGTTCACCTAAATGTGATAATTCAGCATGTAAAAGGTTCGACTTCACTCAAGTTCAAAGTGATTTGAAATATTTCTGAAAATGAAGGTCAGCATTTTGGACTTTGAACAGGAACAGAAGCATCAGTCTTTGATGTTCTTTACTGTGGTTTAATTCACAGCCTCTCTTCCCTGGATTTTATATTTCCAAAAAAACAAGAGGTAAATATTCAAGAATTAAATTAATTTAAAGGTGCAGCGTGCAACAAGATCAAAGGTCTATGACATAAAACCTAAATTCATCTAAGAAACCTGTGAGCCACTTTTCACTGTTGCATCAAGTAAAGCACAATCCAGGATTTGTAATACCTTAAAAGGGCTGCACGGTGTTGCAGTTGATTAGCACTGTGGCCTCACAGCAAGAAGGTTGCTGGTTCAGGCCTCAGCTGGGCCAGGGGTTCAACCAGAAACATTTCTGTGTGGATTTAGCATGTTCTGCCCGTGTCAGCGATGGTTCTCTCAGGGTCTCTTTCTTCCAAAGACATGCACCTTAAGGATGGGCTGATTGGAGACTCTAAATTGCCCATAGGAGTGAGTGTGTGATTGGTTTTTATCTATGTGTGTTTGCCCTGTGATGAAATATTCTTCAGAATATTATCATTATTATTTATGTATTATCATGTACTTTTTGCATTGTATAGGGGAATAACTAAGCATTGTCTGTATTGCCTGCAGAAACAGAAAAAAAAACACACTATGAGTTTTTGTAAGTAAAATGATAAATCTCTCCGAAGCCTTTTGCCCATTACGAAATATGCATATGAAGAGTCTAGTGCTGAAAGTGTCCCAACATGTCCCTTTTCAGGACTGCATGTTTACTGGACTTTTGTAGACTTTTCTAACTTAACCCAGTAATCTGAAATAAAACAAGAACCCTTTTATCTAGTTAAACATTGGTAGTAATATATGCATCAAGGACAGACAACTTGAAAGTGACTAAATATTGCCAGGCATTCTGTGTTTTTAGGTTGAATTCACTTTTCAAAACACAATCTTCTCTGTCACTAAATAACCTTTCCAAGTTGCCTAGTTTTATTCCTTACCACGAACTTTGTAATAGCAGTTTTGTCATTGATTAAATTAGTAAGCTACCCACATTTGAATTAAAAACAGATTTTTTGTGCTCTAAATATCCTGCATTGTTGATTATCTTGCTTGCTTTTTGTTTAGGAATGTATAAAGGCTGTGAGGGACTTTTTATGCATTACCTAAAATCTCTACAAAATCATTTAACCTACTTCTAAAATGTTTAATAATTTTCCATATAGGTTGAGTATGTTTCAGTTTAATACCAAACCATGACTTTTTTAATAGCCAATACATTTTCCTCCTCAAGAAAATGTTTTATATACAGTAGCACATTACATTTTTAGTGTTTTACTAAAAGCTATTATAACGACATGTCCTCTGTCTTCCTGCTTGTGATCCAGAAAAAAATTAAAGGGTAAAATATTTTTTGTTATCTTAAGTCCTAAAATGCAATTGGATAGGATCAAGAAGAAAAGGACTTTTCAGAGGAGCTACTGAATATTTGGCCCCTAGTACCAAAGAGTTTGTGTTAATCTTGGAATTCATGGTAATTTAGAAGTAAATGTTGTATCTACTTTGTCACAATTATACACAAATCAGAAAGGAACTTGTGTCTTTACTCAAGAGACCTATTTCTTACTTTATTTGTCTGTAGGAACATTATTTTGGCAACATCAGACAACAAATAAATTAGCCTTAAAAGATATTACCATTCGGAAATAAATAATTCAAAGATTTCCATGTAAATTTATTTAAACATAAAAAAGTTGGCCATGTAGGTACCTCATTTTTTCACTGCATGGTTTTTATGGATTCAAGTCAGTCAAAATAGACCCCTCGTGTAGAGAGGAGAACGGTTCAGCTGTTAGGGTCCAATGCCGGAAAAGACTCTGTTACCGCTGGGCTTTAACCTGGACCTTAGGACAATCACCTCTAGATCTCAAGCATTACTGAAGGTGTGAAGTGCAAAGCTAAAGCTTAAAACCCACTCTAAAAGGGACTGGAACTAAGCAAAGAGAAGCTAAAATTTGTGTAACAGCATCATCACGAGAAAGCAGAAATGAAACTTATGATTGTTAGAAATCGGGTGGTTTTGCTTAAATAGGCAATTTATTAGGAATTGGCCTGCATTGGTGCATGTGTCTTTATAATGCCCAGAGATTACATTGTTTTAATGTGGTGCTACACAAATGAAGCTGAACTGAATTGAGTCACATTTACGTGCCAATTTTCAGAGCCGAGCAGCTGCAATTTTGAATTAGCTGCAGGTGAGACAACTTTTGCAGTTGTCTAGTCTCGAGGACACAAATGCAGAAATCACTTTTTCAAAGCCAGAAAAAAAAAGGATGGGTTTGACCTTACAGAGGATTCTTAGCTCAACGAAGCTGGTTCTTTTTACTGGATTTATCCATTTATAAAGTAAAAACATGCTCAAAAAGGTTTTTATACCAGATGTTCTTTTCTGTGGTTTTGTCCAAGGTGGATGCTCTGATTGGATTGGCACAGAGGCTAGGATGAATAACAAGACTTAGCTCCAGGGAATGTTTTGATATGAAAGATTTCACCACCTTAAGGCAACCTTTAGAGGAGCTAAAGTGTTACGCTTTAGGGAAACATAAATCTGAGAATCATCCACATAACACTGAAAACACCACGTTAAAGTGAGGAGAGCAGAAGAGGAGAACAAAACTCTGAACTTAAAAGAACAACTTCTACAGCTTAGATTTGATTTAAACCCTTTTAGAACAGTTCATTTTTCCTAACAGTGCTCCAAATTAGAAAGGACAAAACTCACATTTGCATATTGAGCTGAGGCTTAAAATGGTAAATAACGCTTGTATCTTCTGCAGAACGAACATCATGTCCAACCAGTTTTTCTGACCAAACCCAATGAAACACCTGAAAATAATAAGTGAACTATATCTACAGAATATTATACCAGTTAAGCTTTTTTGGGGAAAAGTCCACTGACATTCACTCTTCTACAGCAGCCTACTATCTCAAATGCTGTTAAACTCATTACCCCGGCTGTTAGCCTCATTCCTCAGGCTCTTAGCGTCCCAATAGGTGAATATTTAATATTCACACCAAATAACAGGAGCATCCTCATTTGAGCTCTGCTGTCAAAAGTCCCTCTTCCACAGCATCTGTTTTCTCTTCTGTCTCACAACTGTGGGTTAAATATCCACTCTATAGATTAGCTGTTTGTAAAAAAAAAAATGTTTTCCATCAGATTTAACAAAGCATAATGTTTAAGTTTTTTTTCATTCTGTTTCTTATCTTCATCAGATGCCTGCATGTTTGGCTCATGGCTCTGAGACCTTAGTGGTCCCACTGTGTTCCAGCATATTTTAATCACTAATGGGGCAATTCCTGAAACCCAGTGCAATGACTTCATGTACTATTTAGTCGTGCAGCTGCTCAAGAGAAGCACTCAATAAATGGAAAAGACTGGATTAAAAGAAACTGTTCTCAATGAAGGAAACAAAGGTTACAAAAAGTGACAATAGATCAAAATAATAAAATCAAAATCCAGCAGAGAAGTATGCAAACACTGTTTATATTTGAAGGCTGCAGAAACTCAGAAAATAAGAGAAAAGCTACAAAAGCAGAGGAATGTGTTCATATCAGTAAATGACTAATGATTATGTTGAGAGGCAGAGTAGATGGGTGGACAGAGAAGAAAGCATAAACTCCAGGAGGCCAGACTGAATTAAAGATAATAACATTTTATAAAGACAATGGTCATCAATCATTTTCCATTCATTCATCCAAAAAGAGTTCTATCTTGTGGTGTAAATATTTATTCCTTTCCTCTAATTTTACACAACTTTAAACAAGCTTTTCTTTCCCTTTTTTAACTTTGAGAAATTTGCTTAGGTTTTAGTTTTCTGAGAAATGTAGAACTCTGAAATTTCCGTGAGAGAGGGTTCAGTTCAGATCTGTGCAAACCGCTGCAGTGCTGTGTCATTTTTATTTTAGCAGCCTACTAGATAGAGATAGCTGCTGCTGACTGGTGCTCAATTATTAATAAGCATTCATTTCTTACATAGGACAAAAAACACACAGCTTCATGCAGAGTTTTGCAAGAGAACGATCAGGAATGAGAGACAAACCAGGTCAGGCAGAAAAGGGAAAAAAACACGTCGTCTCATCTCTAAAACCTGACGAGTAAAGCGCTTCACACCAGTGGACCAGTGTCAGAAAAGGAGTAAATTATTTATCCCTGAGGTTGCTGGGGGAGGAGAGGAAAGACAGATTTGTTTCGTGGTAAGATGACTCACTGTGCGTGACACACACAAACATGTTCCTTCACATAGAATCTCTTTCATTGCTTCATTTCTCATTTTTCCTCCCTATTCTCTTTCTTAACCTCTTTGTGTCACTCACTCTTTCTGGTGGTGATGGAGTCATGCCACCACGCCTGGTACTCTGCTCCCTCTCCAGCACACCTCACCAGGCTTTTGCCTGTCACTAAAAAAAGCATTAACCCTTTGAAAGGAGGACTGCTGCAGCATTGTCAGTATCATTCATTAGATAAGAGTACCATTAACCTCATTTGACTTGTCTCGCTAAGCTTTGGAGCTAATGAGGCACCGGCAGGGCCTTAACTTGCACAGAGAGTATAATCTTCATCAAAGTTCAGGTTTTATAACTGAAAGCTTTAAAGTGGAGGTGAATAGTTTGAAATTAAACAGATTCAAAGCTGCCTAAGTGAATTTTATTTCTCTTTGGTGGTGTATAAAAGCAGCAGCAAGAGCCATTTACTTATTTTTCTTGCAATCCAACACCAGGGACAGTGCAGAGTACAACTTTCAGTCAAGTAATTTAGTTCTTTTTCTGATTGGATTAATCTTTCTGGTTTATTTTCATATTGATTCATATTCATTTTGATTTGATTGTCCCATAATATTGTTATTAGTACATAGTTATTTTTTAATGAAATAATCTGACCATTAGGATGTGCTTAATCAGGTGAGAACAGAAACACGTCAAACTGGATCCAGAGGGGTAAATAATTGCTATTGTCAGAAAGCAATATTAGAACATCAATAATAAACTATTTCTCAGGTTGCTGTTATTAAAATGCTACCTTCCTATGACCATGTTTTTTACGTCATTGAGGTTATACAAAAAAGAAGCTGGATTTAAAAATTTGCAAAATTTAAATGATGCTAAAGGTTAAAGTCTTGATACTTCAAACCTAAAATAATGGCAAAAAAAATATCTGATAGGAAAAGTTATTACAAAAAAAAAAACTAAGTTAATGAAAAAGACCACTTAATTTTCTTCATCTAAAGGTGTTCATGGGGCTTCTTTCTTTGAATATCATAGAACAGATGGAGAGACAACAGTGAACAATAAAGTCCATCAGTCACTATAATTTTTGGCACCTACATCTTTGACTGCCTCTAAATAGCATCTGCTATAATAATACATTCTTTTTAAATAACTTTAAAATATCAACTGAATTCTGAGTCTGAACACATGTGGAAGTCAAAAGCTATGTGACTGATCTGCAAAGATATATTCATAAAACAATGCTGTTCAGTGGTAAAGGAAAAGTAAGAGAAATACATTAGACTTTAATGCTGCCGCACATAAACAGGTTCCTACAGAATGAAATATCAACTCAAATGGAAAATTTATTCTTCACATTCTCCTCACAGGCCTCACTTTATTACGACCAAATTTCACTCCCCAGCTCGTTTATACAGTAAATGGGTTTACGTCAGTTACATTTCTGGTGTGTATTCCTGACATTCTTTGCCAACTCGCAGTAGTTTCTGTGCTGTTAATCAGTTTTTATTTGGATTGATGAAGTTCTCCGTCCTGAATAACACACCGCAGCAGACTCCACTGCAGTTATGTAATGAGTGTTCTTTCATTTGCAAGTTTCATTTAAAATGTATTCATATGGTGAACCCCATCTTGTGAATTTTTGTGAGTTACTTTGTCAGCTCAGTGGTGCCAAATGTGCACAGCTCTCCAACCTAAATAATTTAACTCATCCAGTAATATGTAAAAGATTGACAGCATTAATTATTTAACAAACTAGTAGTCAATAACATTAGTTGCTTGATTGTTAAAAAAAAAAAAGACTATTTGCAGTGAAGGATTAATTTAGTCAGCTGGTGTAAAAAGTAGCTCATTACCAAGTTTTATTACCTTTCTTTTTACTTTTCTGAATGCTGCCATCTTCCCACTGCTACTGAGATATATATTACACAGTGCATCAAGTAAATTTAGGTCTTAAAGTTGCCTGCAGCTTGAATATTTAATGCTGTGCAATGTATGTTATAAGCTACTCAACAATGTTCAGTGATACATCCCGGATTTCCTCATTGTTTCAGGTCCCACACATGCTGCTGTTGCATGAAGAATAACAGCAACTGCACCATTACTATTTCCCCTCATTCGTGTAAATCCTTGTGTCAAAACAATGCAATTGTAAAAGAGAATTAGTGATGATGAAGATGATTGTCATAAGAAGTGAGTGATAAGGTTTCATGGGGAGATTTTATTTAAGGCTATGTTGATCTAAAAGTTTAAAAAGTAAGGAATTGTGTTTTTGGTAATTTATAGTTCTCTTTAATAGTACAGACAGTTGAAAGCATGATCAGTCAATAGCCTTTTGGACTGTGCTTTTGTGGAATGAGTAACAGAGCTACAAGCCCTTGAATAAAATGTGATACTGGTTTTAAAAATTTCTTTAAAAAATATATAACAAAC
>JBAMIG010000015.1:7978179-7993770 GCA_037177335.1 Kiunga ballochi
AACATTATGAGTGAAGTTTCTGCCATAAAGTGATGCAACATGTCTCAGAAACAGTATGTATCAAATATGCCACATCCAGCCATAAGGGGTTAAACTTTATAACATTGTACACTCAGTCTATGTAGGCCTGGATTTTCACAACAGAAAAAATAAATGGATCATTTTTTCTGATGTGTGATGACCTGTCAACTAAACACAAACTATTAGCTACCTGTATGAAAAGCAGATTACCACAAGCCAAACCATCCCTCAACCACAGAGTGACTGGCAGTCACATTTGTGTGCCCTCACCAGTGAGCTGGTGTAGGTTGGGTCAGAGGTATCCTCCTCCAGATAACGTGATAAGCCAAAGTCAGACACCTTACACACCAGGTTACTGTTCACCAAAATGTTTCGAGCTGCCAGGTCCCGGTGAACATAACTCATCTCTGCCAGATACCTGAAACATCAACAGGATTTACGCCTTTCGTGCTGGGCGACTATAAAAAGGCAATGAGATTCAGAGTGTGTGTTTCTGTTTGTGTGTCTGTGTGTGTATTATCACTGCCGGGGACTTTTTGATTAAATGAAAAGGATTTAACATTTGTATATATGTAGAAGTTATCACAGCGTGCAGTAAAACACAGATAGCATCATGTTTCTGTGGATGTGTGATAGTGTTTGTAACATTCAAGCTGCTATGTTGCTTTGGTGCAGTTAAGTTAAATAAATACATTTCTTGTTTTAATAGAAGATAGTAAAGAGTCGGTTTCTAATCAAGTGTGGGTGTGTATGTGTGTGCGTGTGTGTGAGAAATGCAGCAAACTTTGCTGATGGCACCAGACAGAACAGATATTTCTGCTGGACATCAAGATATGAAATTAAACTGATGTCATTAAGAAATTAACTTTTTTTTCCCCAAGATAACTTAGGCATCTCATACAGTTTGTTTTCAATCCTAATGACCAAAATGGATCACTTCTGTTTCTGTAGTGAAAAGGATGTGCTTATGTATGTTAGTACCTCATTCCAGATGCAATGCCTCTCAGCATACCAACCAGCTGGATTACAGGGAACTGGCCATCGTTTTGCTGAAAAACAAAAAAGGAGGTGAAGGTGACAGGATTATTATGCTTTTCTATCATCATGCATGTTATTATTATTTGTCAGCTGTTATGAGAAAGCCTTGTGAGATGGTTTTTTAGTTCATTACAACTTAGAAAGCACAAAAAAAATCATGCAGTGACTTTGGTGTTTGTATTACAATCACATAGTAAAAACAAAAACAATTTTATTAGTGATTTTAGTGTTTTTAGAACATTGAAAGTGTCATAATTCTGCTGATTTTACCAGACAGTCTGGATTAATTCCAAAACACACATTTGTGCTGTTGTGTCTATTTCTTATAGGCTTTCTGACTTGCTGACAGATGAAGGTGTGTATGCCTTTTAAGTCATATTGTGCATCAAACCTCACTGTTAATGCTCCTCTGACCCAATGTCTATAAAAAAAAAAAAACAAACATGCTGCATTGATCTTCTCGGTCTTGTGCTGACATGATGGTCATGCTAGAGCAGCATAAACAGTGAGATTGATCACTGTGTTTGTGTGTGCATGTGTGTGCGAGTCATAGGAGGATTTCTGAGTCAAACAGGGTCATGCTGTGAGAACCACGCATCAAAGAGTTTCTCTGCCTGTTTTTAGAGGCATCTCAAAAGGAGGCCAGGATCAAAGAGGCAGACAGACTGATGGGCAAGCAGGATGATGAGGAAAGTGCACAAGAGGTAAAAGCAGGGGGTTGTTTCTGTCCTTTTCTACTTTAAATTGCCAATCCACCTTTTATTCAACGGCTGTTGATGTTTGTGATCTTGAAGGCCAGTGTTAATATAAATACTGCAGTTAAATACACCCAGTTATGTTTCAGAAGGCATTGAAATGAAAGTATTGCAGAAGAAAAGAAGACTCAATCCAAGGCTCCAGGAACCAAAATCATTCAAAGTGGAGTATAAAACCCTCAGTGATGTAGTTTCTGTGGTATGTGTGAGCGTTTTTTTCTCTTTTCTTTGCACACTAAGACACTGACAGAGTGCACTGGCTGTTTGATGGGCTGGTGACCTATGCTGGGTAGACCCTAATTTCTGCTTAATGACAGCTGTGAAAGGTCTCAACTCCCCTGCAATGCCAAGTATGATGAAGCTGGAAGAGCAACTGGGTGGATAGGATGTCCAGAGTACATTTTTATGGCTCCTCTGAGCTTGTCAGTCTTGGATCTCCTCCAGGTAAATGATTATGTTATAAACCAAAATGATATAAATGACTCAGCTGGCAGTAACTGTTTCTAAATGTGAACTAGAAAGTTTTATTGGTCTACATTTGGTACATGCTGTGTATGCTTTACTATTTTTATTAGATGCACCTTATGTCTTGCAATTATTTTTTGTTATATCTGGTTCTTAGTCCAGTTTGAACCAGCATCCTCTGACATTTTCCAGTCAGTGCCAATCGTAATGTAGTAATTTGGCATGTCTGACAAATTAGTTTTTTTATTTGTGTTTTATTTTTAGTTTTTTTGTTGTTTTTTGCACCTACAACATTGCCACTGTAGATTTTTTGTTTTTAAATTTCAAATCAAAGCCAGCAATATTGCTGACATATTTTATGAATCAGTAAATAAGAATCAGAAGTATTAAATGTAGCACTATGGTGTCTAACTCACCCTTAGAAATGAGTCTAGTGCTCCATTCTCCATAAACTCTGTGATTATCATCGTGGGCCTGCTCTTGGTGACCACACCTTCCAGTCTGATGATGTTTGGTTGGTCAAATTGGCCCATGATAGAGGCCTCCGCCAGGAAGTCTCTCCTCTGCCTCTCAGAGTAACCCACTTTGAGGGTCTTGATGGCCACTGGAATTTCCTTTTTACCAACTGGTTTCAGTCGACCTTTGTACACTTCCCCAAACTCACCTAAAATAGAAAGAAATAACAGAAACACCTTAAAGCGTTCAGTTTGAATGAAAATAACAGTCTAAACAAAGAAAAGTCCGACTGTAAGCTTTTAACTCATACCTTAGAATGATTACATTATAAGTTCACATTCTTTACGATCTGGTTACTTTTTTAATCAATGCAAAAAATAAACAGAACTTTTTGATGCAGCTGTGTTGGAAAGGGTATGTTAAACACAAACACCCTCCTCATGCTGGAAGCTGCAGTCAGCAGAGGCCCTTCAAACTGAATGTCTGGACAGTTCCACCAGTGCAGAATGAGGTCGAGGGCTTTGCTCAAGGGCACATTCTTAGTGGATCCTTTCAATAACGGCTTTCAGGGGGTGAGAAAAGGTTGTATACTCAAGGTAGCAAACAAGATAAAAAGGATAGTGTCATTATTGTTTAGACTTATGGCTTTGCGCTCTCTTATAAATAAAATCTCTTAGTTAAATAAGGTTGCTTTTTGGATAACAGGGTTCTGTTGACGCACATAGCAAGTAAATTATTTCTCTACTTTGATTCATTTTAGAAGACAAAGCAGTTTGCTTCTGCTCTGAGCTTGGGTGTCAGTTTTTAAGATTTAATACAAGTGTTAAAAATCATCAGAGAAAGGTGCAGTGTGAAAGGTGTAGTGACAATTAACTGCAAAAGTTGCAGTGTACTAAATCCTCTTACTTCCCATTCATGCTGGCAGTGAAAAAATTACTGTAAAAGAACCCCCCCCTCCCACACCCTTGTTATTAACATAACAATAGTTCTCCCTTTTAAGCAATGCACTAAAAAGAATGAGGAGAGTTTAAGTCCTGTGACAATCTGCACACCTACACTAATCATCCGTCACTGTATTTTCTCTGAAGTCTCAGAAGATTAAACACAGCTCGCTTTAGAAATAAACCTACAGGTTTATACATGTTTTCAAGAGTTGGAAGAAGAATTAAGAAGCATAAAAACAGGAATTAAAAGGAAGTATCAAGTTATATCAGAAGATGGTAACCAGCATATTTCATGCTTGTTTGTTTCCCTTTATTTATCAAGCTAAAGTGCTTATTTAACTTTTTTCCCCCAAATTGCCCTAAAAGTACTGTTGGGGTGTCATGGCCAATGCCTTAGAGAGATAACGGATGTTCCCTTTTCTCTTAAATTAAAGCAGCACAAGTATAAAACATATGTTAAAACTTCAGTGACACTGATTATTTTCGATGTGTAGAAACAAAGATGTCTTGCTAAAATAAAAACAGTATGTTACTTAGGGACATGAGAATTGGACATCACTTCAAATAAAAGTCCTCACCCCGAAGACTAAAATCGGAATGTGAATAATGAATGACTGATGGGAATTAGATGGCAAGCTGTGTCGTCTTGTCTCTCAGTGATCTTTGCTCCACATCTCACTGCTCATTAAAATCTATCCAGTGTCGGTGCTGTAAACCAGCAGATGCACAGATGGATGAGAAACAAAATGGGAATGTGACTACAAACAGGATAGGACACGACAGAGATGATGGCAACAAAAGTAAGAAAAAAAAACTATAGCGGGACTGATAATGATAAGAGGGAGGATGGATTGAATGGCCATGGACAAAAACAGTCATTTTCACTGAGAGGAGTAAATCTCGATGACATGTCACATCTTTTCTCACAGTAGATCAAATTGAGGACGGAGCATTGGAAAAAAGAAAAAGTTTATCATTGATTCTCATTTTAAATCTACAGTATATCTAAATATAGTGGGACTAAAGAACTATCAGATGAGATCATTTGCTTCTTCCTATTACAAATTAATATGTTTCACGAGTATTCTTGAGTCAAACAACTTGCTTTATGTGAAGCGTATTTTTTCCATTTGTTAGTGATAGAATAAGAGGAAAAGAAATGGTTTTATATCAGAGGGAGGGAATGAGAGTAAGGTGGGATATTTTTTTTATTATTTCCTAGGGGTGATTTCTTCTTCTTTTATCTTCCTCCCTCAATCTGTTCTTCTACTTTTGCCCCATTGGTTCTTTGTTTAGCATTTTCCTATACATAAACAAACTAAAACCCCAGAGGGGCTGAATCACAAAGTTGAAAAGAGGAAGTATCAAATGAAGACATAGAAGAAGAATAAAAGAACTAACTATAGAAAGTAATAGCTCACTTTCATAGGAGATATTCAATCCACCAAGAGCTCAAAGTCCAACAACATCTTATATAGTTCATATTTCACTTCCTATCTTCCCATTTTTATTTCTTCTCAGGCCAAGAGAATAAAGCACCAAACGGAGGGATTACCAAAAGCTAAGCAAACTAAGACCCAAAACATGCCTTTGCAGAGGTGAGGGTCTGGATATTGTTCTTGACCTTTAACACTTAGGACTTATTGGCA
Source organism: Kiunga ballochi (assembly GCA_037177335.1). NCBI lineage: Eukaryota > Metazoa > Chordata > Actinopteri > Atheriniformes > Pseudomugilidae > Kiunga > Kiunga ballochi. The sequence goes on from JBAMIG010000015.1 coordinate 7,983,508, forward strand.
ATTTGAGTGTAATTAGTTTTGCTACTGAGTTAAATAAGGTATGCGTTATCAGGGGTATAACATCTGAGAAAAACATTTTTTTAATCTGATCTGGGTTAAGGTAAAAAAAACTAATATTATCATCTAATATATTTGAAATAGAATCTGTGACTGAATAGCAGCCAATCAGTAAGAAACCTTTCACATAAGATGAGTCGATATGCTTTAGCTCACACTGTCATAAATCCTGATGTGATCTTCAAGTTCTTTTAGATATTTAGTTAACCAAACATTTATCCATTTCTTTTTGTATTAAGTTTTCCCTCTGACTTTCTATACCATACATAACAAAACAACCGATAATAACCATAAGAAATACTTTAGCTTATATACTTTCATCTGGAGAAACACCTATTAGTACTAACCTATAATTCAGTAAAAAGTAGGTTGGTGGTCATAACGTGATCAGGAGAGTTTATCGTTTATCAAATGCGAAAAGAGGGAAGACAAACTAATCTCATCACAAGAGTACCACCCCAAACAGTTTGTCCATACCTTCAGTCTACAACCCACATCATCATGTTCACAAAGTTGCTGAGACTGCAGAAACGTCACTGTCTGAGAAACTGCATACTGTTATAAAGTAGTCATGTGCCCGGATGTAAAATGCATTTTAGTCAACTATGCAGCATGCTGTTGCAAGAATGAGGGAGAAAATACATCCTTAGTGACTGAAGACTAATTATCTGTGTGCAGTTTGATCTTGTGCTGTTCATGTAACTTTCATGACAGTCAGAGTTTTGTACTTTGCATGAGAAGCAGGGTGATGTGGCTGCTGGGCACTGAATGGATACTGCCTGCATTTTAATGCATCTTTTGTTCATGAAGCTTCTATTAACTGGAGTACATCATGCAGAGACCAAATCAATCTACTTTCTGATAACTCCATTATACACAAATGAAAACACTGTTCATGCAATATAAGATAAAGGAGAAAATACACTTGACTTTGGTATTATGTTGGAATATTTTGTTTTTATATATTATTACATATGTATTTCAGCAACTAATTAGTTTAGGACGACACCAGGAGGCCTCCCGGTTTATAAAAGCTGCTGTGAAAACTGTTAGTGATACATGAAACATTAGTTTAGTTTTATTTGTTTTATTTAGCTTTTCAGTTTTGAATTTATCAGATGTTTTTACCGTTGCACCATGCTAGATAACTCTACATTTTTTCCTAATTTATTTTTTTTAATGAACCAAAAGTTCTCCCTGCTGTAATTTCTTTTAAAGCTTTGGACCAGTTTTTTTACTTCTTCAATTGGCCACACATCACAGCATTTTAACGATGAGAGAGCAGATAGTTAAAAACTGCGTGTTAATTTATTCCTATGAAAGTTTTCAGTATTAATAAAACATTTTCATGACTTCAAAGGATAAAAAAATAAAGCACAATTATAAATTAGCATTGCATAATTTCAGATTGTCTCTAATTGAAAATATCTCAGTAACTGCTGATGTAAATGGAGTAATACTGAACATATTTAATTACTCTTGGAATTATATTTTAAGTACTTGCTTTTTTCTTTGGTAATAAGAGAGAAAGGCAATGAGTCTGAAAATTCCTACCTGATCCGATGACTTCCTCTATCTTGACACAAGAAGGATCAATTTCTTTGGCAAACTCCCGGACTGCCTCATTGGGGTCTTCATAAGTAAAAGGGTCAATGTAGATCTTGACCCCTGGTGAACTGCGCCCCTCAGATAGGGTGGGAAAGGTCACGGTGGGGGTAGGACCACTAAACATGTCTGGTCTCAGAGTAACTTCTGGAGAGAAATTGAGAAAGTTAATGCAAATAAATACCTTTAAAAAAGTGAATATTAGCATTTACTCTTTTTACAAAAAATGTGATATTCAACGTTCAATATACAGAAAATGTATAAGCATGTATTTATGGGTGCATGGTGGTGTGGTGGTTAGCTATCTGCTATCATTTAATAAGCCAAATATCCCTTTCTCTCTACGTCTGTCTGTATTTTTCTTGAAAATGAAGAGAAAAGATAGTGATCCTACCTCCTCCTGAGTGATACTGTTGCAGCTTGTCCCCATACACACTCTCCTTTAGCGGCCTTTTTCTACAAACAAAACACAGAAACAAAGCTTCTGGGAAACAAGTAGCAAACAGAACTTTTACACATGAGTTTGAAATGTTGGAAAGGCAAAATCCACATTGAGACTCTTTTATCTGGGTGGGCTAAAGTGGTTTCCCTGACAGCGAGCCTGAAGAAACTTTTGAGGGGTTCTTAGGATTGAGAGACTAATTTTCACTCACACCATTCTGGTTTGTTTCCAGTTTTAACTGAAAATAAAACTAAAAGAAGCACAATGTAAGACCATGCACCTATTTATGTCTGCAGAGATTATCTACTGCTTTCAAGAGAGATAGGTTGTTGCAATCCATGCCTGAGAGGAAAGGGATAACATCAACTTTCGACATTTCACCTTTCATCTCTACTAAAATGAAAAGTTATGGAATTAATTAAGAGTAACCATTTAATACATAATTGCAACACCAGTAATGGTGTGGGTTTTGCACATTACTAGTGTGGGTCACTCCCATAAACTCCCATCACATGGTGAATGAAAAAGAGTAAGTAAGCCAAAAACATGCACAATAAATTCCTAAGTCTCAGGTCCAAGATATAACTGGTATGAGAAAAAATGAAAGATTAAGAATCCATCCATACGTAGATCCATAATTAGTTAATAATTATTTCAGTTTGTCATAAATACCAAACCAAGTATTGAAATATGTATTTTGACACAAACTGCCAATATTTATGGGATGACTGCAATAACTCATATTTTACAACTCTGTTAAGTATTAATGTGCACTGAAGGCCCTGCTGGTCCAACTGTTTGTTGAGCTCAGGGCCTCTTTGGCCATGCAAAATATTTACTTATCAGACCATAATGATAAAAAAAAAAGGTCTTACATAGTGTTGCACTTTATTTTTCATCACATATTAGATGATAATACACTGTGACACAGGCCTGAACAACCTAACACGTGTTGAATGAACACAACTTTACAGATGGAAAAAAACACTAATTATTTAATCGTAATAAGCATCTCATACTCATCTTTAATACTGTAAAGATGTTGACATTTCTAGAAAAATATTTTATTGGATCCAAACAACTGGTTAAGCTGTCTTGAACATTTTCTTGCAGATTGGAAACAACAGTCGACTCCAGCTGTAATCTTGCATTGACTTCCAAAAAACAGCAAAATGTTGGGAGGTTTGTGTAATTGACGTGATAACTCCCCCATATCTCTACTGCTTCAGACATTTCCCTGACAAACATGTATATCAGTGAAACTGCATGAATCATGCCGAGTCTGGTTTGCATTACCTGCTACAGATGATGACGATAGCTACCAAAGAGACGATGCACACTCCCCCCACTAAAGAGCCAGCAATCAGGGAGAGCTGCTGCCCAAGCTCTGACTTGTACTCGTCTGCAAAGCAAAAACACAATTCACCACAAATATTCAAAGATGATATTTTGTTTCTCATGCGTTTATGACTCTTGGAAACATAAAACTGCATTTCAGGGTAGGGATACAAATAGCACCTTTAACTGTGATAAAACGTATTTACTATGCGCATTTCACAAGGCTCACACAGCACTCACACATACACAACACACACAAAACACTTGATGCAGGGCAGAATTTAATTACTTCTCAGCCACATTTTCACTCCTATGTAACATCTTGCTTTCTCTCTCTTAGCACTCGCTTCCCTCTCCAGTCACACACAGCGCTCCAAACACTCCAGCCAAACACCCACATGCTTACCATCAGTAAGGGTTTGGAAAAGCATCTCTTTGCTGTAGGCTCCGTATCCAGCCACAGTGCGAGCTCTCACTTGGACCACATATCCAGTGCCAGGCCTCAGGCCTTCCAGAACCACATTAGGTGCTTCACTCTGCACCACTGAACTGTTCAGGAGTGATGACTGAGACTAAGGAGGAAGTAGAGAAGAATTTCAGGGTCACAAAAGAAACTCTAAATGAGTACCATTTCATTTAACCCAAAATATAAATTTGTTGAGCTTTGGCAGCAGAAATTACCTGGCACTACTTAGCTTGTTTATTTAGCCGTTATATCTAAACCAAAAGCATGACAGCACTGTAAGTGGTAAAAAAAAAAACACTTAGCACTGCTGTAAAAGCCGTAGTACCTGTCAGCAGGGTGTGGGAGGTAGAGTGAACTCTTAATTAGAAACCCAGCTTTTGAAAAAGCTTTGGAAGATTTAGTACATTTTACAGTTACAGAAAAGGAAAGAAGCATTGTGCAGTTACACACCAAAAGCAAAAAGGAAGAAAAAAGGTTGCCATTTTATGTTTTTTTGGCATCTAGGATGGACTTCCACAATGCAAACTAGGAAGCTAAATTAGCTTTAGCATATTGCAGGTGTCACTCAACATGCCTCTGCTCAGATTTTTTTTAATTATGACTTCTTTACAATTATTCAATCTTTAGTTTTTCCTTGTCTTTTCCACATTTAACCCCCATCCTAGAAATCCATTTTCTTTGTTTCTCAATCCATCTTGTTGACCGAATCGCTGCTCCATTCCATGCCAATACTAAAACAGCCATACCTAGTTAATTAGACACTACTGATGGAAACAGGTGAGCCAGGTCCCCTTTCATTTGTCCTGACGCTGAATTTTATTATTTCTGCTTTATAAACCCAATGCTATCACCCCATCCTTCTATATATGCCCTCCTTTTACTCATTCTAGGGTACCTTTCATCCATAATTTTTTTTCAAATAACAAGGTTTCACAGAGACAAAATCTAAAAAGGGAAGAGAAAACTACAAATATGCTGTGATAATAGCATGAAAGGAGAGGGATCATACCGTGAGGATGAAGAATGGAGGGTTGGGGAGGTCGATGGCAGAGCAAAGGGGAGATGAGGAGAGATGATGATGAGGGCAGCGCAGAAGAAAGATGAGTGGGAGAAAATTGAAGGTAGATTGAGGGGAAAGAGAGAGTTATCAGAAGAGAACATGGGGTTAAAGATGATTGAGTTTTCATATCATTAATATTCATGAACAATACCCATCTTCCCCGTGTCAGTTTATAACCCCAATCCCTTCATGAGTTATTTATTAATATGGAATAAATGTGTGGTTTAGTTCATCGTTTTTACTGCAGCACACTTCCATTATGATAACATAATTTGCTTATGGTATACACATATACACATATTTATAGTTATTTGACCACAGGTAAAATAATCTAATATTTCCATCAAAAATACTAACAAAATATGAAGAATTACAGAATAATGAAAAATAAAAAATAAAAAAAAACTTTTGTAACATTAGAAAATGGCCATATAAATCAGGGATGGAGTAAATGGAGGGGTTTGGATTTTTGAGGTGCATGTTGGGAGGTTGGCTTCATGCAAGCTAGCATAAAGAGGTTAGGGGCCAGCCCATCTGGGAGGGCCTGGTAGCCAGAGATAAGTACTGGGTAAAAATCCTTCTTTCCTCCTTCCCTCTATGTTAAAACTCATTATCTGTAGAGTTGGAGTGAGGGAGGATGGGGTCAGGGAGGAACTGATGGATGGGAGAAAGGTAGAAAATTACAAAACTGCCAGAAAAAGAGGTGCAGTACAGCTGTCTGCTAAAAAGAGCCAGTCCTCTCTCTGCAGGATTATCAAACTGTTCTCAGTGGAAATCTGCACTTAGAGGCATGAGCTAAAATTAGTCTTTATGTGGTCAACTGCTAAACAGTGAGAAGTGCAGAATTGACTTCTATAATAAAGCTTAGAAAGCAAAAGTAGCAGCAATTAAGGATGACTGGCAGTAAATTTGCTCCCATGATTTGGACTGAATCAAGTTTTTATCTGCGACTGTCAGACTGGAGCAACAGTACATCTCTCACCGAGTGCAAAGTATCTCTCACTTTCTGATTACTTTCCAAAAAGCAAGATTGCAATTTTTCCCATTCCCTTGCTGCTATTTTCAATCTTTCCTTGCATGGGGAGAAGGTGTGCTGAAGTTACAGTAGAAATAGGGTTATTGTGGTTTTGGGTGGCGTGGAGTCCTCCAAAAGATTTTTGCACTTCATGCTGCAGAATGAGTAAAGGCTAAAAACAATCTGGCATTGAACAAAAGCTTCCAAACAGAGCTGTGTAATTATATATGTACATGTGTAAAGTATAATATGCTTATACTTAAGATTTAGTTTGTCTGAGCTGCAGGGCTCCCAGTGGTGTATTTACATATGTGAATGACACAGACTGATGAAATGACATTGCTGACCAGCTGGTTGAGTGTTGAACTTTGACCTTTCATTTTTTTTTGTGCACATGCATGTATGTAAGAGAGTGTGTGTGAGTGAAGTTATTCTCTCTGTGCAGGTATGAAAGGTGATAAGCGTCACTCTATAAAGATAACAAAAGGACATTTTTTATTTTAAGAACCTAAAACAACATTTTAGACAGTTGGAATTTAGCATTTTATATCTAATCGGAAAACCTGACTCATAGGCATATTAGTTGCTTTATGTGTGGAGCACAGATCTCTGCTGTTGTGTCTTTGGACTGTGTTCAAGATGTGAAGATAAACTACAAATCAAGAACAAAATTCTCAGCGGTCAAATTGATCCTACAACTCTGATCCATTCACATAAATTTAGATCATGGGATGTTTTCCTGCCAGGTTGTGCAAACACATTTCTGTACTGTGTGTCAGAAAATATGTTTTCATTTGACAAAATTTCAAATGCAATAAATAAAATAAAGTTAGTCATATTCTTAGATTGTAAAAGGAAACAAAAATCCAATAAAATTGATGTTAAAATATTGAGTTAAAAAGAAATGTTACAAGATCAATATAAAAACCCACTTATTTATTTTGACTTCATATGGTCACTAGTATAAGTCATCCCTGACAACAAAATTACTTTCTACTTGTTAAAAAATAGAAAAAAAGAACAAAAAATCATCAATAAGTGAAGGGAAGCAGTGATAACTAGTAGGCCATTAATATATATGAGAAGGACAGTAAATATTTTCAAGAAATCAATTATATTTTCAGAATGACTGGTTTGTTCTACGTATTTGAAAGCCAGAAATACAAGATCTTCATGGACAGTAAAAAGATCTTTTCTGAATGACAGACATCCACACACAATTGATCAAAGGGTTTTAGATCAATTATTGTGACCCAAGTTCTCTGGAAAATAAACAGTAGAATCTGCAGTGGAATCCTGGTTGCAGCTCAATGTCAAAGAAATGAAAGCACTGGATTAAATCTATTTCAGAGAGAATAAAAAAAAAAGGTTAATGAAATCTCATTAAGTACATTTCTAAAAAAAAACATCAAGGTTTTTCTTGCTTCCCTAATCCAGTTATCTGAATCCAGAAGTTGCTTTTTAATTGTACTAAAAGTTGAAAACAATTTATCAAAGCATTCATCACTCATGCTGCAAAGTAAAGTTGGTCATAATAATAACCTATACTAGTTATGTAACAATAAATACCATCTAATGAATTCATGCAGTAAAACAATAAGGTTGTCTGCACAATTAATAAGTAAGGTTGTCTGAATAATAAGTATGGGACACATATTTGCTTTCTCACTGGTGCAGAACAGTAAAACTGCAAACAGCTCGGATTTCTTTAAGACTGTTTCTGAATGTTTTTCACAAAAATGGCTCATTTTAGAAAAAAGCTCCCAAGTTGTGAGGGTTATTTTTATCCACGCTTTTGAAAAGCACAACAGAACATTAAGGAGAAATGTGCGGTCTGTGCATGAGGTGGCATCAGTTCATTGTGGTCTTTTTCATATAAGTCCTCATAGGTCTCTTCTTTGTTTCTCATCTTTTTCTTAGATTCAGAAAAAAATATACGTCTTTTAGTTGAATGATAAGATATGCCAGTAATTCAACATTAAAACTAAAAGTGCATTGCATCCCATGAACAAGGACTTTATATATGATTCCAGTTTCTATCAACAAATTCTTTCATGCAGTAAAGTAGCAGCACCAGCCTTTAATGGGAAAGATATTTGGTACTCCATGTTTTACACCTGAATCATGGGCCGTCATTGATGCTACACTATTCACTATTCTGGTTTGTTAAAAAAAACTATGCTATGAAGTCCTTTGTTCCTTAGTCTCCTGGTTCACACAGATTAGGGGCCATCTGAGGGGTTGATTGCTTCAGTCAGACAGAATACAAAACAGGTTGGGAACAGCTCTCAACAGCACCCACTAGGAAAGAAACAGATGCTCTAGTACTCTTATCTTTAAGTGATTCGTCTATAGATGCAAAATGATGGTCAAGTGTTGCACATAACAAAAAGAAAGAGAAGCATCGCCACTTGAATCTTTGCTGAACTACACAAGTAAAAAACTGTGTTTGGAGTGTTTTTTTTAAAAAAAAATTTTTATAGATTATATTAGCTCGGAGTTTCTGTGTGTTTAAAGCTAAATAAACTAAATGAAGATTGAGAACATAGATAATACTTTTTAGAATAGATAATGGAAATTTTTCGTTTTCAGGAACCAACAAGGCACAATTCATAATTCAAAACCAGGCAGTGCTCATAGATCTCCTTCAATCTCACCTCCAAACACCTTCAATCTCTAGTTTGTCTCTAGTGTGATAGAAGTTGGGACCCAGATCTGAAAAGAGCAGTATGCAAAATAACTCGCCTGCAAACTGAATCAAAATGCAGAAGGAGTGTGTGAAAAACACTGCTTCAAAGACTACACTACCCCCTCCCATTTTAGGCTAAAGGAGGTCTTTTCACATTAGAAGTGCCCGTTTGGATATAACCCAACCATGTTCTTTTTAAGGTATCGGATGGTTCAACATTGGAGTGAAGTAGCTGGGATTTCTATTCTTGAGAAAATGGATGACCATTTTACATCCTGTGAAATGACCCAATCATAAAAGGAGGATTTGAGTAAATCATTTGAAAAGCAACAACTCTTAGATCATTGCTGAAGTCTTTCCTCCTCGATATTGTTCCAAAACAGTAAACTAGCACGTAATAAATAATAAATGGCTCAAGTGTTTAATTGAAGTACCTGGCAAGTACTCATTTTCTCATTTCCCATGGAAACTGTAAGAATGTTCATTTTTCACACACTGCTTTTGCATTTTGCTTTAATTCTAAATTAACTAAATAATGACCAAGTAACATGTTACATATTCATCCGAGGTTGTATTTTGCTAAATTTAACAGGCGGAAAAAAGGACCATAAGCTTATTATTTCATAAAACTTCAGTATTTAAGGTGGCCACATTAATTTCACATCACTGTAGGGTAAGAAGCTCAAACATCTGAAGGGAGAGTAGATAAGGTTGCATTTGGGGTGCCTTTTTCTGGAGATTATATGCGAGTGTTCAGTCTTTAGGCAACCCTGGGGTATACTTGGAGCATGCTGGAGGGACTACATTTCTAATGTGGCTTCAAAACACTTCTGATCACCAAGCAGGGGTTGGTAAATGTTGCTAGGTAGAGTGACTTGATCCGGCCCTGAGCAAGAGCCAAAGGTGTAGATGGACAGCTAAATCTCTTCTGCTACTTATGATAAAGCAGGCTTGCAAAGAGTTTGGTTAAATGTCATTTCAGAGGGATTTTTTTTATATTTTTAACTTTATATATATTTTTTACAGCCTTAATATTCATGCTTGAATAAGAGGTTGTTTCTCTGAATTGTTTTACTTACTTTGTTTGAGTTTCTCTGTGGAAACATTATATCCTGCAAGGATTAAGAAATCCGAGTGAAACCAGTGGTCTGTGCTGACTTTAAACATGCCCTGTGGCTCAAAGAGACGCTAGAACTGCACAGCAATACGGTAAGCTGAGGAGATAAATCTTGGTGACAAATTTCACTCAGCAAAAGGAGAGGTTATATAAGTGGCTGGAGTCTGCAAACAGTGCTATTCCTCCCTTTGAATTATGTGCCAGTTACAAAAGGTTACAAAAAAACAAGATGTAGCAACATCACAGAAATTCACTGCAAAGCAGTTCTGGTCATCCTTACTAAAATGACAGAAATATGCTGTTTTCTTGTGGCGTGGCATCAAACTATTTACTGTTTGAGTTAGAACAAGATCAGATGCATTTTTAACCAAAAAAAAAAAAATTATATATATATATATGTTGTGGTGCTTGGCAGTGGTGGGCGTGCCCTGTCATCCGGGCAACTACTTTCACCTGGGCTTCAATCAACGGCTG
>JBAMIG010000015.1:8023657-8050322 GCA_037177335.1 Kiunga ballochi
GTTGATTTCTTACATTTGTTGGGTTAGTATAATCCAGTGTTATGATGACTTACAGTGAGATATTCTTCATTTTGATTAGCTACTGAGTCAATTTGTTTTGTGCATTATTTTCAGTGACTGCATTGCCATGCAGAATCTCCCCATTTTGTATATTTTTCTGTGCAGTCTTACAAAAATTATTATTATTAATTATTATTATTAATATTGTTATAGTTTATGGGAGCTGGGTATGTTTCTATGAATATTTATACACTTAATGCTGGCTCCCTGATTAACTGGCCCCATCCCCAGGGTCTGGAGGGTTTGTGTAGGAGTGCAGGTTCCTAGAAGACAGGAAAAAAGTGATAACTAATTTTCTTGGAAAGACCATTTATTATGCTTGACTTAAAATAAAAACTGGCAGGAAATTGGTTATACTTTCCAGGGAGACATTTACCAAAACAGAACACGGACCTCAGTGCTGAACCATTACAGCATGATAATTACTGTTGCTTCATTATCTTGTCCTGCTAATTGTTGGGTTTGAAAATTGTTGTTGAAATGCTCAAAATTTGAGCATTTGCACAAACATATTCACAGCTCCTAATAACATGGCTGTTTTTCACATTAAAAAAATCCATTCAAATAAACTTATTGTCACAGATTAAACAGAAACAGTTTTAATGCTGAGGATAGTCAAAAGATATAAACGCGAAGTTACTATGACCCCATCTATGCCTTGCATTAAGATATCTTATCAGAGTTTTGTAACAAAAGGTCACAGAGAGGTAAACATATCTTTGCTGCAGAGACATAAGGAAGCTCTATCTTCTGTGTTGTGATAAGGAAACAGCCATGTTGGGGCATGTGATAAGCTCTGGGATTCTATAGAAATAGCTCTGTTGGATGAAATTCTAAATCTAAATGAAAGAGATGCTTCTCACTTGTTCATTTTTACCTGTTCTCCTCAAGCAATCTTTTATCAGTGAACACCTCTCCTTAATACATTCAGCACGTCTCCTGAGATTTCCTTGCATGAGTCAATTTAATCATCCTGGGTCTTTCAAGCTCACAAAAAAAAATGTCCTCACAGCAACTCAAGTATTTCAAAAACCCAAAATAGAGCTTAAAGTCGTCCTAATACCAGCTTCATGTCAGTTGTGCAAATAAAAAATAGCCTCTTTATAAAAACAGTAAGTATGATGTTTCCTCTGAAAAAACAGGATGTTGGCTAACGGAAACAGCAAATGGTCCCAACAACAGGTGGTAAACCTGTAATTCAGAAACACGTGCACAGAGAAGCAGTTCATCTGTCTGTCAGAAAGAAAAACATGGATGGTTGGCATTTTCAGGCCACAAAACTGTGTAGTATCACTAACACATATTCGCCAGTGTAACCAAAGTCCTAAGGTATCGGGCTGTTTTCCCATTGCCGTCGTAAATAGAACCACAGGAAGGTTGTACTAAAAAGAACAACCGAGTTGTCACATGTGAGGAGACAAATCCAACACTTAACACAAACACCCTTATTCCTTTCTCTGGGTTTTGCTTAGATCTTCTCTTCTTCATCAGTTCTCCTTTTAATCCAATTTTGGATTCTCCCTTGACCAGTGTGGTGCCACAATCTTACATGAAAAAGGAAGTGTTACCATTTGAGTTTCAGAAACTAAATACAGTCCTGTTATGTCCCTCCCTCCACCACATTTTAACAATTCACAGCTTTCTCCATTACTACATGTCAATGCACGAGAAGGGAGGGAATGCTGCAATCCTAGCTTCTATAATCTTGAGGCTTCGATGACTTGTCACGATGACATATTATACGTTTGATATTTTAATACAACACTTTAAAACCAGACCTTTAAAACATAAGATGCATCATAATTGTTCAAAATATGATTGCCCGTCACAAGAGCGGCTTGTCGCTAAAATAACGACTACAACACAACACATACAACACTTTTTCTTTCATCAGGAGGTGCAATTCATTCCAAAATAAATTTATAAATAATTCATTGTCTTTTAAAAACTAAGAGAAGCACAACAATGAAATGGGAACAAACTGGGATCTTATTTTTAGAACCGCACCCCAGTGAAGCTTTTGCTGGAAGAAAACTTGAAATGTAACTGCCACCACCACAAAAAAAGAAATGTGCACACGCTCGCTCAAAGACACATGTGCTGTTTGAAGCATCCAGTCTGTCACTGTGGCAGCATCCATTGTGCTTTTGTGACTAACACAAGGGGAACAGGCCTCCAAGTGACAAGCTAGGTTTAGATGGTGAATGTAGATTACACATTAGACACTGTCAAATGCCGTCTCATTTGTTAAGGTAATATTCAGTGCACTGATCAATTCAGAAGTTTTCATAAGCGTGCAGATAATTTAGCTTCTGTAGCTGCAAATTAAGTATGATCTCTTTACTCAGTAACATGGGAATAAGATGAGAGAGAAATATTCTGCTCGGCTTGGTTTGTGGAGAACGATTCTGCAGTTTGTAAACATGCATAATTACTGCTATGGAGCTTGAGTCATGGTGGTGAAAATCTGGTGCACTTGAATACTTAGAGTGTGTGCTTAGCATTAAAATGAAGGAAAAATAAACTTAAAAGGGTGTAACAGAACATAGAGCTCATCTGGTGTGGTTTGCCTTCTGTATAGGACGATAATTAGGTCAGTCAAGAGGAAATATCTTAAAATTAGTTTTGTTTTCAGGCATGTAGTCAATATTTCTAAAGAAAAAAAGGCTTTAAAAGAGAACTTTAATTTATTTTTGTTTCCCTGTCTTTTTTAAGTGTTAAAAAGTCATGTTACTATTGTTTTTATCCAAATAAGCTTGTTTTGCGATTAATTTTGAGCTATGAAAACTCTGATGATATTCAGCTCAAATTTCAAGATATCTTAGTAAACCTCTTGACCTCTCAGATCTGCAGATGTTCTCATAGAAGTTATATTCATTCATTTAGTCATTATCTGTATCACGTATTCTAATGAATGGTTATAGGTAGCTGGAGCCTGACCCAGCGATCATTGGGTAAGAGGTGGGGTACCCCCTGGACAGGTTGCCAGTCCATCACAGAGAAGTTATATAAGACATTTAAAAAGTAAACTAACATGTTATTGTTGTAAATGAGAATGCAAGTGTAAAACAATCATGAAATGTGATATGTTAAATGATTTTTTTAACTGCATACTAATGTCTGACTGCATCTACACTGATTGTGTGTACTGCTACTATCTGAGAGACACCCCAAAACATCTGTTTCATCGTTAAAGTTAACAGAATTTTATCTGAAGCATAATGTTTCAGATAAACCTCAGATAGGCTGTAATCATGAATGACAAACTCCCTTTTACTTCCAAATGTCACATTTAAGTCCCAGAGATATCCTGACATGTGATCCCCTTGGGAGAGTCATGTTCCACACACTTACCCATAATCCAACTGGTAATGCAGGCTTTCTGGTATTAATTTGTAATCTGCAAACAAAGCCAAGGTAAGTGATGGCAATTACATTTCTGACAGAGCTCCTTTAAAGCCACAACACAAAAAATGCAACTGTCTTAATAAACAAACAGACTAACAGACCCATTAAAACACAGAATTGCAATCATGATACCCTTTTTTCTCTTCTGATTATAAAACAAAATATTTTAAATAATTCTTTAATTTGAATGCAATCAAGAAGTTACTGCAATCCGAAAATGCTGAATGGAAATGCTGCTGTAACTATTCCCTGTAAATATGACCTCTAAAGTACAGGTAAAATAAATAAAACAAAATAAAAGTAAGTCCAAAAAGGATAAAATGTTGTTGCAAAAGGGTTTTAGAAGTTTGTACTTGTGCATATACATCTTAAATTGAAACGGTGAAAACTGTTTGTTTGTGTGAGACGCCTGTCAGAAGTGAAATGCAAGATAACACTCAGCCACAATCTGGAGCATTACAGCTCCACAGACGCAGACCAGTAATCTCTAAGCCCCAACATCAAAAACTCTGTCATTTTTCATCAAATCTATCTTAAGTAAACACTACTGTGTACATTCACTGAATGTTTCTTTTGCACTTTGACATGAAAATGACTCATATAGAAACCCATACGAGTCTCTCAAAGTGGAGCAAAGGAATTATTTTTTAAACATAGTTGAAATAAGATTCAACAGAACTTTACTGAAGGCGAACAAGCAACAGTGCATATTTAGCATCAACAGAAAGATCATCTACACTACACCACAAAGTCATGACTGGCTGATTCTTTTCAGAAAGTAAAACAGATACTTTGACTATATTGCTTTAATGCTTTATATATTTGTAAAGAATTAAAGCAACAAAAAAGAGAAAATTAGTACACAGAATATCCTTAATGAGCAGCTTTTAAATGTGTCTAAATAAAAAGATCATTTAAATCATTCTGAATGCTGCATAAATGAGCTCATTTAAAAGCAAATATGAGTATTTACATTTTTTATATCACCAGAGGTTATAACTTCACTCACAAATATATTCAATACATCTATGACAGAAAACTTATGTCATTTTAGCATTTGCTCAAAACGAATTAAATGAAAACATTTCTTTCGTAACATGTTATCTAAAATAAATCAAAGCAATTACTGGGACAAACTGACCCATCAAAAGAAAGAAAGACTGTAAATTAAATATATTTAAGCTAATTTAAATTAAGACTGTTATAGGAGAAGGAAAAATACAATAAATTTTCAATTATTTAAAAAAACAGACATTTTAAAGCATATACATTAGTACGTAAAAGAAACAAGTAAGGCACTTTGGGTTTCAAATATTTTGAAGTTCTAAGGATTGATTGATTCAATCATTGAATTAAAGCACAAACATGCTATAAATTTTAAAGAACTAAACTTTCCAGACTGAAAAAGCTCAAATTACATTGTGCTATTTCAAAATGTTATTAGTTAAATGAGGAATTAGGTGAGCTTGAGCCAACTCAAAATGTCAAGTTTACAAATCTGCTACGCAATTAAATGAAATTCTTCAGTGACAACAGAGAGCTAGATCAGGCAGATAACTTAAACCGCTTTACTGCAACTAATGGGATCTACTGCAAACGTTTACGCTACATATAAAACACATCCATCTAATCCAGCTGGTCTATTCAAGCTGCACGTTTCCACTCTTGCTATGATCACTGCTTAGCTTACACAGATAATGATTAAACACTGAATATTGCATGCAAGTGTTTTTCTATAACAACATTGTCATCTCAGAGCTAAAAGGTTCCTGGTTTGAATCTAGGCTAGCAGGGACGGGTTCAAACCGGACCTTTCTATGTGGAGTTTACATGTTCTCATGTATGCAAGAGTTCTCTCAGGGCTACTCCATGCAGCTTCCTGCCATCATCCAAAAAGGTTAATTGCTTTAAACTCTCTCTAGAATCGAGTGTGAACTCCAGTGATTATTACATCAGACTTCCCACCTAAAAAACGAGCAGTTGAGAAATCTTTTAAAGCGTGCAGCAACCGGCTGCAAAGTTTTTCTGAGTCAACTTAACACTCAAATAAGACCCATGTTGCGTGAATCTACATTTAGTGGATAAATAGGGTTGGGGAACCTTAAAACCTGTTTTTAAAAGCATAATTTAACTTTTACAGTGCAAAACAGATACTGACCCCATCCATCTGTATTTTCTTTAAAATTTTTTCCATCCACTGCAAAAAAGTATTGTTTAATCATCTAATTTGTCTTCTATTAAGGTAGACCATTGTAGATGTGTCTCTCACATGTCAGCATGCATCTCTGCAGGTATCCCTGGAGACAGCCAGAAGAAGCCAAAATGAACAAAGAGAGAAAGAGATATCAGCTGACTATATGCCAGCAACCTCTGCTGTATCTCCCCTGACAGTCTGAATCTATCAGCAGGTCAATCTGTTGACAGGTATTGCACAGAAAGACATCCGCTAGCTCTGCAAGACACCTTATGCTAACATAGAATGTGCACTGGCTAAGAGCACATGCTCGCGCAGTGTGATGCTACATCATGTGGAGCCACACACACAAAAACACACAAAACTGTAGAATAAACCACAATGGAATGGGGAAACAGCTGATGGCTTTATATTGAGTGACCAGAAGCTTTCTCACAGGCCGTTGATGTTTTCACTAAATAATATATTAAATATAATATATATATAAATTAAATATATATAAAATAATGTGTATGAGACATAAATGACTGAACGTTGAATTCAACAGTTCATTACGCTTCAGAAATGTACTGAGGACGTAGGTAAGTTTGGTCACTTAAAGCATAAAACAGTGTAGACAGAAATAACTGTGCCATTCGGAGATGTTTTAAGATCAGCTTAATATGTAATATATATTTACTCTCTATGTAAATAGTTTGTTTAGCTTTAAAAAAATGAATGATTGGACAAAAAAAAGGACAACTATACCATAATTTGAAAGACCGATTTTACTCAAGAGAAGAACCGGCTACAATAGAATACTGACCTCACAAATCTAATTAATAATAAATGTATATTAAAAAAAAGAAGTGTTTGATTGTGACAAAAAGTTCACCAGTGTTTAGCAGTGATCATATATGTCTCCCTTTACAACTGCTGCATTTGTTACATGATCTTCTATTGGAGTCATAAGAAAATACTTTTAAAAGCGTATTTGTTTATTTAAAGCAACTAAGCAGACTGTGAATATGAAAATGTAGAGGTGAAGTTTTTTTATCACCAGTATATTATGGGTTATGTTAATAATTCACTAAAAACAAACCATTGAACATGAAGCTGAACTCAAAAACCGTGTTCTACATAGAATGACAAATGTCAAATTTACGTAAGAAAAAACACTATTAATCTATATTAGAAGTGACAAAATGCCATATTTTTTTTACTTTTGCAGACATGTGCTGCTTGTTATTAATGAGAGTCTGAATGTGTTGAATTTGAAAGATTAGATCTGTAAAATATTTTAATGATACTAATCCTGTCTACATTATGTCCAAAGAGCACCTTAGACCATGCATACGTCAGCACTTCATGCAGTCAGATTATTCAAATAGGCACTCCTGAGTAGTGGGTTATTTTTGTCATATGATCTACCTTCTAGAGGAATCCATCAGATTGCATAAGCATCAGCACTTTCCAAACATTCATACTGTCCCTATAGCTATATGGTGCAGAGAACAACCATCATAAATAGAAAGAAATATTCTTTTGAGCTGACCATGAGTGTAAAAAATAAGATAAACCCATTTTACTCACATTTATTATTTTAAACATGTAGAAAAGTGATATTTCTGATGCATATGGATTACATAACTACAAGAAAAGATCTTGAAGTGCGACTTCATGTTAATGCATGATTTTCTGTGGAATGAGGAACTTCAACATTTACCATTTTAGATTTGTTTAAGCTTAAAAACAAGGCAGAACTAGGAAAATGACAGCGTGGATTAAATGGCCATAAAAAAATGTATTCAGCTCTTGTTTTTTGGAGCTCCATCAGCAGGAAGTCATGGGGTGAAAAGACCATGCTGTGATTAGACGTGTAACATCAGCCACTGTAAGCTGAAAGGTCACTTGTTCCGTGACTGAGCACAGCTATTTTCTGAGTCACTGAGGATGACTATGCAGATTCTATATGCAAGAAAAATAAACCAAACATTCCTAAACTATTTTAGATATGTGGGAGTTCTATATTTTGCCTCACGGAGCAATCTTTGCTCCTCGAGGTGGAAACCTGAGGAGCATCGGTTACTAAGGACAGAAGCAAGGAATGGAAAATAGAGACCAATTTTTTAAACCATTTCTATATTTTTCAAAGCAAACATATTTAACTTTATTAAAAAGTGTCCTTAAGGGAAAAAAATCATCTTCCTTTCCAGTCGTTGCTCAGCAGCGTTATCTATGTCACTTTGATCACTCTGCACTCATCATCTGTGCCTTGAAGAAGCCGTTTGTCTAAGTGTGAAATATCTGCCACAGTATGTGCGTGTGAGGGTCGCTGAAGTCAAGTACCGGTGTCAAGTCCACTGCATTGCACCCCTTTAATGCATTTACAAACACACACATACACACTGAAAACACGCAAACAGTTTGATCGCCTGTCAGAACGATGTTCCCATGTCTTTCTTGAGTGACTCTGAGGACTTCAATACAGGAACTGTATCCATCTCCACTGCCTCAGTGAATGTCTGCCTCCTTTCCTCTCATCTTATGTTCTCTTGTTTCTTGGGTCTTGAAGCAAAGTTTGTCTGTGTTCAAATTGTGCCCACAACCGAGTTTACGCTTTGCTTTGGTCTTTCAATGTCCTTTTAATCAGGAAGGAGTAGTGCAATGTGAAAAAAAAAATTATTAGCAATAAGTCCAGGATCATCAATAATGTTAATAAGACGTTGTGCAACATACATAGTGGGATATGATCGTAGCTTGTTCACAAGTATTGCAGTTACTCTGCTTACTTAAGGTCAAAACCTCTTGTAAATATTCTCTTGGCTGAGTTGTTTTCATTGTTGCCTCTGTTAAGTTCCCAGTTCTATACTTAAACATATTGTGATATCATAAATGCCATCTTAGCCACTATTTGACCAAGCTGGTTCAGAGCCCGACTAAGCACTGGTTCTTTGGTATTCGACCGCCTAGGCACCGACTCCTGGCTCTCAAAACTAGTTCTATCCAGGGCAGCAACTCTTTGCAGAGTTGAGAACTGGTTAACGTTGCTTGCGTCTGCAGTTAGAAGCAGGGTTACCTGGCCAAAAGAAAACATGGATCAATCTTCAAAAAAGTAAAGAAATGGACTAAGAACAAGCAGAATTGGTCCTGAGGTCTGCAAGGTCAGTTGCAGTCATTCAGGCACAGTCTAGACAAGAGAGAATCTGGATCGGGAAAGACAGGGAAAGATATAAGACTTAAAAACAGTTTATTAGCATTTAATGAAAATTGTTTCTTGTAATTTTAACCAAAGTGTTTTCCTAACTACATCTTAGTCAAGATTCCATCCAGAAAGCCTCAGTTTCAATTTTGTTTTCTAAATACCTGGAAAATCTAGGGTAAAAAAAAATCCAAGAACAAATGAGTGAGAAGTGACAAGTGAGAACCTCTTACAAATTCAGAAATGTTTGCAGTGATAAGACTGCAGAGACAACAAGGCAATCTGGCATTGAGGTGCTAAACAGCAGATTGTACAACAAGGTCAGCAAGTTGTGAAAGAAAAACAAGACAGAAGAAGCAAAACAGCAAGCAGAAATAAGATTTCTATGGAAACGTCAGTCCGCAACAAGAAGCACTGGGAGAACAAATTGTATTAAAACACATTTATGCTGTATTAAATGTGCACAATCTATATAATCGGGTCAGTGCAGAAACATGTAGTTGCTGAGAAAAAACAGGTATGATTTTCAAGCAGTTCTTCACTGAAAATAACAGTAAAGCAAGTTGCATGTTGGGTATGAGCATGTTTGTAGCACCTTCCGTGTAGCAATAAGAGATTAGGCCAAGATTTATATAAAAAGAAAGAATGAAAAAAAGATTTTGTTGTGAAATAAACCAATAGTCTGGGTAGCCTTGAAGCATGGGGGTACAATTTAATTTTGCAGCACAAAACTGAATCTATCTAATAGGAAGCTGCATTTTGATCACTGTAGCTTCTTATTTTTACTGCCACTCATTTTCTCTGACCAATTCAAACTGGATCTTTAAGAATGATCATGGAATACAACTCGGGAATACCAAAAGAGTGCAAGATAAGTTCACACGACATGACAGAAAGTACTGTGGACTATTAACCTGCGCGTGCATGCTTTAAAACTCAAATGCCACTGTAGTAATAAAGATGCTGGTTAGATTGTAACCCTGCTAATGACCACTTAGCTTTCCAAGAGCTAGTTAAAAAGGCTCCTAGTGGGGGAGACAAGACGCTTACTGCCTGTTTATCTCATATATCAAACTGCAGTAAAGTAGGAAAACAACTAAGTCAAGTTTGACATGTCTCCATTTTTGGTTCGATATATTTTCAAAGTACAAAATTGGGCAAAGGGGTGGAAATGTGATGAGGGGGATGATGATGGACATCCATTAAACTCTGAGCTCCTTGTAGCCAGCGTGCACAATAAAAAAGAAATTCCAATTTGAATGCCTGTAGCTAAGAGCTAACAGATGCTAACAGATGTAGGCGTACTAAAATGTATGAAGTTGTGCTGTCAGGTGCCTTCTTCCCACTGGATATTAGTTTCCTCTCAGGTTTTCATGCTACAATTATGCCACATTGCAAGAGTAAATAGCATCTAAATGGATGAATTATGACCCCCTTCCTCAACTGCAGCTTTAAGCTCTTTCACATAGACTAATTTTAACCACCAGAGATTGCAGCCTGGTACCGGTATAGCCCTGCTCCCTTCAAATGTAAACATCAGTGTGTTCTTGTTCTGACCACAAAATTACAAAGGAAAGTAGTGAGTTTTGTTTTATCCTCTGGGTTTTCAATAGTTTTTTTTTATTTTAAGAAGCAATAAGAGGATATATTCATACTTTCTGACAACTTGTCTGAAACAATAAATGCTGTGAAAGAAAAAAAAAGAGTAGAATGGTTGAAAGAGTTTTGAATTGAATACAGCATTTATCTGAAAATTCACTCACTCGCTTATTTTATTATCAAAAACTGTCATAGCACATTTTCTACTTATTATAAGTAATTAAAATTCTTGAAGAGGCACTTTTCTCTGCAACCTTTTCAAGGTGAAGCATAAGATAACTGATCTGCATTGTTTCACTCGTTATGTCCTTGCTCTTTTCCTTTTTGTTCCAACTGTGACACAGTCCTTAATTTCAAGCATGAATGTCTGTTTGATCATATGCCCACGGCAGGAACCCTGAAGAGGATGGCAGAAGGCCCACTTAAAACCAGCAAATAAATAATGGGCCATTATGTCCAATCATATGCTGAACTGAAACGGTCTAAAGCTTAGAGCTGTAGTAAGCAACATGTAGTGCTAAAATACAGAATAGAATCAACTTTCGATAAAGCTAAAAATGTCAATGTTACATATTTTACTTTATCAGACAAAGGTCCATCATTATCTGAATTCTATTTAAATGTTAAAGATTTTTTTTGCTTTTATTTATTTGCATACATTTGCCCAAAGATGAAACTTATAATTACAATGATCATAGTTCAGATTATTCTAATCATAATAATTATAAATTTCTGACTCTAACGAAGAAACACTACTGCCCGAAGCCAAGCCGAAAATGAAAACGTTTTAGCATAACGTGTCTTCTTTAGGGTCAAGGCAGCCAGCAATATGCTTTCCATTGAATGTATATATGCCATTATATATATATATATATATATACATAATTTCATTTTTCATTTTATTTATTATTGTTCAATTACCTCAAAGATTTCATCTTCTTTTTGTTTTAGAAAAGGCTATTGAAGAAAATTAATATAGCCATTTTTTTCTGAAATCAAGGGTAATTGATGCTAAAGATTCCCTTACATGTTGAAAAAGAGAATCAATACAAAAGCAAGCACAACTCAAGGAGCATGCCATTACCGCCTATCTAATTATTGATGTGACTCTTTGAGCTGCAAATTAGTTGAAGTGACAGTATAATGGACCCCGTGAGAAGGAAAAACTACAATTTAAGTGAAAACAAAAGATTATTTCATGCCTTTTTTTTAACCATATAGCTCTGTTCTCTTGCATTATCAATTAGTTTCATATAAGAGAATTATGTTCGATTTAATCTGATGTTTATGCAAATAACCTGAGAAGCTGGATTGTTAGTAGTACCATAACACACAACATTTCTGTCTATCACCTTAAATCAAGGTATATTTTTCAAAACTGTTATCAATTCAGATGAGTTTGCTGTTTTTTTAAATGGAAGTTTGGATACTTACCAATTCATATATCCCACTACAATGTATGCTAGTCTTTGCCCTACCTATCCATACATATATACATATACATTGATTTAAAAAGTACAAAGACAAAGCTACTTAGAATAAAAAAATGCCCCCTTACATGTATGAAAAAAAGGGTTAAATACCAGCTATGAATCACATGTCCAAGCAAACCAATTGGAGAACAAAAACCAGTGTAACACCTAATCTTAACTTCACAGTTGCAGTGTGTGATGCTGAAAGTAGCAGCACAACCAGACATGCCAAGAAAACAGTCTCAACATTTGTTTCAGTCATTTATTTATTTTTACTTAGTGTTTATCATCTATAAACTTAATAGCTGTAAACACATGTAAACACTGTTTCCACAAAAAAATATTAGTTAGTTAAAAGCACTTTTCAATGAGATTGTGAAACACGATTAGGCTCTCCAAAAGAACAGCTGTCTCTGAAACATGAATGTTTATTTATGATTGGATGCACCAAACACATGCAACACCTAAGCAAATACTTTTTTTAGCGGCTGCAATTCCCCATCAGAAAAATGAAGAAGAATACAATAAAAATAATGATTAGCTTTGCAGCCTGGGTCAGAGGGAAAATAATGTGATCTGATTAAATCTAAAGTTGCTTCTTCCTTGATGTCTGAGACAAACAAATGCAGTAATTAATGAATGCATTTAGACATATAAAACAGAAATAAATATTAAATAAAAACTGGACTATTGACGTTACAACTTTAATAGAAGGCATTCTGATTCTTCTCAGGTGTTTCCCCAGTGCTCAGGTTGAAAGCCGAAAGGTGCAGAAAACTTTGAACCCCAAAGAAAAACTTTTCTTTTTATTTATATCATCACATTAAACACAAAAAATACAAAAGACAACAAACATTACTATTGAATTAAGTGGAGTAAAGGAAATCAAACATACTCCTCCGCACGCGGCTGCTGCTAAATCACCATTATGTTTCACAAAAGGAATTCTGGGAAAAACAAGGCCAGGAAGGATCAGTCAGCAGTGGCCGTATGAAGTGCAGGTGTGTGAGGTGAACAATGCTTAGCGCGCCACTATAAATTGTGCTGTGGCTTTTGAATAGCTTTGACATGTCTGGACACCCAAACGATAACACTAATGTATTTTTATTTAATTTAAATTTATTTATGAAAAATGTAACATTTTTGTAAACTTCTTTTTAATTTTCAGTCCTCTATTCATATGAAGAACCCACACACACACACACACTAAACTGACACCATGTTTTCTTAAATGCATTTGTTTATAGGCCACTTTGAGAGGATTTGTCCTGCATCTCTTGAGCTGTGTTGTATCCACAGACCATACTAACATCCCTCCAACAGTGTTTTTTTTATGTAAAACATCTTTACTTTATCACCGGTGAGCACTTACAGCTTTTAATGACCCATATTCAGTAGATTCTATTATGATTTGTAGTTTGCTGAAGAACTACATTGATAGATCCCTTTATGACTTGCAGTTTGACTTTAGACCAGAGTAACACATCGTTAAACATATTGGATTTATAATGATCAGACAGGATTATAACTTAATTATCTGTTTCCTCAATAACTGAATCATTACCAATATAGGTGGGGAAACATATTATTTACGTGTGTTAGAAAGAGATGAGAGGTGTTAGTGTGAAAATAAACAGCCTCTGTGCAAAGGATCAAATCATACTACCTTATTACATACCATACCATACTACATACCTTTCATAGAAATTGTTCATACTAGGGAAAGGAACATCTGGACATTGGCCAAATTCACGTGATGTGTCTCTTTAGCAGGGTCACAACAGTAATAGAAAGAAAATGGATTTAAGTCTTTATGAGATTCCTTCTGAGGCAACAGAACCAGAACCAAGACATCCAAACCGTTCCAGTCGATCCAAGTGTTCAAAACACTTCATCAAAGGAGAGTCTTTACTTTATATTGTATTTTAGTTAGTTTTACAAAGTAAAAGTTTTACGACTCTTCTTCAAATGACACTATAGTATAGAGAGATAATCTATACAATACGTATTGTAAATTCCAGTTGCTTTTTGTGGCAGAGGAGAAGTCATTTAGGTTTTGTGTGTTTATTTAGTCAAATATAATGAAGACATTTTGTTTTTATGCTCGTTTATCACATTGTTGGATCCCGTTTTGTGGCTGAACACTGTTTATACCAACCAGCAACAAATAAATTATAGGCCTAAACATCCTCATCTGTGCCTTTCAGCAAACACTTGTAATTACCTCTGCCGAGGGGAGGTTATGTTTTAGCTGGAGTTTGTTTGTTTGTTAGCAAGATTACTCCAAAAGGTATGAATGGATTTTGATTAAAAAAAAATAATAAAATCCGGATATGTTGGGAGTGTCAATGGGAACAAATAATTAACTTCTCGTGGAGATCTGGAAAAGACCCTGGATTCTGGATCACTTTGAAATTTTCAGTAACATTATGGTGCTGCTTAGCGGAGGGCTGCGCTCTCAGAGTGCTTTACTAGTTTAAAATAGGGTATTTGTAAAAAAAAAATTGTAAATAATTCACAGAAAAATGTACTAGTTGTTTCATTAGATATATTTAGTGTTTTACCTGTGCTTTCCACTAAATACTCCACAATATTGCTGCATTGCACACTGAGCCGGGTAGTGGGGTACTCAACTCAGGCAGATTCTTCCAGTTTATAAAGACATTTTTCAAGGCCTGAAATTTCAGTTTAGCGACATACCTGAACTTTGCAGTACCTTCCAACTTTTCAAAGTAATCACGTGACATTATAATAAATCAGACTGCCATAAATTATGTTTTTAGAATGCAGTGAATGCAGGGGTCTAATGAATCATGCTGTTGTTTGCACCCTTCGCCGTGCGTTGATAAGGAAGTCACGTGGTCAGTGACATCAGTCCCTCCTCTTCCATCACATCTTGGAACATATATTGTTAGAAGTTACTACCTAATATTTATAAACTTTAATAGATTAGTGTGGAGATACTCAATTTGGCCCTAATAGGATCGCAGTCCCAAGCTAAAGTTCTGCACAATGACTCATTTGACTTGATGGAGCAGGAATACAATTAAAACTGGCTGGAACAGGTTCCTGGTGTTAGGACTAAATTCAGTAGCCCTGGTTTAGCATGTCTGTTCCTGCAAGTAGGGAGCACAACGTCTAAAACTCCATGAACCAATTTAAATATTGCTTCTCTGTCAAATGCTTTAAAGAAAACCGAGCACATGATTCTGAGCCTCTTTGCAAAATGTAAATATCCCCCACATGTCCCAAGAACTTTGCTGAAGCCAAAGCTTACACTTCTCTTCAGTTCAACTATGTGTCAGTCATATTGATAACCTGTCAACAGATGAATATGGAAACCACATCTTTAAAACATGAGCTGACAAAGCATGCAGGCTGCCATAAGTGTGTAGATTTGCCATGCGTCATCTATGGATCCCTTTTTAACATAAAGTATGACAGATTTCTTGGTCAAGAAAATCATTTGTTCATTTCTAGCAATAATGCACAGACTAAGCTAGATCATCAATACATGCCTGTCAAGTACCAGCATGTAAATTTAGATCTATGTCATCTAACCTTTAGCTTGTCATAAGACGACACATTGCTGAAAAGGTCTGAAACAGTTCATGAATAGGAAAACAATGGAAGTAGTTTGGAAGGGTAAAACCAATTCATGATTTTTAAATTATCCCTCAATTATTAGCTCTTGCATGAAAAAGGAGGAAGTTAGCCCTCAGACACTTTGACACTCATCAATAAAGCAAATCAGCGTTTTCCATGGCAATGCCTGCTGCTGACTGATATTTGATTCAGGCACAAATAACTTTGCCTCTCTTAGGGCTTGTTTGTGGATTATTTAGCACTCATACCACACAATATCCACTGGGTCAGGCTTTACATTGACTTTTAAAAATAACAGATCAAATGGTGTATTATTGCACCTGACCAGGTGTAAACCCAGTGAGAATATATAGCTCACTAAACAATAACGAGTAACAGGCAACAGCTAAAGCCTGCTTACAGTTTTGCTTGCAAAGTTTTCAACAATGTTGGCTTTAATTTGCTACAACTTCTCTGCTCAACCAAATCTGCAAAAGCTGCTTAACTTCACATTTTCAAAAAGCTCCTTAGGGTTGCTTTTGTTAAAAAAAAAAAAAGGTGGTGTGATCAAGATCAATGGAAAAAAAAATACACAAAAGTTTGTGTACAAAAAGGAGATTAAAAAAGAAGAATAGCATTCAGTGTAACAGATAATACTGCAACAACTTATCAAGTGAATGGAATATCTACAGTACATTAAGACCGATGACAAGTAAACTACATTTCTGTTGGGAACCTTTCGTCCTGGTATTTATAAGAGTGTTAAATCTGCATCAGGTAACAAATGACGAGATGCTAAAAGAGACCAATATAAGAATATAAGAACTAAGGCAAAAGCCCTAAAGACATTACAGAGTTTTAATCTTTTTAGGGGAGAGAAATTCCTCATTAGGAGATACTAGGACTTGTTTATACCTTCTTTAATATTTAAATGTCTTTAATAGTACCTTCAAATAGTTTAATCCAGGCCACTCCTCACATACTACCATGTGTGCATTTGGCAATGAATCTTCTTCCAGAAGTCAGGGCAGAATTCACGTTTTACTTCTGATGTCAGTTTTAGACAATATATATGTCAATGGTTGAGGAGATGATAATAATGCAAATTCTCAGATAGAAGCACAAATACAGACAGCACAGTATAATGTGATAGCCTGTATGGTCACTGAATAAATTGCAGTGGCTTCTCCTCTTTTTAAACTACTTCTTCATTCTTTTTTGCTGCTTATCTTGGATTTGGGTCCCTGTTGCTTCTGTTAGTTCTGCCTGTTTGCTACATTTGAGTACATCTGCAAACTCTTGAGACACACTGAAATACATGTGAAGTATAACGCAGAGGTCAATCGGAAGGCTTCGTTTTTGTGGTAGTATACATATGAATTATTAATATTAATCAATTTTATTTAAATATGAATCTTTTTTAATCTGGTTCTTTTGACTTAGTGCAGAAACATGACTATGTGTGTGGGGTTTTCTGTCTCCTAATCCTAATGTATTTTTTAAAAACATATTAATTGTTTCAGGAATTTCCTGCAACCTTATGTTTGACCTCCTGATTATATCAGTCAAAGTCAATGCAAACCTCACATCTCCACAAAAGTTGAATGCATCCATCCCCTTCTGCCTTTGTAGTTCCCATTTCTGATGTCTGAATAAATTCTGTGGCACCACATTAATGAGCCCATACTGCCTTCTCAAACTCCAGTGTTAGTTATTAAGTAATTAGCAAGCTCACCCATATCCAAATATATTCATAAATGCATCGCCACAGCAAATTCTTTAAAAAAGACAATTGAGTGATTTTCTTCAATAACATGCAAACCAATTTTTCCATCCTCATACAAAACCATGCTACATATAACCACCAGCAATTGGACTGGCTGTAAAAACTCTGCATAATGTTCACAGGTCACATAATAATAGAGACTGTGTCAGCACAGGGACTGTTTTACACCAGCAGACTCTGATCAGCTTATAAACCAGCTCATTAAGCGCCTACTTACCATGAAAAGGCCACCATGACCACAACAAGCCCCCACCTACACTCTGCCTACAGTAATTGTCTCACCTCTCTAGCTATAACCACCTACCTTTGCCTCCCCAACAAGCACAAATACAAACAAACACATAGTGCCTCAAACAGTGTTTGGTTTAAACAAAATAAAGCTGCCCTTCAACACACTTCCATGTGTCATAATGGGAGAGAGTCGGCACGGGGCCTGTCATTACATGCACCATTAAAACACAGCAGCAGACTAATCTTGCGCTTCCACAAGCAAAAGCAGCAGCAGGAGGGGAGGCTGACAAGGGAGGAGTAGGAGCTAAAGAACGATAGAGATAAAAGAAATATGTGAAAATGAAATGTTGGTTTCTGCTAGGGGAAGTGAGCAAGAAGTTATGGTAGGTACATTTTCAAGGGAGCAGCTGACAGTAATAGCTGAGGAACCGGGGTGACTCTAGCTTTTAAAATTAAAATGCTCCAAGAGAGTTAATGCTTGAGGAGAAGCAGCAAGAGGAGAGGTAGTTTTAGACAACAAAGATTGTGAAGCAGCACAGAGGTGATGGGGTTGTTTAATGAAAAACAGCAAGGCCAGCAGGTGAGAGACTAACAAGCTAGATTTATTGTTTTAGGGAGCAGAAAGAGGAAAAAAATAGAATGCAGCAGGAGAAAGGTCACTCTACAAAAAAAAAGGAATTGAGGGATGGATAGGCTAAGAATGCTACCAGTGGAGCAGTGGCAGTAGGAGATGCTTGGAGAGACGAAAAACAAAAAGGCACAACAGGGGATGCTTGAGGACAAGGAGCAACAGTAACAAGCTTGGTGAGGCGCATGCACCAAGGGATACAGCAGCAGCAGGGGGAACTTCAGCATCTGAGAACAGAAGGAGATCAGGCTTGAGAGGAGTGAGAAAAAAAGAGACAAGGGTGATGTTTAGAAAGGAGTGGGGGGATATTACACCTCTGTGCAAACAGCATGTTAAGGAAGAGAGGCAATTTTAGTGGTAGTAAAAGGGGTCCACTGAGCACATGTGAGCTATAATTATGATTCACTTTTCTGCTCTGCCAGCTGTATGAACACCAAGCTTCAAAAGGAGAAAGCAGGAGGAAACCAGGTGGAAATGTGAGACACCTAAACACCACATATTAACAGAACACATAACCATGACATTAAAAATGTGTAAGCAACTTAACCTGAAACATGGTTCCACATGAGGGGAATTAAGACTTTTTTCCAACCCATCCCATTCTGTAACTGACATAATCTTCAATATGGGTACTTACTTGTACATATATGTACAATTATAAGGCAACAATCCTTAAACACTTCCACCTGAAGCAACCTGTAAACTTACTAAATTCCTAAAACAGCATCATAAAAAGTCTAAGTGGCTGAAAAGCTTTGAAGAGTTCCTCAGAAAGTTAAATCAAGTCTTTAAGAATTATTAAAATCTAATCTCTTCTGCTTTAATCACGGTTAGTGCATACATTAGTTCAGGGTTTCCCCTGCATCAGTTCCACAATTAAAATGTCCACCTACCTTCCACTGCGCACACTGAAGTGATCACACAGAAAAGCAACGCAACCAAAGTGGCCGGCTTGACCATAATAACTCCCCGCCTGACCTCCCCCATGATTCAGTCGCCAGAAAAAGAAAATCCCCCCAAAAAACACGCCGTATTCCTCTGGTGAGCTGTCACATGTCAGTGCTCCGCTTGTACGCGCAGAACCTGCAGACTCAGCTGGGACTGAGCGGAGATTCGCTGCTGCTGAGCGTCCGCTCTCTCTCCGCTCAGCCTCTTTTCCCCAACACCTTTCTGTCCAATCAGGAGAGAAGATGCCGCCCCGAAAACCAATCACCCATTCTCTTCCACCTGACCCAAGCCGCATGCCCAATGGTCAGAGCCTCTCTTCTTGACGGGAGAGTCGGCTGCACGACTGAACAACGACACCTAGTGGTCAGAAGTTGAAGCGAAATAACAAAACTCCGGTGTTGTTGGTCCTGATGCCTTCAGGGACTTATTAAATATGTAATAAACCACGTTATTATGGGATGTGATGGGAAACTACATAATCTTCAAATGTGTTTGGATGGATTTCTGTTTCTACTTGGGTTTATATACAAGACTGTTATTTGATTTTGTTTACAGTCATTTGATTATTCCCTTAATTCTGTACATTATACCTTCACATTGATTTTGTGCTTTCTAAACAGTGACTTTTACAATAGAAAGTGCTATAAAATAAATTATACAAACTCTTCCATTTGTTGAACATCACAAAAGGCTTTGGACAAACCATAATCAAATCATCATCAAAGTGATGAAAAATTGACAAAAAGTATTTTATTAGTTTGTTACTCTCGTTTTAAAATCTAAAGTGAATTTAAATCCCTCTCATTAGACTTATCATTATTTTGTACCCTATCTTTTAAGATTCGCAGGTTATGAAAGATGTGATCACTATTGAACCTTTTATTTTTCTTTGTAAAAGTTCAGTCAAGACATATTGGACCAAGGCAGACCCGAAGAGCATTAAGAGCAGCGCTCATATGAATACAAAAAGTTTAAAAGAGCTTCCTGTTTCAGTAGATCCACGCAGTTATTTCTACACCATCAGTAATGTCTGTATATGTCTTTGCCTTTTCAATGCATAACACACCTGCTTCCCTTTATTTATGAGGAGTTTTGATGAGTATCTAAATCTTCTGCTGCTACAAATTTACATTTTTGTGAGATTCGAGAGCTGATTTGTTTTTACCCAACTTCATGTCTTAATATGCGTTTGCTGCTTGACTCCAAGTCACAGTTTTAAATAACATACTGTAATTTTTAAAAAACGACTATTTTTTCAGCTATAATGTGAAGTATAAGTATAAGTGTGAGCTTAGTTTCTGCAATAACAAGTCCGAAACTTGAGATAAAAAAAAAATATATAAATAAAAACAAGAGTTGAGAGTCAAGCCAGGAGAGACCTCTGGGTTAATTTGATACATGAAAACAGCTTTTGCAGCGTTAAGAGAAAAAGCCAATACCTTACCAGAGTATGTAGCCTTGTGTTGCAGGGGATGAAGGGGATTAAGTGAATAACACCTACACAGGTGTTTCCACTCATGTGTACTTGCTTCATCTCGGGACTGTGTTTGGTGACATTTCCCTAAATATCCTCCGAGCACCTTTTAGGTTACAACAACTTTTACTATCCTCCCTGGTACAGGCTGAACATGAACACAGGTCTAATCTGCCAGAGAGAAAACTTCTGTGTCTTGAGCTCCATGAAGGACTTTATTTCTCACCAGATAAAAACAAACCTGTTCGGTGGAACATGAAACCTTTATGTGAACTTGAAATTAATGTTTTTAAGGATGCATTACTCTGTGGGATGGACACAGAGCTTTAAAAGGTCTTATAAATCAACACGCAGATTAAATGTGCATTTGTCTGTAAGCTCTCGTTGGAATTTATCGAGGCACTGTGTGGTAATAGTGTCTTGGGAATCAGTCACTTAATACTGAAAGATTATGACAAAGTCGTGTTTGTCCTTTTGTAAAAGTGGGTACAAATATGTATTGTGCCTCTTAAAAGTATAAATATGAACTGTTTATTTGAAAAGCAGAGATTTCAGCACTGGTAGCTGTGGATCAATTTATTCTTGTGGTTTCCTTAATGTGTCTTGTTTCCTCTATCTTGTGCCGTTTATTATCATCATGACACTAATGTTTATTTTAGCCTTTTCATTTATTTCTTGACATGAAATCTCAGCTTCAACATTTTTTTAAGTCACTGTGACACAAGTTCTCTTCAGTATATTCTACATCCTGCTGACATTAATAGTATCCGTGACTGCAGCCACAGAGAGTTGATTCATATTGTAAAGCTTGGCTGCTGGAGGCAGTTAAAACGTCCTTCTGGGCGCAGTTGGAGACCTAAAAATCGATTGCAGACCTGCTGGCTGCCACATGAGCAGTGTGAGAACGTTTAAACTGTCTCCAAAGTTAAGGTTACTTTTTTTTTAGTTGTACAAGAAGAGTTGTGGAGCCCTTTGGTAGAAGGTGGCTTTGCCCTGAGAGACTCAAAGAAGTGATTTACCTTTGATCATGGGCAAACAGGTCAGACAGAGCTGAGCATTGATTAATCTTTTTCATGTCTAGACACAGCGGTTTAAGAATCCACTGGTGGCGGTGCACGGCTGACACAAATTGCCCTCTAACACATAAAAAAACCTGAATTCAAAATTTTGCTTTACCTTCCAAATTCATACAATTACAGGTTGTTTCAGAAAGGTTACAAACTGCAGAGGAGTCCTTTCAGACATATGTTTGCATCGTATTTACCTTTCCTGACAACGCTGCTTTGAAATCAAATATGAGCCATATAAAATGACGAATTCAACATTTTTCAACGGCCTTCTGTGTTTTATGCCCGAATGTAATCCGTTTCATTCTGTTGTATCACACTGAAAAACACCAGCATCAGGTAGATAAATCATTAATCAACTTCAAACTGGTACAGGATTGTCATTAGCCCTGTTTTCCCCCAGCACAGCCACATGAGCTATATGTTTATTCATAGCTGTGGTGCAGATCACCAACCAAGAACACAAACACATCCTACCTTTGATGTTAACTATTTGAGCGGATGAGGCATCTGGTTTTGTGACAAGGAAAGGACATGTAGGTGACTGAATCTGGTAGTACAAAGCATTGTGCAAATACACTGCAGTGTAGAAAAGAGAATTCTGTGCAAGCTTTGTTATGTGGCCTATTTTTTGACAAAGGAATGGATATTTCTCCTTTAATCAGAGGTGCTCATAGTGATCAACAGCAGTGCCTTTGAATAAAATCTAGCTATTAAAACCTTTAATTGAATCTTCTTTTTTCTCATGGTGGGTAGAACCACTTTAATGCAAAGGCAGGAAAAAGGAGCAAACAGCTCTGTTGAATAGTATCATTATCAAAATGTTAACTTGTACTGGCAAAAAAAAAAAAAAAAAAGAATAGAGAGAGGGATAAAAATGTACAAGACAAAAAAATAGATAGAAATCGATTGGGTTTCTTTAGTCTCTGCTAGGTAGTTGCTTTAATTTCTAACATTTTTTCATTGTTTTTTATTAACTTCTTGAGAGTTCCTATGGTTGATTTACATTTTATACTCCTTTGAAACAATCAATTTAGTTCTAAATCAAGCTGATTTAGCTCCTGTCTTTTTAAGTCCCTCCTCCCCAAATCCACTGTCTGCCTTTTGGCCAACTTAGAGGTCTACATCCAAGCAATACCTGTATTTTGAGGGCATAATGTGTCAATTTAACACATTTTTATATGAAACATTGCTGGAAACATAGCGTTTCATGTCTGTAACTGAGGAAGTGTGTGCAGAAAGGCATCATAACCAGAAGGATGGGAAACTGGGCAGACACTGCAGTCGAGTAACAGTTAGATATTACAAGGAGATGAAAACTCAAGAAAGCTGAGATCAACAAACTTCAAGTTGAACAGAGATATCCAACCCATCATGGCAATGGTTTAAAGAGAGAAGAACTGATGTATTTGATAGTCTAAGTGTGGTAATCAATAATTACAGGAACACCAGAAAGATAGAACATGAAAAGAGTAAAAAATGATGACACAAAAGTTTTCATAGCATCTTTAACAGCAATAATCAAATGAAACGATCGATGGCAAAAAGTCCTCTACTGCGACCAGAGTTTAATGTGATTAAATACACTGAGGACTAAAAACCAGCTCAATACATAGTCCCAGAGTGTGTGAATGTGTTCGTGTGTAAGACATGTTTACAAATCAGGAGTCCCGTATGCAACCGTATAGCAGTGCAAAGTTAGAGAAAGGCATGCCCTGTTAAACAATACATCACCAGGCCAATGTAAACAGAAGTCTGCAAACATTCGTTATGTACAAAACTAAAAACATTTCATTATAATTTGTACTTGATTAATCCCAATCCAGAAATTCAACTTTGCATTTGATCTGTCTCTAGATGTACCAGAAAGAAGGGATCTACCATTTTTTTGGCACCAAGGTAGCAGTTGGAATCAATTGGGGACCAACAGTACTTCACCACTGTAGGCGTACTGGGGACTTGGGAATATGGGTTCTTCAAACCCAAGCCCACTTCTGTTACCACAAGGCCATATTCTTTAGATAGCAAGCCTGCAAATTTCCAATGTTTTGTTGCTCTGAAACAAGTGACTTAAATTAATAAGTCCTTGTACAAAACCTTGTTGGCTCTATCAGATCTAAGCTGGGTGTAGTGAAGCAGGGAGACACTGAAATTCAAGACAGTTGCCTTTAAAAGATGACTTTGGAAAGCATTGCACTAGGCTACCACCCACACAACAAAGGCTTTCAGGTCATGAAAACCTTTGCTTTCCCAGAGATGCATTGATACTAAAAGAAAAAGAAAAAAACGGAGAGCAGGGGCGTCATGTTCAATGCACTTCAGGCCTTGCCTGATGTAAAAAGCATCTACAGTTTATTATGCTTGTCACTTAACTTAGGTGTCCATCTCAATAGTTGTTGTTTAAAAATCATTCTTTATGGGTTTAACAACCAGATGGGTAAGAATACTGTGCAATGTCCCGTTTTTAGAAAGCAGAATTCATGGAAACTTGCCGTCTGTGCTTGTTGTACCAGCTTTGATTAGATGACTTCTTTAAAAAGGTGGTGAGTTTATAAAAAAAAGGGAATATTCTTGATTTTTTTTTCCCTTCTGAAGTAAAAGTGAGGTACAGTTTTGCATTTACAACACCTCATACATTTCAGGAGTGTGATGATATATCTGCAACACAAACATTTCCTACTGAATGTATCTGATAATGCCAACATGTCTGGACGACTACAACACAGATTATGAAGCTTTTCTTTCTTTTTTACCAATAAAGTATCATATTGTACATTCATGGCTCAATATGGCGCCAGTCTTTAAGGTAATGTACACAAACATTTACAGTGCACACAATGCTCATTAAGGTAGGCAACCTTAACTCAAGTTACTGAATAAAATAAAATAAAATGATTTTAAAATATTTTTTCTTGATCACATCACAGATAAGGGCACCTGCTGACAGGACACTGGAGCTAAATAGACATTATCTTCATCATAACTGGTTGGCTTTTCCTTCTCTGGCTTCCTAAAGTACATCATTCAATTATCCTCATCCAAGCATCCTCTGAAACCAGCTCAACAAACCAAATTACAGACTAGGACACACTGAAACGATGCAAAATAAAGATTATTGTCAGTGTATGTTCCTCTTTGTCAAAGAAAATGTCCCCTGATTCTGCCAAAGTATCCTTGTATTTTATTTTTTTTGGCAAAATTACGCTTCAGTCTTCCAGCAACTAAAGCCTCTTTCTCATGGTTTAGTCCAGCTCTGGCCCTCAGAGCCTGGCAGGAGGCAGCAGCGGTCTATCATCGCTGAAGCAGCAGGATGGTTAGCGGGAGCAGCAATAGGAGGCTACAGGTGTGAGTTTGAGATACAGCTGCGCCTGTGACTCGGTTGTTGTCTGGCGGGTAGGCGTACAATCCCGGCCTGTTGCGAGGACACTGACCACCTACACACATTCCGCTTCCTGAGCCGCTGATGTCATCACCTGAAGAGACAGACAGAACATAAATTTTATGTAACAAAAAGAAATAAAAAAAAGAAAAACTTGGGAATTTTTTTTCTTGCTTTTGTCAACATGCTACCCAAAGTGAAGATACAAGCTAAGGTGAACAAAAGTGATTGCTGCTTTATCACACATAAACTACAAGGCTAAATTTGATAAAAAACATGGTGGAGTGCAGCAGTGTAGTGTTGCAAAGCACTTATACAACACTGCCTTTGGATGAGTTGGTGTGTTTTCTGAGCACTCCTGTACAGTTTGGTCATTTTCATGCTGTGACCTTTTCAGGTGCAATGAGTGTTTTAATGGAGCTGTGTGTAGGATATAGCAGTATCTCAAGTTATAGACTGTAAATTAGATCAGATACCTCAAAGTTTCTTATCATGCAGGAAAACATTGTTTTCATCAAATACCTTCATCATAGAGTTTTTCCATTGAAGAAAACAGATAAGATGTATCATATAAACCATAATCATTGAAATACAATTTTTTACTGTAAGCATGTCCAAAACTAAACCCACTTGCATCCTGGAAGTCTACATCATTGCCCTCGAGTGCATTTTTTAGCTTGTTGCTCATTATTTTGAGCTGCATGATCTGCTGCCGGATGGTCATGTCTGGCTTTGTGATGTCAAGTTCCACTTCTGGGTTGTTGATCTGATTGGCCAAACCATCACCCATCACCTCTGGAAGGTACCTGACAGGAGAAGAGAACAATCATAATGGTGTTAATGTCACTATCCATCCCTGATCACATCAACAGTCAGCAAATAGTTCATTTTAACTAATGAGGATTAAAGTAAATCGCATTAAAAACATCCCATCCACTAAATTTTACTTCTGAGAAATACAAAGGAGATGTATATCTATATACAAAAAGTTTAGATAAATCAGAATAATTTGTAGCAAGAAGAGTGTGTTTTATAGCAAAGAAGATAATACTGGGTTAGTGTGTTGTACTACATTATGTCTGAGTACATGTACATTCAATACTGATAATCTGCAATAAGATGTGTGACTTTTGGGGCTCTGGGCTTTGTCAGAGCAGAATAATGTACGTTTACAACAAGCATTTCTCTTTTATGTCTGCAAATTTACAGAACTGCGAAGGGATGGAGATAATTATGGACTAGATTTTTCTCTGCATGACTCCCTCATGTGACCATTATTATCAGATTTAGGCTGATGTAACACATTGTCATCTTACATGTTTGATGCAGTAAATGAAGTCAGACTGAAACCTGACAATGAAAGTGCTTGTTTCCATTTATTCTGTTTTTTGGTGTAAATATATATGATGCAGGACTTTTTTAGTGCATTGTATATCATGCAAACCAAAAGCTAAAACCAACTTTACAAAATCTTGAATCAATTTGATTGACAATATGGGTTGTAGTCAACTATTGGCTGATAATGTAGTTGATTAACTTGTCCAACAAGAAAAAAGTAGCAGGCTGTAAAGGACTGATCAGTTAGGTTTTTTCTTTCTTTGAATCTGCTAATATTCAATATTAATTGAATAAAAAAAAAAAAAAAAAATTATA
>JBAMIG010000015.1:8050662-8071997 GCA_037177335.1 Kiunga ballochi
ATTTATCCTTGTCATTGAAGTCTTACAAACATCCCTTTTGGTACTTTTTTTGGAAGTACTTTGGCACATTTATTAAGCTCGTCATAGAAAGTCTCTCATATTTCCAGGGAAACTGCAGAGTTTAATAAATCAACCCTTAAGTTTTCATTTAGGGTGTTTCTGTGTTGTTTTGATGGCCACCATTCATCAAGTTGCAGCAGTTATTTTTGTAAGTGATGGCAACAGGCCATTGATTGCTTAATCCTAAAACTTGCATTAAAATCTGAATGTCTTTCAATCTTGTCATGATTAATAGCACCAATGTTAATATAAAATAAACAGTATGATGCGGTTCAAACTCATAATGTCATCAGGTAACACTTTAAACATGTTTAGTTCTTCTTATTATATTTGCCTTTATTTTAGAGAGCCTAGATTTATAATCACACGTTTAATGATATGTAATGCCGTGATGCAATCTCATTGAGAGCAAATGTTTAATAAAATTTAATTAGTAGCTGGGGGAGACATTTTTCTGATCTTTTTTTTACTTTATTGGGCAAAATTTTCACAAAGAACATGAAACAAATCACAATTTATGCCATAATTCCACCCGCAGGCAACTCTGTAAAGTATTAAAGTGTAACTAATTGCATGCCAAGTCACCAGAGGTGGTAAGTACTGTATAATAAGTGAAAAGTCATCGATACAAGAACAGGGAAGACCTTCTCCCAGGGGCAAATATACTGGTGCTGATCTAGTGGTAGATGAATCAACCTTTATTAGATCTCTGCTAAATGTAAATGTAGCTTTAAAGCCATTTCTAATGGTCTTATTGGGTCTTTTTTATAGAACATTTTGAACATGCAAAACAGCTTTAAATTCCCTTTAAAGTGTATTTTTCCCTGTCGCTGAAAACACTGCTCCTCCGGAGCTTTATTTGTACTGCAGGTTTATCAATCTGAGACACTTTTCACCTATCTAGTGGTCAGTTTGACACAAATATCCTGCAAACTCACATCTAACCATGTGGCCATCAGAGTATATAAGGGCTATTTGGAAAGGGGGCTTAAAGGAGACAAAGGATTAAATGAAGCCTTTTAGACAGAAGATGACAAGAACTTCTGTTAAGAAACATAGAATATGTGAAAAATGTTTTTAAAAGGCCATTAAATCATGATTAAGTCCAATTTTTACGTGGAAAAGAACGTCACAAGTCTGTAAGAGCTCTCATGAATTCCACTACATGTCAGTTTCAGATGGCTCATCACGTAAACCATTCCTTCTCACAGACACCCAAATCTCAGCTACTCTCAATCTGTCACACAGTCAGCCATGAATTTATAGTCCATAGCTGCATTCACATTATTCAGACACATGAAGCAACATCTATATTTGCACCTTTTTGATGCAATACATTTTTAAATGCTCTGCTCAGGAAAAAAAATCTCATTGCTTGGCTGTAATCCAACCACTTTAAAGTCAGTGAAATGTGGTGTGCGACTGGATAAAGAACACATCAACATAGCATTAAATTGCTAAAAAAAAACATAAAAGCAGTCTAAGGGGAGCTGAGAAACGCACAGTGATGCATGACTGCACAGCCTTGCTGGAGCTGAAAAATGTGCATTTTATTCAGGTATAAAATGATGCATTAGAAACATCACTTCCACACCTTGAATTGTCCTTTCACTGTAGTTTTTTGGTTTATCATAATGCTTCTGTGTTTTGACAAAAACACATTAAAACACCTTTAACAAGAAAATTAAGCTATTACCAAAACCGAAATCAACATAGGGTCGTAGTTTCGATCCCATCTCATTATTTATTTGTGTTGTTACAGTAAGTATGAAAGATTAGCTTTCTCTGAACTGAGTCAGGTTTGTACATGAATAAAACCTCACTGAATCGCCAGCAGACCTTAAGAAAGTCTTATGAATCATTCAAACAAACATTGACCTGACATTGGTTTGAGGAAGTGGTTGTGGATCTTCTTACAACTACTTGTTGTAGGAAAAACTAGTTTCAGTGGAGGAGCTGAAACATCAGACTTTATTTTCTTATTTCTTTATTTTTTCAGTGATATGGATTCCTGTTGTATGTAATGTTTTAAGGTGTGGTTGTGAAGGGAGGGGAGTTGTTTGGGTAACAAAAACTTGTTTGATTTGATATTAAAACATTTTTGGAAAAAAAGACTTAACAAAAATGCAGTAAAATTAAAACAGTCTGATTGTGTTCTGGTTATGCATAGAAAACATTTGGATGCAGTGTTTCCTCGGTTTCTCACTTTGCTTTGGTAATGCCGTTCCAACATTTATCTTG
This sequence comes from Kiunga ballochi, assembly GCA_037177335.1. NCBI lineage: Eukaryota > Metazoa > Chordata > Actinopteri > Atheriniformes > Pseudomugilidae > Kiunga > Kiunga ballochi. The sequence goes on from JBAMIG010000015.1 coordinate 8,052,964, forward strand.
ATTGTTGCCTACTGCTGCCACTTTGCTGCAGAGTGCCACAGGAAGCTGGACCCAGTACTGACGCATCTCCCTCAACTTACTGGAGAGATCTGACACCTGAAAACAGAAGGACTGATGTGTAATGTGTTTTTAGCAACAAGTCATACGGTATTACTTTCTATCCTTTGGTTACGTTTTTTCAAAATGGAACTAAGTAAACAAACTTACATGCAATCTTAACTTGAACTCAAGATCAAATGCTGCTAATGCTGCTCTCTTCAGGAGAAATGTAATCATTTATTACTTTAAACCACTTATCTGTAAATATCTATATAATATTTTTGTAACCATGGTAACAAGCGCAGACATTAGCATGCGTATGTGCCACTGATTAAAAGGTCAAAAAGCTGTTACTACAGCTGTTCCATTATTGTACTCCCTGAACTTTAATTAGGACTCATTAAAAGTGCGTGACAGTGATTTCACAGGAATAAGTGCTGAATCTTAAAGACTCGTCTCCACCTGTCCTTATATGTTGATTATTCATGGAAAATAGTCAATTTTCAGGCTATAAATAGGAGACTAAAATCCCTATAACCAGTAATGTCTTTGCAGGCTTAGCCACACTCAAGATCATAAATATACACATCAGCGACCTTAAAACACTGTATAATTTACTTCTTCTTCATAGAGGAAAATCACCAGAACTGTGATGACTGACACTAAAAATAAAATGGGGGGAGCAAATATCACAAATGTAATCCCGATAAATATAACAAAGTTTTAAAAAGACAAATTAGCTCAACAGAGGAGAAAATAGAGAAATAGCTGCTTATAAAAACATGCAACACACCTGCATTTCCAATCTGAGCCCGGCTGTAGGGGAGGGTTTGTACTCTAAAGCAGTTAGGGAGCTGCTTTTCTTCTTCTGTTCATGGTGAGCCGGACTTCCTGTTCCAGGTTCACCCGGAGCTCCACATGTCTGGTACACCTTTACAAAGTCAGATGCAAAAGGTAAAATAAAACAAAATAAACATGTTAAGCATTTTGGGTTGTAAGAACTAAAACTTCCACTAGATGTCCCCATATAACAATGTTTCAAGCACTTAAAGTTTAATTTTCTTATTATTATCACTATATATTACCAGACAAAAGTTTGAAAACGTTTTCCCATTCAATCTAATAAAAAATAAATTGATAAAATGTTCCTTAAAATTAAATATGTTAATAAAACAACCCAAATGAAGTGAAAAACTAAAATACCGTATTTTACCTTTGCTGTAAATGTATTCATGTTTTCCTGTAGATAGTGCACAGCCTCATAAATTCGAGCAGGGATGGAGGTAAGAACCACATCAAGACTGGGTTCAGTGCTAAAACTGGACGCCACCTGGATCATCGTATCTGAGTAGAGAAATTTGGACAGAACTTCTGCTTTACAACTGCATTAACTCCCCATCCTGTGGTCTGAATAGTAGCTGTTGCAGGTTTTGTTTTATTCAGATAAAAAAAAAATCAAGCAGTTGTCCTATGATGACATAACATACATTAAAATTTCCTGAGTCATACCTTCGTGAATTATTACTCTATCTCACCTATTAGGTTCTGCCATTCTGGATCCAGGTCAGCTTGGTTGGCTAGGCAGCCCTTCATGACGTTGGAGCAGTAGTTGGAGCAGGGTTTAACAGAAGCCAGGCCACGGCAGTGGGGGCAGTAAACCAGCTTCATCAGGGCCTTGGAGCATTCTGGGCCCAGAGAAACCTAATGAAGGTGGAATCAAAAACCTCAGCTGGAGTATTAAAATGAGGACATTTATGTTTTATCCACAAGAAATGCAAAGGTGGTGCTCTTCAAATGGTTTCTCTTTGAACTGGCTGTTCACTGCTCATGCCCATATTTCACCAGGGGGCTTTTTCAGCAGATGACAATAGAGGGCAGCATTACGACACCACTGTAAAGAGGAAGGTAACACAAGCCCATCTTGTTTGTTAATTTACAATTGACTATCATCTTCAGTCAAAGGATCTATTTTACAGTTGTCACTCAGAGGTCTGATGGAAGGGCATGTTATTATTATATTTTTGATAATACCGAATGAAGATATTAATAAAATATAAATGGGGTTTTTAATTAAAAATACTTTCCTATGTTGTTCCATCATAAATGGTCACTTTAAATAAAGGATATCTGCTTGAAAGAAATATTTTAAGTGCTTCAGCACATTTTCTCGCCAGCTGTTTAATCCAAATTTGGTCTGCTTTAATCTGGACACAGTATGCATTAATGTCATGATGATATATTGAAAATCTACTTAAAGTTGCAACAAAAAAAATGAAGAAAAAGAAAAAAGAAAAGAATATTGTGCCCTTAACATGACACGGGTGTTGCTATTCCTCCGAATGAGAACTTTGTTGTGACGGCTGTGTTTGACAGTTCATTGTTGATGTTTTTTGTGTTTCTCATTAGAAGGGTGGAGATGCTTTTTTTTTTTTTTCCCTCAGTCGGTTGCTACAATTATGTAGCCATCATATCTATTTTACTGGGAAACATTAAACACACTCTCAAACTCATGCACAAAACAGAAATGTGTGTTTTTCATCACTTCACAGGACATATTCGGACTTACATTTAGCCCCTGGAGACCTAACAGAATATTAGCAGCTTGCTTAACCCTAGAATTAATAATGTATGTTACAGACACAACAACAAAAGTACATGCACTCACCTGTGAGACTTTCTTGACAACATCTGCACTGATTAACAGCCCTTGGACAAATGACCTGGCAGTCACAAAAGCCCGGATCACTTTTGCCTTCATGTCCCGAGGGACATCTCCAAATGGCCGCAGCGTCTCCTGCTGCTTAGCAACACATTCTAAATAATCCTCTGATAAAGTGACCTGTCAGACAGAGATGCAACAGCAGGCACAATGTTGGAGAAATATGTGTCTCAGTATGCTGTTAAAAGACAAATGTACTTTGTATCCATGTCCCTGAATAAAAATCAGGTTCAATTTCTTGGCAACATTAAACATAAAATTAAAATTTAATTAACTTTTCTGTCTCACGATGTTTTTTCAAACCAAGTAAAAACATGGTCTGAAAGAACCCAGAAGACTGTCCTCAAAAGCCTAAACATATCTAATAAAGTGAGTAATTTTGCCAAAATTCAAGTATAATTTACTTCAATTATATCTTTATCAACTTAGTGTTACTGTTCTCTCAATTTAACTAAACCTATATAATTCCTGCCCAAACAAATGTTTTAGTTTGTGCATTTATATCTGCTTTTCAATTTATTCTGTATCTGGCAAATTGCCCATTTTATGCTAGGCTGTGTTTTTTAACATCTTTACTCACATCTGTATGAGCAGAGGTTTTAAAAGTACGCTCCAGTAGGCGGGACCAGAAGTCAGACAGATTCTCATCCAGGTTGAGAGCAGAACCCCGATAGTACTGACGCAGGTCCGCGTAGAGATCGCCATACAGACGAGTGTTCTGGGAATACAAGGGGCCGAGTGGAGACAGCACCTCTTGCAGGGAGCGCTCAGAACGGCCATGCAGATCAGTGAAATAAGCTACGGAAGATGGAGAGGCAGCACTGAAATTCTGAGGACTACTTCATGGAAAGCTTGATAAATGATGACCTTGTAAAGCTGCCATGCAGTACAGTGGATGGTTTTCTCTTTAAACAGTAAAAGCAGCACGACATAGAGACTGATACAGAGTCATGTTTCTGCCCACCTTACAAATTCAACCCCTATTTCCCATTATTCATCTGTTTTGACTTCAGCATGATGGGAGAATCCCAGCTGGATGCTATGGGACAGGGATCTCCAAATCTGGTCCTCGAGGGCCGATTTCCTGCAAGTATTCAATACTTTCCTGCAGCAACACACCTGATTCAAATGAATGGCTTCTTAACAGACCTGTGCAGAACTTGACAATAAGCTGAGAAGAGATCACTTTGATTTAGTGTGTTTTAGTCGGAAAAAGTTCAATACCTGCAGGACACAAGCGCTCGAGGACTGGATTTGGAGATCCCGGCTGTAGGATCTAAATCTCTGTGTCTTTGAAATGTCAACTTTGGATGTTTCAAGCTACAACCAGCATGTAGAGTCAGTCGTTTAACTGTTATCAAATTGCTGCAAATGGGAGTTTTATTAGACTATCATAATGTTTATACTGGTCTACATCACTCTTAATCAAGCTTTGCAGTCTGTGAAGACGGTAGTGATGACCATGTCTGAAAGAAAGTGCTTGTTAGTGTTGCACTGCTTTGAAAGTATACTCTGGTACTGGCTGCTTATTTTCAAAGGTACAACAGTGTTTCTTTCTTTCTTTTTTTTTTGGTCAACTTATTTGATTCAAATTGAAGTTACATGGGTATTATAATTAATCCCAACAGCCACATGGATAAAATACAATCCTTGATCTGTTTTAAAAAAAAAAAAAAACATAAATATTTAAAATGTGTGGTAAAATGGAGGGACAACCTATATAGAACTAGTCATTTTGGACATACACTTTTATCTGCTTTTAAGAGGATGAATAGATAAAAGCAGTTAATATTGCATGTTGATGTGATTTACTCTTTACTGATGTGTGTACTTTTTGCAGCAATAGTGAAATGAGATTTAATGTAATAGTTTATTATTATTATTATTATTATTATCATTATTATTATTATTATTATTATTATTTCCTTTGCAGCTAAACAGATGCAAAGTGACAGAAAGGTTCAAATAGGAGAATGGACAGTCTGGGTGCTGCATCTGCAACATAATGATCTGGGCTTTGCTCTTGATCTTCAAAGACTGTGGAGCGGTTCCAGCCCATCATAACCACAACCAGATGGACAGCCACATCACTGCTACTGAGGTGGCCTGGTGCCTTCAGACTAATAATACTGTCCTCCTCTCCAAATGATTAGTCCTACAGCAGCCCTCCATTTCTGTCATCATTTCTTCCTATTAAACCCTTTTTCTGATGACCTATTCTCACTTGCAGTATTTGTTTCTGTGTTGTTGGCCATGTCATTTCTCAGTCTCCTTTTCTTCTCCATCCCTTTTTCTCTGATGTGCAATGATCTGCAGATTCAGCTCCTCAGTGGGTCAACTGCTCATTAGCTGAACTAGCCACTGCCCTAGGGGACACCCCTGTGTTTGTGTGAGTGGGTGTGTTACTGAATGTAAGTGTGTGTGTGTGTGTGTTTCCCTCGAGTCAGGGCATCGGCTTATCACATTTCATTGTGTCTGGCTGACTCTGCTCTCATTATAGCACTCAGTCAGGGGTCCCTTGTTTTACAGCACACACACAGCAATGCATTCATCAACACACAAATTTACCGCAGCTACTGAAGCTACAATATTGAACACTGAGTGCATACACACAATCTCATGCGTGTACAAGATACAAATGTCACGCTCTATGGGCTCACTTCTGAAGCTTTGCTATTGAGCTCAGCCACTAATGAGTGTCTTGTATGCATTCATACCCCAAACATACACCCTACTTACTGTCAAAACTCCTGTGGAGCGCATTGAAAGCAGCCTGCAGGGAACGACCGGCCTCTCTGATCAATCCCTCTGTCTCTTGGGTGCTCAAACCAGCCAGGTTCTCCTCCATGGTGCTGGTACAGCAGGTTAGCCCTTGAGGACACATCCTCAGATGTTCACCTGGTATAGAGAGACACAGACATATTGCATTGATTTATAGGTATTTGTCATTTAACATAGAATTTCTTGAACAACCTTGGTGCTGGCGTGGCTCTTTTCTAGCCTTTTTTGGCTTATTTATAGCATTTGCGTGCATTTTTCACATCTTTATAAATTATTTATGGTTTCTCAGAATCCTTTGATCCAAGTCACAGTGCCAGTAACAAAAGCACTCTGTACAGGAAATACAGTATAATCTATTTGGTTTAATTATAGCAAACACAAATATTTATTATTTTAGGGTTGTCCTCTGCTTGTTGTTTGTTGTATAAATTTACACATGTCATATCTTTTTTTAATCTAATTATTCAGATTTTTCTATGCAGAATCGGAATTGAATTCATTCAGAGAGGCAAAGATTAGTCATGTCCTGATTACATCAAGTAGTAAAATAGTAAAAGGTTAATTTATTATGCAATGTAAGTGTTTGGTTTTTTACCCTCAAAACTTCCACCATACCCCTCAATGTCTGCTCTGGGTTTCTGTCTTTGACTTGCATGCACATCAAATCAGGATCAGCTGTGTCATCACCATGCTCAAACAATCATGGGGAGCCAGCAAGTGAGAAGCAAGAGAAGGATGTGCAATGCTAAATCTGCATCTCCATATCAGTATGATAGTGGTCCACAAGTATTTTAGAAGTATGTTGTGTCTGATTTAATTTCTGATGAACAGGGACAGTTGTTGTCTATGCTGGTTAAATGATATCATTAAAATCAACAGCGAGCTAAAAGGTACTTTGTAGCATGCTCCATACTTAAAAATGTAACTGTTTTTCATAGACAAATAAAGTGTAAAACAATCAATACAAGTATTTTTTTTTGTTGTTTTAATCTCAGTGTTTTTCTTTTTCTATTATAAAAATCTCCCAAGTTCATTTAAAGTTGTTGATTGAGTTATCATCACTATTGTCTCTATTTTTAGATGACACTTTAGCAACTTCTAGATAAAACACTTCAAGCTGGAATCTAACGATGGTCACACAAGAACAGCTGCCTGCTGGTGCCATTAGCCACCATTTAGATCCGATTAGTTAACTAATCGCCAAAATAATTGGTGACAAGTTGATTTACAAAGTAATTATTTCTAGCAGCCATGCATTTATTTTATTGGACTCTTGTTAAAACATCCAGAGCAGACGTTACACAAAAATATTTCTTTAATACAAATCTTACAAAGTTTCAGGCCTGTTTTAGTGTCGTCACCATAGCAACTAGTGATTGATATTTTTAGCGTGTTTTAAATACCTGGATAGGTAAAATGATTGCTACCATATTAGTTCATTTGTAGAGTTTGAAAACAACTAAAAGTGGAAAAGTCAAAAGGTAAGAATGCAGGTAAATGACTTATCATCAACCCATTAGCTAATTTGAACAATTTTAAGTGATGCTAGCATGTTTCATGTGTTCTTTTTATTTCTTTACCTACTTTTACCCATCTTTGCCCCCCCAAAAAGTTGCAAAATCTCCAAAATGTTCCAACTTGAAAAATGTTCAGTGAATAGCAAAGGCTGCTGCTGCAAAAAAAATCTGTATTTTTTTCCTTCATTAAGCTAATCCCTAGACCTTGGTCATGAATAAGATACCAGAGTAAAGGCTTGAAAATGGTTCCCCATTGAACAAGTTGTTCTCATCTTTTTTGCCTTATCACATGTGAATTCTTATGCACATGAGCAAAAGCTAAAATTAAAATCATTTTTCCACATATACATACATACTTGAACACACACGTGCTCACACAGTCGCTGCCAGACAGTTGGCCAACAGTCTGCAGCATCAGTCTCTTGACAGATTAAAGGCCTCGGGATTCTACTCTGTGTGTATGTGTGTGTGTGTGTGTGTGTGTGTGTGCCCACGTCTCGGAAGGTTAAGGGTGAGTAAGTACCCCACAGCTGTGTGCTTCGTTGCTTCCCTCCCTCTTAACAGGTCGTGGGCTTGTGGCTGTGTGTTTGTGTATTGCGTGAGGGTGTGTGTGTCTGTGCTAGTACGGTATACGTGGGTTGCAGGGCAGAATTTGTCCACCATGGTAAGTGGAGCAGAAGAGAAGACGCCTTCATCATCATTGCTTCATGAATCTTTCATTGGCACTTGCTGGTGTGTGTGCATGAAGTGTGATAACAGGGACAAGGATAAACAGTGGCAGCTGTATTACAGGAAGTAGCAGCTAATGCACCACTACGTTTGTTGCTCATATTCTTTAACTTCTTTAGTGTTTGTTTTTGTTGTTTTTTTGTTTTTTTGTATTTAAAGGAAGAGAAACAGGACCTCAAGTTTTGCACGCACAACTTCAATTCCACCAATCATATGCCTATTTTTCTTATTTTTTGGTATTAATTGAAATTTAAATCCTTTTTGTATAAGATGATAGTTAGTTCATATTAAATCAAAATAAAAGGTTCAGTTTTTAAATAAAATTATAGCATAATTATATATCACTGAATTCTATGGCTCTTAATATCTGAGTGATGTAAACAAGTTCAGGCTGTAATGATAACTGTAAATTTAGCAAATGCTTATATCTAACCAGAATTTAAATTTGAAGCTGTGCTGTCCTAGAGTAGGAGAGGATCCCTAAACTTTAAGTCCTGTTATATCACAAAGGGTCCAGTAAAGGTAGTTCACTAAACTAGCTGTTCTTTAATCCATAAAAACCCATTTAGGTAAAAATATCTAAACCACAAGAAGATCCGTGCCTTGTCCTTTTTCTCCTTGTAGTTATGTGAAATCATATTTGTTAGCTGCTAACAATTAGCAGTTTGTAAGATGCAGTCACACTTACTACAAAGATGCATGTGCAAAAAAATCTACATACTTCACTTCTTTTCTTATGCATTCATGCAGCATGGCAGACTAGTGTGAGACATTTAAAATGCACACTTTCTCATAGCTGTAAAGGGTGATGTCATCTTAAATTCTGTAAGATTTAGACTTAGGAAACTTTCATTAAAACCAGCATTGAAAACCACATCAGCAGACGGCTTATATAGGCTATATTTGCACTCTCACCAGATCTAACATTTGTATTATCTCTGATGTACGTGCAGTACTGTGCTTACCAACACAAACATGAGGCATGTACTTCAAACACACATGTTTTATAGCATTCTTGGGTTTCTGTGTAATGGAAGCAACTGGCATCCTGCTATAAAACTTAATTTATTTGGAGACAGATGAGAGCACACTGATGACACAATAACATATGTTTAAAAAGAGAGTAAGCAAACTTGCTAAGAAACAGAAAAAGCATGCATTACACTGAACAGCAGACAGATCATCATAGTGAAGACTTAGGTAAGTGCTTTATTCAGAAGCTTCAAGCTTTGGACATCCATGTGTTCATAGTGGTGGAATGGTGGTCACTTTTTTTAACAAAGCCTTGACAGAAAACAGCTGCTTCATGCTGCTGTTAAGAGGGTGCAAACAGGAGATGAGAGCAAAGGAGAAATTAGCTCCACAGTGAGAGGATATCTGGGTCATATAAAAACAGCCTCAGTAGGTGATTTGGATACTCAGTGTATTTGCCCTTGGGCTTTAGCATACATTTTGTTAAATCCCTATCTTCGGGGAGTGAACAGGCTTGCACTACGGTATATGGGCCCCTCATCAACTTAATTAATTCCTTACTGCCTGTGGCTTTATTCAGATGAGAAATAAAGATGAAGTGTTGAGGAGAGTTCTGACGGTGGATGATAAAGTACCAGAGTAAAGTTTCCAGGGGTTGTTTCCTATTGTGGTTTCACAGGCATTTTATTTATCCTGACATGTACAATCAGAATATTTCAGAGGAAGCATCTCTCAACCACGCTCGGTTTTGAAATTAACTAGTTTTGACAAAGTCAGCTAACATACCAGTAAAACATGTTTATAGTTGCTGTGTGAAGTGGCACAAACCAATCCAGAAATCTGGGTGTGATCTTGGATTCTGACCTGAATTTTTCCAGTCACATTAAATCACTCACATAAAACTACCCTTTTATCAATTGAGGAATATTTCCAGGATTTCAGAACTGATGTGTCAGAGTGACTCTGATAACTGGTTCATGCATTTACTATCTGATCAGAGAGTTGTACCTGATCCAGAACAATGCTCGAGTTCTCGCCATCACCATAGGAGGTAAATCGTTTCACTCCTGCTGTGGGGACTTTACGCTGCCACCCTGTCTCAAGGACTTCATTGTGAAACTCTGCTGCTATTTTTTAAAGCTCTGAATGATTCTGGGCCAAAGTACATCCCAGACCTCCTGATATACTATAAAACTTCCAGACAGCTTGGATCATCACATGCAGGCTTGCTTTCAATTCTCAGACATAGAACCAAATATGGAGATTTTACGTTTTATGCACCTTCAGTGTATAATACGCAACAAGAGAATGGCAGATCAGCTAAAGCTTTGAATCACTTATTAAAATCTTATGTTTTCTTCTTACATTTAACTTTTTCTTTTATATTTCTATTGTATTAAATTCTTTTAACATGTATTTGTCTACCATGTTTGGAAAAGTTGTTACCTGTTATGCTTTTTTGTGCTAATTTTGGTTTCTTTGTTTATGATTGCACCTGGTTCCTTTGTTTTTCACTTTGAGTTTCTTTTACCTGAAAAGTGCTCCAGCATTACAATTTCTTTTTTTTTTCTTTAATCTACACAATTTTCTTAAGGAATATGTTAAAAATTCATGAATGTCATCACTTGTTTAAAGTAGCTATATTTTACTTACAGTGAAAGAAAGCAGAAAAAACAGCCGCAATTAAAAAAAATGCAGGTATGGAAAGTTAAAATTTGATATAATGTCAAAGATATTGGCATTTTTTCCACACTTAAATTCCAATTCAATACTTCCAGTCTGTCATCTTTATTTATCTGAGCAGCAGTGAGTCAAACCGACAACAGATTCTTTAAAGTCCAACATGCTGTCAAGGCAAAATCCATTTACCTTGCTTATTACAACAGGAACAGGATTTATTCACCTCATTAGACAGGCATGCCATTCTCTTAGAACTGAATATGTGGAAAAGTTGGATGTTATATTTATGGGAATAAACATACTTAATGGTGATTACTATGCCAAGTTTTCTCACCGCCCACATGGGGGTAGGAGCTGCATTAGAAAACCTCAGAACCTTGTTATGCTGCAGGGTATTTTACACTTAATCATTAGTGAATCCATTTATTCAAAACTTGTTTCTGGTTTTGGCTGCAAATATACAACAGCCAACCTCTGTCTCCATGGAGAGCACATCAAGACTACCGTGCTTCGCCATTTCTTTCTTCATGAAAAGCATCTGGCGAACCAAATGCTTCTTGGTGCTCCAGCCTTTTTCTTCTGCCCCACTTATTCACCCCACATTCTTCAGCCCCAACATACCTGAACCCGTCTTGACAAGTGAGTTAACCTCAGCACACGTGCCAAGCAAACTAACAGGTAATGTGTACCACCCTGTGGGCTTGACAGGGAGTCTGAATCAAAGCCATGTAGTGACAGAAAGTAAGAAACCCTGATCTAAAAGTATGCCACATCACCATTAACTACAGAAGAACTAAAGCAAAACTCTTGGAGTTCAAAAAGCTGAATCAATAATTTGTCTTCACCCAGATTCAAGCAACATTTCAATTCATGAATTTAAGGCATGTTTTAAAACATCTGCTGTTGACTTTAATGTCAGAAACTGAATATGTATTAGTTTGACTATTGCCTATTGCTTAATTTTAATGTGCCTTCTAGTAACATTAAGTTATTTTAATCATTTAGATATTTATATATGAGCTGATTGTAATCAAGTTGCATATGTTTTCTAAGATAAAACTTTTCTACATGTTTAGTTTTTTCTTGAAAGCTGAATTTTTCTGTTACCACGATTTCCTGAAGATATGCATTTATTTCTATTGTGTCATCAGCATACTCACATTTTAATTTTGACAAACTATTCAAAGATTAAAGGGCAGTTTAAACACACACAATGCCCCCATGTGGAATGGTAATATAGATATAAGTATATCTGAGAAGCAACAAATCACACAGCAGAAGAAAATCTGGTGTAATGCTCAAAACGGTCAGCACTAACGTTTACTATCATCTATCAGGCGCCATATTAGCTCATTTGGGTGCAGATAGCAGCACTCCCTTTTGCCATGGCTGATTAAATCTATTAAGAACAGTGAATTAGTCAGATTGTGTAAACTTGAATTGATCTTTGGGGGTGTTTTTAGCCCTACTGATTTGTTAGGTTCAGTTGGATTGGGTGCTGGGCTTTAATCTTGATTTACCAAGTGTCTTTTATGGATGAGATTCTTTCAAACAGCTGATTTGCTTTATATCACTTACATCTAATAGGTAATGCGACTGTCTTTTTATACTTTTACATGCAAGTGTGTTTATTCTGCACTTTTCAGCAAATCAGGAAGTGCATTCATTTACTTCTATAGAGGTGTTGGCAGTAAGTATAAAAAAAAAAGAAAGAAAAGAAAACCACACAAAACTAAAGCCTTAATCTGCTGAAACCAAAATCCGAGAGCACTGGACATTTTGTGAAAAGTCAAATGAGGTTAGCTGAGCTTCACAAGTGTCAAAACGCTAATTACATTTACATACGCTAACCTCATTTGGTTAGTAGCTAAATGTACACACTAGATAAAAAACTTTACCTCAGTGAATCTGTCAGGGCTCAAAGCTTACACAATTAGACTAATTTAGTTTGTCTTTACCTCCAGAAAAGTTATCTGATGGTTATCATCACACTAATAGCACAGACGTTAATTTGTTTATAGTTTGTCTTTACTGTAAAAATGTTTAACGAAAAAAAACATCTACCCATTTCATCTTCTATTTATTACAATTAATAGTCATGAGACAGCATAAGCTTGTCACTGCAATTTCTGCAGAACAGGAAGGGTACACCGAACAGGTCACCACTCTATCACAGGGCCAACACAGAGAGATAAACAACCAAACACTTACAGGGAGAGTTTAGAGTAAGTAATTAATCTAACACACATGACTTTGGACCACAGAACCCAGAGAGAACACACACACACACACACACACAAACATGGGTAGAACACGCAACCTCCACACAGAACGGTTCCTCTGTAAACCTGGCAAAGACAAACTAGTGACCCTCTTGTTTCAGGACAGCAGAGATAACCACCCAACAACCATGCAGCCCAAATGTGAACACCACTGCTACTTCTTTTTTTGCTTTGCAAAATAAAGCAAATACCGAATCATGGTACAGTTATTACATTTGTATTTATTTCTGCGCCTGATTGGCTGGACACATGGATTAGCGAACATATATCATAATATGATACATACAATGTAACAATGGGGCTATGCTGAGTAAGATTAATTCTACTAAATGCAAAAGGGCACATTGTCCTTGTTTAGGAGCTTAACAGTACAAATCACACACACACATTCTCTCCTCCCCTTGTGGCCTTGTTAGGATGGATCAGGGTCACCAGACACATGAGGACCACCACACAGGGATCAAAACACACATTTTTATAGTCCAATGCACAGAATAAGCTTTTGTGTTACAAGTCAACACAGAAACACACACTAAAACAGCAATTTAATGATACTCATAAAAACATTACTATTAGGATGCAGGTTACACTAAATGAATGGTGCATGCAAACACCAATGCACCCAAAATACATCACAGTTCTGAATATGCATAATGCATTTATCAACACACACTATGACAGTTCAGTTTTCTGATTTAACACTGATTAGTATAAATATGTTTAAATTAAAGTGTTAATTATAATTAAGTATCAAAACAGCTAAACATTAGCTGCACTCAGTAGTTTTAATGCAAAAACCTCTGCACCGTAAAAAAAAACTACTAAATCAATTTTGCTTTACTTGAGAAACTCAACAAATGCTTCCAATGTCTGAGATTGTTGAGGCATCTACGAGGTTAAATGAAACATGAAAATATAATTATACCATGAGCCGCTGCAGAAGTGCCTTATCCCACATCCAACCCTCACCGACACTGCAGACTAATCTTTCTCAGAGGTCAGGATATTATGTGATGAAGCTGAATCAGCACACTGTAAAGCATGACTAAATGACATCTTCAGGTGCTGGAGTGCATTTCAACCTGTTTTAGTTGCTGACAAAAGAATGCAATTTCACAGAATTGCCAAGTTGGAGCATCATACTTGTCATGAGACGATTTAACAATCATTCTTGATGCAATGTCTCGTATTGGAAGGTCTTCATATGAAGAAGCTGCTCGATGTGAAATTTCAATTAAAACCAGAAAAGCACTCGTTAGAGTGCAGACCTCCGCCGAGCATGTTACTGAAAATTTCAGAGATCTGGGACCTTTTCTGGAAATCCACCAAAAGTTAATTATTTATTCCCAGCAACACTCCCAACATATCCTGAAAATTTAATCAAAATCCACCAATAACTGTTTGAGTTATGTTGCAAGCAAACAAACAAACAAAACAGGCAAAAACATTACCTCTGCGATGTGGAGGTAAAAATGAACTGAATGACAATAAAATGAAATGATTGGATGAAAACAGTGAGTTTGCTCTTTTCATCCAACCATCTCACTTTAATATTGACATTTAGACATGCTGTAAACATCAATATGTTGATCCAGCATTAAGAGACATTTAAGCAACATTAAAACTATCCACTGACAACATCCTGGAAGCATTTCAAAGTGACAGCAAAATCCTGTTTTCACATATAACTTTGTGATGATACAGTAAGTCATTTTCTGACTAAGACACTCGTATTATCCCACAAAACTGAACTGTAGATAGTAGAGATTCACCCACTTAATCCCACTCAGTCTCCCTCTAATACCTTCTCCGATCATGTGTGACCCTGACTCCCACTCAGAAATCTCATCTTTTCATCCATTTTGCCTTCCCTTTAAGTTTTCTCTTTAAAAAAAACATTCAACTTCTTCTTCCCTCCTTGTATTTCACTCCAACCTCATGCCTTCATTCCATTAAAGCACCCATCCCTCCATCTCTCCTGACTTCCCTCTCTCCTGCTGAGAAGAAAGTTTGTCACAGGAAGTGACCTTGCACTGTGTTACTGTAGCAAAAGCCCATCTCATTATAACTGAACTGACCTCTGCCCCTTTGCCGTTGTAAGGACAGATGCAAACACACAGAACAGTGTACCCAAATGTTGCACATGCCGAGCAAATACTGACTTATCTGATCACTCCACAAATAAAAAGTTAAATCAGCACTATAATGGCCTCTATTTGAACACACACATACACACACGCACTGAGCCTGTCCTTATTCTGCCATCACACACCACATCAAAGCAGCTTATTGCTGAGCAGTAAAAGTGGTGCAGTGGTTTGAATTTATTCCCTTCAGTCAGACGTTTATTCGCTGCTTCCCTTTCTTAATGAGCGTCTTACAATAACCCTGTCACTTACTGTGGCGAATTACTGCTACTTAAATGAGGGGCTTATGGTACGTCTGTGTGCATGTGTGTGTGGGAGTTTCCAGCTTACACTCTCTTTACCATTTAAAACCACCTGTATGTGATTTAACATCCTACATGGCCTTCCTACCAAAGTACACTTTTACATTTTTACAATCCACCAAAAAAGTGAAGGAGGGCAGAAGAGAGGAGCTGTAATGATGGGTGGGGAGAAGGAGATGGAGAGATGGGAACGCAATAAAATGGAAATGGAAAAAAGGAGAAGGAAAAAAAAACATTGAGGGTGGCAGAAACAGAAGCCCAAAGAATAAAGCGGAAAATAGCAAATATAAAAGCTATAATTGACTTCTAGGTACCTAATAAATCTTTAGCTTTTTTTCCTGCCACTTTGCAAGGTTATAACTGATTGGCACTTATTTAAAAACTTGCTTATGCTGAAGTTTTGTAGCAGCTTGATGCAAATTTCCTACAGCAAGCTATTTTCTAAAGTTCTAAACAACATTAAAATCAATTATGCGGCCTGTTTTGCAGCTTGAACTAAATTTAGAGCACATGTAGTGAAATTCCTCTGTTAACAGAGGAGTTAAAAAAAGAATAGAATCCATCCTGAGAGGGATGTAAACCTTTGTCTTTGTTTTATGCTAATCCCTCTGTAGATGTCTTTTTTTTATCCAAATCACAGTGGTGAATTTTTTTTTATTGTGGCTGAAAATCTAAATGTTTGTTTCTGTGGGCAGTTTACATTCCCAGTTACCAATTATGATTTCACTCTTCCCTTCTGCTCAAAGTCTCCATAACGCCATTCTGCCAACACCCTAGTGATAAATATCACATGCAAAATACTGTAATTACTGTTTAAAGCATCAGTATGTTTGTTGTGCAAATACTATACAAAGCTGAGTCAAAACAGACTAAGATAAAAAAAAAAGAGATATTCTAAATATGCAGAAAAACTGGCATGAAAAATGAAGCTGTAACGTTGGTGAACTTTCACTAAATTAAAAATATCCCACAAACCCATAGTTCAGCTCCGTCTGCTCCCCAGTTTATCGTTTGTGTTAACATGGAACCTGCTCCACTGTATAATACTATGTAATTTCTGAGAGTAGTTTAAGGCTATTAAACTAACTACCACTTTTACTCCCAATCAAATCTTGAAAAATCTCCACACGTGCCAACTGGTGCATGCCATGCATGCTGCAAAGAGTCAGCATCTGTCTGAGAGAGTGTGCACATTTGTGCAAGTATGTGGATAATTCTGTAGGAGCCAAAGGTCATGTCAGCTTCCTCTGTCTGTAGGGATTAGTCTTTTTCTACAGCTGTCTGCTAACAGCATACTGTTCTGTGATGAATAAAAGTTAGACCTAGCAGTTTGTTTCCGGAAATGTAAACATGCAAAATAAGAACAAATATAACAAAGAGGGATGCAAATAAGTCTCTTGTAAAGCAAGTTCATCGGATGACTTCTTATAAAGTAAGATCTTCTGATGCATAGATTAAATGGCCAGGATTAGCAGGAGATTAGTAATCAGCTTTAATCCAACACCAAGTGTTGGTGGAAGGCAATGGTAAGGTGGTGAATGAAAGTTAAGAACATATTAAAGCTTGTGTGTGTGTGTGTGTGTGTGTAAAAGGGGCACATAGGGGCACGTTAGAGGCCGATCCTCCATTCTTTGCTTTTTCTCAGCAGGAGACATCAAATCTCTGAAGTCGGGCAAACATTAGGGCACAGCCTGAGGTCGGTCGTTTCCAGGTCAGGTCCTCAGAGTCGGAACAGCGAAGAAACTGAATGAGTGTGACACCACCTGATTAGAGCTGTGGCCACGTGCTTTTCCACGGAAGCCTCAAGAAAGCTGGAAGTTTGAACAAAGTAAGAAAATGCATCAGTAGGAAATCTGTGTCGAAGTGTAAAGCGAGTGGTCCCTCACTCCAGTTTAATCTTCTCACAGCTTTGATTTCTTTAAAAGGTCAGGTCAGGAATTATGCTCACTAAGGAAGCCAACTTACAAGAAATGGATCGTCCTGTCATGTTTCTGTAAATCAACAAACATTGAAAGGGAGAAAAAAAAATCCCACAATCATTCATTATGAAGGACACTGAAGTACAAAGGTTAAAAAGCAAAACTAAAAAAAGCCCATCATGAACACTTTTCCTACACCCCCTTCCAGTATGTGATGTGGCTCAGTGAGTCAATTATCATCATCTAACTTCTCCTCTCCTTTCTTTTGTGTGAGCCTATTTCTCTCTCTCTCTCTCTTTCTCTCTCTCTCTTTCTCTCTCTCATTGGTTGCCAGTAAACACTGATTATAAGAATATATTGATGGGACTCCTCACTATATATCTATTATATCAAATTTACTAAATAAAACTGGTCATTCCTACTGTGACATATATAAAATTAATCATTTCTAAGGATCTGTATGGATATCTTTATGTTTAATTGACATTGAACATGCGACGAATACCTCTTTATACTAGCCTTATAGGAAAATTAAGTAAAGCATTTCTTCTAGAATTTTTTTCATTTATATAGTTTTTGCCATTTTAAATAATCTTCATCATTGATCATGATCTGTCTTTACATGCCGTTAACTGAAATAGTAGTTCATATGAGATTAAATTAAATAAAATGACATTTTCCTTCATTTCATTTTATATGTCCAAAATGAGGGAAACGTGATAAAATGTCAGTCTGGGACATAAAACACCCCACTGGAAATATCAAAAAGGTAAATTATGCTTATAGTTTTCTTCAGTCTTGCCTCGCTAAATGCTAGGTTGGTAATAGCTTCTGTTTTTATACAATGAGTGAAGTGTGTGGGAGATGGTAAAGGAAAACTATGGCTGCATGTTTCTGAGCAACAATCAAAGCAACTTCTCAGAAAAATTGATATTTTCAGTTGGCAATGACTGACAGACACTCTTCCGGCTGAGCAGGTGGCTATGGCGTCTGGGCCGGTTCCTAATATCTGTTGGCTACTTGCTCACTGCTTGCCATGGCTTTTGTTAGCTCCTCATTTCATCATTTCCTCACAGTAAATACTAAATAGCTGCACAGTGTAATTCAGCAATAGGTTTACCAGTATTTTTTACCAGTATTGGGTGATGTTCAAGGTTAAAATACACTGTTTACAACACTGAAAAAGCCAGAAAACATGCAAGACTGAGTGAATATGCTTTTTTTAAACAGCGTGACAGGATTCTTATAAAAAATGGAAAAAAATCTAAAAGCATTATTTTAACTTCACAGCGAGAAGTTCTTTGTTTGCGTGGAGATTTTATTCACAGAATATCATTATTTTCTTCCCCACAGTGCTGACTGCTAAAACTCCTATATAGCCTATATAGCTTTGGCACTATAGCTCAAAGAGTCAAAAAGAGCCTGGTGTGTCGTCCTAATGTGATGCACACCATATATTCACACAAAAAGCAGCTGTTGGCATGCCCTATTTCACCTCTTTCAAATAAACTTATATGTTACTCCCAGCTGCAAAGTATGTAATAAAGCAGAATTGCCATAAAATAACAACAAATAAGGTTAAATAACCTTTGAGTCAACATGTGAGAAGTTACAATAATGAAAAGTATATGAAGGAGACTGACTGCAATGCACGCATGCACAAGATGGGATTTCATGGCACCAGGTCCAATTGTGGACATATGTCTGGCTTCTGTATGCTAAAAAGTATAAATAAAAACACGAGTGGGGGGGGGAAATGTGGAGTGAGATTGACAGGTCGGATCGGTGCGGCTTCTGCAGTAATGCGGATGATCCACCGATCTGTCGTGGTAAAGAGGGAGCTGAGCCGATAGGCAAAGCTCTCAATTTGCTGGTCGCTCTATGTCCCCATCCTCACCTATGGTCATGAGCTTTGGGTTGTGACCGAAAGAACAAGATCCCGGGTAC